>OW119924.1:5364274-5776774 GCA_933210815.1 Meta bourneti | reverse complement strand
TGACATTCTCGGTCTTGTGTTTGGCCAAATAGGATCCTTGGGCCCAATAAAACCACAAACCAACCTTAATTTGGCTTAATTTAATGAGGAAAATCCCCTTGCAAACCTTTTTGCATTTTTACGTTTAATTGGTTTTTTACCTCTCATCTAATTTTTTGCAAATTCAAAAAGACTCATCCAATCTATTTTATCAAATTCTTTTCAATCTTTCAAATGTCCAACCATTAGATTTCATGCATATGTAAATTAAATCATCAGTTGTGCTGCAATCAATGGTCTTGTTTTTATCATCGAACTTATTATCATTCTACATGTTTGAAATCTATCTTTTATCTTTTTCTTGGGATTGATTTTAAATTTTTTTAACTTTTATTGGGTTATATCCTGTCTTGTATTTGGCACAGCTTGTCCGCTTTTTGACCTTGCGCCATAAAAACCCTAGCATCCAATCCAATCCGAGACTCACCCCCGCCTTGAAATGGGCCAGCCTTGTTTCCACGGAAACCAGGATCCGCTAGACTTGTGTCGTGAGCATTTCTCGTGATAGAGCAAACAGTACTAGAGTCGAGTTTCTACTAATAGCTCCATTTGGAAGAAAGTGAATGTGCCAACAGGATCCGCTAAAACATGCATGCAAGACTCCTCCGAGTCCGCACGTGTCGTGGAAAAAACCTCCATCACCATTATTCTCGATTTCCAAGTACTCTCGGCCCAGGTACCTCGGCAAATAACTTAATTCCTGCAAGCTCCTATGGAAGAGTCCATTGTGAGGGGTTCACTGACGCTGATGGGCTTTGAAAAGCCTTTCAGAGGCCCTAATGTTATCTTTACCTACCACCGGCGCAGGAGGAAAGTATAAGCTTCCCGACAAAAGGCATTTGCTAAAAAAATATTTTCTACTTTTTCATCTATATGTAACCAGGTTTAGTCTGAGACGGGAAGAAGAGGTATACTTCCTTTCAAAATGTCTGCATTTTTGGCCTCGAGGAGGGAAAGGAGGAAAAATTATCGATAAGGATTTTTGTTAAGACTTGGAGGAATTTAGTAGCGAGAACTTCTTTCTTTTCGCGACTTTTTGAATAAAGAATATTTTTTCGGGTCCTTTATTGGAGATCTGTCAATTCCACTGTCGCTGAGATATTGTTGCTGGTGGAATATTTTCGTTGTCCCGGCTCGAAAATATGTGGGCGTTTCGAAAATATTTTCGGGAACAGTTTAGTACTTTCAATTTCGCGAAGTGTATAAATTTAGGAAGGGAATTTTTCTTTGGTGATGACGCAAGTTTTGGAATTTATATACGGAGAGAATGGATAATCATTTCTATTCTAGAAAGAAATAACAATGTTGTGGAATTTTATGAGTTTCTTAACTGTAAAACATTGTAGTCATTTCTTTTCTGGAGGTTGCAAGTTCGTAACTCCGTCCAACCAAAGACCGTGTAAACAGGGACTGGTGCCCGTTAAATCTGTCGTGGCCTTAAATGTACTTATGTTGGCGGGATGTCGTGAGGGGGGTGCCAGCTCAGGTGTTGATCTCGTCATCTGCCAGTGGTTCAAAATTAATACGTGTTGTCCTAATCTTTGTCTTCGGATTGGATCATAGACCGTCACCAATAGCCCGTTGTGTTGCTCCAATAGTACTATAATTACCAATTACATCAATTTGGGGTCCATCATGACACAGTGAATATACTGCACTAGCAACCTGCGAGTTGTAAGTGGAGTAGGTTCGACCCGAGGTACTCTTTTGATCCATTCGTTTCCCTGCCTCTGATAAACATGGGTCTCCCGCTCCCTGGATGCCCAAGCGATCTTTTTCTGCTTCTTCCTCCCCATCCTTTCTTTTCACAATTACTTGACATTGTCTGTCTTGTAATTATTATATTCCCAATCTCTCTTTTCCTCCTTTCTTGATACTTTTTACTTGAAGTTTCATTTCTCGTGTTTGGCCCAGCTTGGCCGAACATGCAGCAAGACAGACTGGCCAAACATGGTCCTTGCGCCATAGAACGCAACCCGCCAACCCTCCCATTAATTCCCGTCCATCTCCACTCAACTCGAGACCCAACTTTCAAAAACGCATCCTGCACCTCTCCGTTCGCAAAGGATCGGTCGCTAAGGGAAGTTACTTCCTCTGGGGTCCTTCCTCTTCCCCCGGAACCCATTGTTCCTCCATCCCTCATGTCGCCGGACACTCTCCGGAACACCGGAACTAATTAAGATAAAGATCCTAGCGGCGCGCCCCTTTTAAGGCATTTCTGCGCCCCGGCATCCCCTTGGAGAAGGGAGAGAGAAGGGGGTCAAACGGGCGGCAGGGCTAGTTTTGAGTCTGTGCTGTAATCTGTAAATTGCATCGTCCTGGGAGTTGGGTGAGTTTTCGGGGCTTAATTGGGGTTGGGAAATGCCCCGGTGTGTGGCGTTGCGAACAGCATGTTGCTTGAGAGTTCAGGTTCTTGGTGTTAGGTGTCCCGTCATTTACAAGACTGACCAGATCTTAATGGACGAGATATCTCATCACTAGAAGAAAGCTGACCAGATCTTGATGGACGAGATATCTCATCACTAGAAGAAAGCTGACCAGATCTTGATGGACGAGATATCTCATCACTAGAAGAAAGCTGACCAGATCTTGATGGACGAGATATCTCATCACTAGAAGAAAGCTGTGAGACTTTTTTCTACTATTAAAAATTGTTACTAAATGCTATATATTTGAAACTAAGTGCTCTGGATCTTGCAGCCCTGAGACGCGTGCCCTTGTTTAGAAAAATCAAACAAAATCCCCCAATCAATCAACATCAGAGCCACTTTATAATCTTTTCATAACGATTCCATTGACTATATTCGAAAGTGCGTCCCACCGTTCAAACTTTGAGGCCCTTGTCGAGTCCATAAGCGTCAATTCACAGCACTCGCTTCGTCTTCATCTGCCCCACTTTGTCAAAATGAAGAAAGATGAAGAGTTGGATGATGACATGACAGCGGAGTGTCTGCGACATCGGTTGTCGCTCGAGTGCTCCGCCAGATGTCGCTGTTGTTTCAGAGGGTGGGCCTGATATAATGCGTATAATGGATAGCTCTCGGCCGTCTTCGTTACAGATGATGAGCAAATAGTGAGCTCCTGCAGGTGCTCTTCATTTAGTGATCGGGAGTGGGTATCGATCGCTGGGTGAGTTTGAGATTCACTTGTGTGTAAATGTGTTGATATGTCGCAGTTCAGGAAAGCTGCCCGAACCTTCTGAGACGGCGAACAGGATTGGTGTGCGGGTTGTTAACCCTAAGAGTGGTTTCGACGCGATATCTCGTCCATCAAGATTTGACCAATTTTGCTAAGGACGAGGTATCGTCATCAAGCCATTGCCGATTTTTTGATGGTGTAGAGATCAAGATTAGGCCAGTCTTCTAGTGATCGTGTTTTCTTTCAATGACAAGATACCTGGTCAAACATATCTGGTCAGTTCTACTCGATACCTCGTCGAGACAATCACCAGGAAAGTTTGATCCTCTTGATTTGTGCCCAATGGGTCATACATATCCAAATGGGTTGATTCAGGTCCAGTTTTAAATTGGACATTGCGCTATAAA
Organism: Meta bourneti; assembly: GCA_933210815.1. Classification (NCBI taxonomy): domain Eukaryota; kingdom Metazoa; phylum Arthropoda; class Arachnida; order Araneae; family Tetragnathidae; genus Meta; species Meta bourneti. Next base: position 5,773,190 of record OW119924.1, on the reverse strand, counting down.
ATCCAAACATCCAATCCAGTTTTAAATTGATAAAACCAAGTCAACCAAACTTCAATGAATTTACTAAATTCCTTTGTTCTGAGCAAGGGAGAATTTGTTGTTCGTACTTGGATCTTCATTTCCCCTTGGAGTAATTTCCTTGGGTGTATTTCTCTCTTCTCTGTTAGTAAAACTTCCTGTGTGTGTATGTCCATTGCTTGTTGTGTTTGGCACAGCATGGCCAGATAAGTCCCTTGCGCCATAAAAACCCAATCCAACCGACATTGGGAAGTTTTGTGTCGACGAGATATCTCATTCTTAGCAAAATCGATAAGATCTGGGACGATATTTGACGTCGAAATCAACCGAACTCCAATGAATTTACTGAATCCCTTTATTGCCTAAGCCTTTGATTTCTTAAAAATAATGAGACCTCCTGTAACTCTGTTTTAATACTCCTGGTGGTTGTTTCGACGAGGTATCTCGTCATTAGCTTAACTGACGAGATCTTGATAGACGAGATATCTCGTCACTAGAAGAAAAACTGACCAGATTTTGATCTTGTAATCATGAAAAAATCAATATCTTGATCACGATATATCTCGCCATTAGCATGATGGACGAGATATATCGTCGAAACCACTTGGAGGGTTAAATGGTCAATATAGTGAGAAAGCAGATGGTTTGAGGGAGTCCACTTCTAGTAAGGTAGTAAGCTTGTGTCATAAGGAAGATAGATCTATAATTTTCTTAAGACTCAAAGCATTTCAGTCGCATCGTTAAAATACTCGCAGATAAATACATACTAGCCATCATCTGTTTTTCTCTCGATCCAAACGAAAGACACGAAAGTATTTATTTCCTTGATAATGGGTTGAAATAAAACCTAATTCCCATTATATGAACTTCCTCTGATTCCCCATGCCATTAAGAACTGTTGCCAAATAGCGAAACGTAATAGCTCCCCAGAGGAAATTCGCTTCCTATAATCTTTGCGGCCATATTTTCCGTTGGTAGCGTTAAATTACTTTCATCATCTATATCTTCATTCCGAAAGGAAGTCTAGGCAATAACATATGATATGAAAAATAAAAACAAATATATGAATCCGTGGAAAATGACTTTAGGGATTGAGCTAATAGCCTTGGAAAGATTTTTTCCATTGGGGATATATCCCTCCATTCGTTTGGGTAAGTGAGCATCATTATATTGACGTTTCCTAGACGAGGTCTTGAGGATTTATAAGATTAGAAATTTAAGATTTAGGAAAGTATTCGATTTTTTTTAAAACTGGTTCGATTGGAATCGAATGTCGTTTACTGAGACCTTATTTGAAATCGATGCTGTGCTGTAACACTCGAGAAAGAGAAGTAGATTTCTACTTTCACCGTGTTTCAACTTGTGTGCTTCATACGATCTGGTAAAAAATGGTCGTTTGTGTCCATGTACACCCAGTACTGTTCCTATTTTAAACACGGGGCAGTGGTAGCCCGGTTTGGAAGAGTTGCGGATTAGCAATCGGAGAGTAGCGAGTTCGAAACTAGGTCCAACCATAGACCGTTGTGACTGGTGCACGTTAAATCTGTCGTGGTCTCAAATGACCACGTTGGCCTGGTGTAAAAGTTTAGAGAGGGGTGCCAGCTCATGTGTTCTCGTAATCTGACCGTGGTTCAAAATTACGTGCTGTTGTCCTCGGATCTTTCTCTTTGGGTTGGATCCCGGAAGCTAATAGCCCGTTGTGTTGCTCCAGTGCGACGTTAATTAATTACCATTACCGATTTTAAACACTTATTCACGCCAAAAAATTATTTGCGTCATGTGTATTACTAAGATAAATCGCTCAGAGGATGTCACTGAATTTGAGACGATTGTTGAATTGTAAACAAGTGTTTTCCTGGGGGTGGCCCGTCTGCATTCCTCCCATGGAGGGCCCAAGATAATTTAGGTGTTGACAACTTGTCTTGCAGTCGAGGGAGATCTGAATTCCAGATGTGGGAATGCCAGACCGACCGGTACAAACGCCTAACGGTTGTGTCTCGGAATTGAAGCGTTTCTGGAAAAGAAGAAACTCCGTTCGGCTGAAGACCGTCGTGTACGTGGGGGCTGATGCACGTTCAATCTGTCATGACATCAAGTGTCCTCACATTGTCGTGGTGTGGAAGTTTGAAGAGTAGGGTGCCGAGGTGTTGATCTCGTGATCTGACCGTCCTGACGTGGTGTGGTTCCTCGGATCTTTCCCTTTGTGATGGACCCTCTGGGGCTCTTGTCCTTTAAGTGTGTACGGGCTTCTTGAACCCGAGATACCCTAGTGATCTTTTCTTTTCCCATTGGGTCTTTATTGAACACGAGGGTCGCTCTTCTGGGATACCCAAGCGATCTTTTTCTGCTTTCATACCACTACTCTAATCCCCAAATCCTTTTTCCCCATTCACGATATTTTTTACTGGACGTTGTTTTGTGTTTGGCACAACCTGGCCATATACGGCTCTTGCTCCATAAAACTCCAAAAGGACCAACCAACGTCTAATTTGAGGGAAATAGTTCTGCTCCGATGAGAACCAGCTTTTATCTTTACATTGCTTTTAATATTTCATCGTGTCTTCGGCTCAGTTTGCTCTTTCGTGGACCATTAGGCCCCACAAACCGACCCACCCGATCAAATGACAGAGTGTTCAAGTCCTCGTGGATTCCTGTCACGCTATTGGACGCTGATCCAATTTCTCGAGGCACGAAAACCGATATCTTATTTTCTCCGTGCTCTTTCATTCTTTTGGAAAGAAGCTCTCCTGTTATGTGGGATGAAAACAGTCTGTAAACAATCTCCTGCTTCGACTGTTTCGCTGCGTCTCTTTGATATCTCTTATATCTAATGTATTTGATACTTTTCTATCATGCTCGGGAAATGTCACCATTGTGGCGTAACTGCGCGGCGAATGGTCTTGGCCAGGGGTGTCAAACTGGCGGCCCCGAGGTAATTTTTTGTGGCCCACGAGGCTCTGAATAATTTTTGTATCCCACGATGCTCTCATTTTAATAATTTCAGAGTTACAAAAAAAATTTCACTTTTTATTATGCCTTTTTCCTTTGAAGTTGAAAATGCTCCCACTTCGATACAACTGGAATTAATTGATTTCCAGAATGATTAGGTTTTAAGACAAATATCGAGAAGTAGGAATTCCCAAAATATATTCTTATTTAGATGAAAAATACCCGGAAATTAAAAAGTTTGCTGCACAAATTTTATGCTAATTTGGGAGTACGTGCTTGTGTGAGCAACTATTTTCGTCCATGAAATTGAATAAAACGACCTACAGATCAAGATTAACTGATAAACATCCATCTGCCATAATGAAGATTGTCTGTTTTCAGTCTTTGAATTCAGATATTGGAAAACTAGTAGGAGGAAAGCGCTTGCAAATTTCCTGTAAAAAAAATTAATTTTAGTTTTATAAATACATTAAATTAAAGAAACGTTTAAATAAAAGCAATTATTCAGCAATATTATAAATTATTACCCTAAATTCACTTAATTGCATAATAAGTTTTAATTATCCTACCCATATTCCTGAATCCTCACTTCAAAATACAATTTTAAGAAAATTTGTAAATGTGATGTGGCCCGCATGAATCTTACCAGTTGCATTAAATGGCACGTGTTTTAATTGAGTTTGTGTGACACCCCTGGTCTTGGAAAATAATTAAACAGACTAAATGTTACATTACATCTTGAAACAAGTCCGTCGATGCAGGATTTATAACTGAAAAACTTTTTTCCATAAATGTTTTATCTATGGAAAGTATTCTGGGGGAAGAATACATCAATTCATAAAAATACATTTTTTTCTGTAAATACAATTATTGAACCATTGCTGACAGGTTTGTTCAATTTTAACTTTTTTGTAAAACGTGTTTTCTTACAACGACAGTTTAATTGTGTGGAAACAACATTCAGGGTTCAGTGCTTTCGGAAATGCAGAGTTGAATTCTATCCAAAAGTTTATTTTCGCATCTTTAAACGAAGAAATATTTCGATATATCTTCATGAAATATGCCAGGAAACAGCATTCGGAGAAATTTGAAATGGTCTGAACCGCTTTTTTGGAAAATGTGCGCCCTTTTTTTATTAATAGCGAACATAAAAAATAATTTTCAGATTTCTCTTGGGGAGAAAATTTTTCCAATTACACCAATTTCGAGGTTTTGGCTCCAAGCCGTGGCAACTATTAAAGAAAAACATCAGAATCTGCGGTTGCTAGATTCTCATTTAAACCTTATTAAGGAAATATTTAGTTTTTCAATTTTAAAATTTAAATTTCTTAGTGAAATCTTCAACGTCTGTTTCATACTTAACTAGCACATTTCGAGCTGTAGCCTATTCATTTGTATCTGAGCAATTAAAATTGCTACTCAAATAAGGTTTAATCCTTGCACCATAAAACCTAAACATCCAATCCAAATGAGGTTTAACCCTCCAAAAGAGTGGTTTCGGCGATGTATCTCATCCATGAAGATATGACCAGTTTCTCTAATGACGAGATATCTCGTCAAGATATTGATGATTTTGATGATGACGAGATCAAGATCTGGTCAGCTTTGCTAATGATAAGATACCACATAGAGACATTAAACAGGAGGGTGATGATGAGACTTTTTTGCAACTATTTTTAATTTATGTTATTTCACAAATGCTTTGACTATGGCTGCCCTCCCTTATTCAACGACAATTCTCAGATCTTTGTAAAGATCCCTTCTTAACTTCAACACAGGAAAATCATCTTACATTCGACACATCAAATAATTCCTCGAAACATTCCATGTTGACCACGAAATCAGCAACCGTCTCAGTGCCTCAGGCTCTTCCGGGGTATTTGAACACAAGAATCAATCCTGCTTTATTCCAAACCTGTATGGAAAGATTCCTCAACTTGCTGTACAAACAAAGGTCACGATAATTATGTGCACACAACAGTATTTCCTGGCCCGCATATAGTTAAAAGGGTTTCGCAATTTACATTTCAAATATGTCTTTGATACTCGCTGTTCGGTAATTTATTCAGAGGGGTATGCATGTAATTTCGGTTACATTACTGGTTATTGTTACTAACGGGGATATTGTTTTGCGTTATGGCGTTTCCGCGTTGCGTCAGTCGAGATTTGAATTCAGAATGGCGGTTGCTTGGTGATTGCAGGGCTTCCATTGGCGTCCTTTTAGTACTATTTTTCAAACTTCTGGGGTGAGTAGGAGTATCGTTTAAAGCAAATTTGTCTCAAAAGCTCCTGTTTTCAAAATTTTGCCGGATTTTTTTTTCCGGCAATATAGGTAGAAGTAAAATTGTCACCAAAGCTCCAATTTTTTTAAACTTTTTCAAGACTTTTCAAAAATTTTGGCGGCTTTTTTTCAGCAATATAGGTTATAGCAAAATCATCTGGAAAACTCTAATTTTTTCAAATTTTTCACGACTTTTCGAAAATTTTGGCGACCTTTTTGTAATTCACTGAAGGTCAATGATAATTCAATCCCCCTTTTAATTAACAGAGGGTGGAAGACATATTTTTCGGATATTTCTTTAGGGAGAAAACTTTAAAAAAAATACCAAAATTTTGAAAATAGGAGCTATTGATTCGCCTGAGGTTACACTGAAAAAATCTATCAAATCACTCAGTTTCGAGTCAATGATGGTTTTGAGATCTAAACTAGGTCCAACCAAAGACCGTCGTGTACACGGGGGCTGGTGCCAGTTGAATCTGTAGTGGCCCCGAATGTCCTAACCTTAGCGTAGCGTGGGAGTTTGGAGAGTTTGATTTCAACTCGGGTTTTGTTCTCGGCATCTGACCGTGGTTAAAATTTCGTTCTCATATCTTTTCCTTGGGGATTGATCCCGGACCTTCGCCAAAAGCCCGTTGTGTTGCTCCAGAGTGACGTTAATTACCTACCACATACGTATGAATGTAAGTGTTGACTAATTTTAGGGCTGCCACAGGCGACTAAAAAGCGACTTGTTGCTACTATTTTCCTACTTTGGCGACTGGTTGTACCTTTCGAAGCAAAATCGTCTCAAGCACCTGTTTAAAAAACTTTGGCGACTTTAAAAATTCACAAAGGTCGACGGAAATTTAGTCTTTTTTTTTCTCAACTAATTGAAGACAGTAAAAGTATTTTCCGAATCTTTCGAAAGGGGAGATATTTGGCATGAAAACTAATTCAGAAAATATTTAGTATTCTAATTTTAAAATTCGTGTTGAGATCTTCAACGTCTGTTTCATACTTAATTAGTACATTTCGTGTTTTATCTGATTTATTTTGTATCTGAGCAACTAAAATTTCTATTAAAATAGAGTTTAAGAAGAAATTTGTTTGCTATTATTTTTAAACATTCATACAACTAATGCTGCTATTTCCCAATTGCTTTGGGGGCCGTCGTAGCTCAGTGGGTATGCCCACTTTTCTAGCAACTTTCGAGTTGCAGGAGGTTTGATTCCTGTCAGGTGCATTCCTCCCTGGGTGTATTTCTCTCTTCTGTGTCAGTAAAGCTTTCACTGTGTGTGTCAATTACTTGATATTGTACGTCTTGTGTCAATTACTTGATACTGTATTGTGTCTGGCGCAGAATGGCCAAATATGGTCCTTGCGCCATAAAACCCCAAAACCAACCAACCCAATTGCTTTCGTTGTGGCAACCCTACGATTCATTTAGCATTTAATCCTTAGTGATAGGGTTGCGAGTTCGAATCCAACCAAAGACCGTGTACGTGGAGGCTACTGCACGTGTCGTGACCTCAAATGTCCTCACGTTGGCGTGGTGTGGAAGTTCGGAGAGTGGAGTGCCATCTGAGGTGGGACCTCGTCATCTGACCGTGGTTCAAAATTACGCGGTGTTGTCCTTGGATCTTTCTCTTCGGGGGTTGATCCAGGACCGCCGCCAATAGCCCGTTGGGTTTCTCCAGCGTGACGTTAATTAAATACCTACCGTAGTGATGGGTAGGTATTTTAATTAACGTCGTGCTGGAGCAACACTATGGCCTATTGGCGACGGACCCGAAGGGAAAGATCGAAGATAACAAAACGTAATTTTGAACCTCGGTCAGATAATGAAGTCACACCTAAGCTGGCATCCCACTCTCCGAACTTACGCCAACATAAGGGCATTTGAGGCCACGACACATTTTATGTGCACCAGCCCCATGTACACGATGGTCTTTGGATGGAACGAACTTGCTAATCCGTTACTCTTACAACCGGGCTTCCCTAATCCGTAGTGGATATTAGGTTTCTATTATGTACAGGGTGAGTCTAAATTGTTTTTCCAAAATAAGAGGGGTGATGGTACCCATCCAGACGAGTAATAATTACCATGGAACACAGTGTCGCATTCCACTCTGAGTGGAGTCAGAAAAGAGTAAATTCGAAACGCGTCAAGCACAAACAAGCAAACAAGTCATCGCCTCTGACGTCGTTTTGTACCTGCCTACGTAGCATATCTCCTAAGCAAGATGGATCGGACGTGGCGGACCTGTGGCTTGGCCTCCTCGCTCACCGGACCTCGACCCACTGGACTTTTTCTTCTGGGGGCACATGAAATCTTTAGTGTACCAGACGCCTGTGGACTCGGCTGAAGATCTCGTAGCGAGAATCGGTGTTGCCGCAGACAAAATGAACACAACTCCAGGAATCTTCGAGAGCCAGTCATTCCTTCGCCGGTGTGAACTGTGCAACGACACGCCACTTTGAGCACTTGCTGTGAGTTTTTCTCTGATCAATCAATCAGATTGTGCAACTTTTGGTATCGTTCATTCGCTTTCCCAACACTGTTGTAAGTTCATGTTGAAATTCTAATTTGACTCTTTTCTGCCTCTCAGAGTGGAATGCGACCCTATGTTCCATGGTAATTGCTCGTCTGGATGGGTACTATCACCCCTATTTGGTAAAAACAATTTAGACTCACCCTGTATTGAAAATACATAGAATGTGGGATTGAAATGAAAGATTTGAATTATGTAATTACGTAGCAAATACAGTAAACGTTGACACGTATAAATCGCACGAGAAACGCACGAGTAAAAGTCTATGTGGAGTGACATCATATCGCGTATTAGAAATGAAAAAACTGAAAACCGTGTTAATTCTTAATAATAGTTATTTTAAAGTTATTCACTATGTTATTAGTTGTTTATTTTTTGTTGACAGTTTACAGCTAATTCAACGATGATTGTTAACTAAATCTTAACTGTAAAGTCATTTAAAAAAAATTAATATAGACAGCTTTTATTTTTTTTCAAACCCAAAAATTTGATATAAGGTTTTGAGAATAGTTCATTTTATAGGTAGAGTCTACGTGTGTGATATTTCATTGCTGTAGAGTCATTAGTTTTTGTAATACCTTTCGGATCGGAAAACTATAAAAAAATATCGGAAACTACTATTTTTTAGAATTTATGCTATTAATGCTACTATTTTACAAGTCCTTTGGATGTATCAGAATATTATAAATATTAAATAAGTACTCAACTTATTAAAGCTGAGAAATTCGCTTAAGAAGTTTATAACCAACATAAGTTATATTTATGTGTTTATGAAGCATACGTGAACTATTTGTTTTAACATATTTATTTTCTTTTTAGGTAAGTCCACAAATTCCCATTTTTATCGTCCATAAGAAAATTCCTGAGGGGTAAGACTTTTTTCTACCAGATTCATTTAAAAATTGTTTACTGTTGATAACTATAAACACAAATTACTACTACACCAATATTATGTAAGGATACTGAGTGAAAATTGCAGACTACATCAGTTATGGTTCATTCGGAGAATGAAATCTATCTATAGCCTCTCCTCGCCAAATCGAGTAATAACGCGCCAATCTTGGCGCAGCGTGGGAGTTGTGTGATTTTTTTATGTGTTCTATTTTTAGAGTTTTGTTTCCCGAGGTTGAAGGTTGTTTGATCCATCTCTACCTTTATGCATACATTAGGTTGATGCAAAATTTAGTCCTGTCTTTTTGACGAAAATTGAAGAAAAAATTTTATTTACTAAAAATTACATTTAATGTATATAGTATTAATTAGTAATATTATGTGACGTTCTATGTTCGATGACCTCTCTCCATCTCGCGGTCGCTGCATAATCTCGCGCTCATAGTTCTGAGGTTTCTGGCTAAAGAAGTGATCCAGGTGACGAAATTTCTGGACCACTTACGGCACGTGGAATGGTCAAAGGCACCCTCACCTTACACAACACATCTTTTGCGTCTGCGAAGCATTCTTTCCTTTTCGGAAATAAAGCAGCATACTATGTCGAAAAAGCTCCTTATTTTCTACCATTTTAATGCTTAAAAAATTTTAAAAAAACGCAACAAAATAACACAATTTTTTTGGCAAGTACTCGCTGAGATTCCTTCTTTCAAACAACATCGAAACTTTACACGTGTGAAGTAGATAACACTTCGGTTTTGCCATCTAGGGCTAAAAACGGGACGAGCTTTTGCAGCAACACGATATTTGATGGTTTTGTCCATCTCCTGTCATCAGAGCTGTGATGCTCAAAATGATCATTCAAATAAATAATGTGTGTATATACCAATTAACTGAACTAAATAAAAGCTACAGTTAATTTTAATCGATCTGTTCAGTATCTTTGATTCGCAAAGGTAAAAATCTATAAGCGAAATCGAATAAAATACGATAATTTTGAAAATAATATGAAGTTAAATTATCAGGTACATTTAGGGTACTTATTAAGGGAATTGTAATCAAATCGAAAGTGTTGAAGTATAAGTACTTCTATTTCCTAAGTAAAATATTCGTTTATCTAAAGTCACAGCGAGATTACTAGATTCTTAGAGCATCAAACCTGCAGCAAATGTCTGTAACCAATTCATGCGGTCGATTATGCATCTTTGTTGCCATGTTAATAAAATGACTAGCAGAATTACTCGTCGTTGCAATGGTTAAATGTTGATTGAAAGTGATCACTTCTCTTTCATAGAAAAATGCAAGCATCATTTAAGTGCACGGAAAATAATTGTTTAACATCGTTTCAATATTTTTAGATCTACAATTCGCTTCGGAATTCACATCCATCCATATAATCTATTCCCTGGGTCTATTTCTCTCTTCTGTGTCAGTAAAGCAGCTTTCACTGTGTGTGTCAATTACTTGATATTGCATGTCTTGTGTCAATTACTTGATATTGCATGTCTTGTGTCAATTACTTGTTATTGTGTCTGGCGCTGCATGGCCAAATATGGCCTTTGCGCCATACAAACTGCTCCCAAAACCAGCCAACCATATATTCCATTTCCCATTCATCGCAGTCCCGTGCTGCAAGACAAACTACAAAAGTTTGTACTAAGGTGACTACCACACAAGTCGATTTTGAGTTTGGGAGAGATTACGAATGCCCCGTAAGTTCATTTTCAGTCAAAAGGACGAACCTCCGGCGCTTAATCTTGCACTTAGTTTTCATAACTATATTTTTTAACTCGTGGCACTCTTGCACCAGGGATGAGATGTTTTCGAATCTTATCGTTATATCAAATTTACAATCTTAATAATGCTCAGTGTTATTTCTATGGGGATTTGGAATTGTTTTTAGCCCCCTCAGCACACCCAAGACAAATAGAACGGGGATTAATATGCAGCCTAAGATACTCGCAGGGTTCTGAAGAATAAAAGTACCAGATTTGGTGTGGATTGGTCAAACGGTGTAGATTTGTAGAGAAGAGATTTGTACAGTAACGCCAACTCTGCTTTATATATATAGGTACGTGTTACGACGAACATAATTACCCATTAAGGGGCACATTACCTTTAAAACCTTAAAAAAATCGATTTTCCAATTTGATCTATTTAGATAGTTTGAAATGTTCTGATTCTGGTAAAAAAACGCATGAAAAAATTCGCATTCGTTCGTAATGAGGATTTTTCGAACACACCTGTTTTTATTTTCAGCTGTTCGTTTGGTTACGTTTCTTAGTTTTGGTTTGGAATTATGCTATTTATTTTTTCGAAAGTTTTAATAATAATATTTTTACTGTAACAAATATAAGCAGAATATGTACAACTCAACTCTTTCATTTCACAAATCTATTTGTTTACTTGAACGCACGTGAATGCTAAAAATAACTATTTCAACTTTAATTGCATTTATCCCAGAATGGTAATTTTCAAGCTTGCGCGCACTATAACTCTATAACTAATGAACGTAGACTCCTGCAATTTTGAATAAAAACATATTATCAAAAGGGATTCAAAATGAAACCAAAATTTTACTCAAAAGCTAAAAATATATTAAAAATTTTTGATATAGTATGAGCGAAAATTTGGGAAAAATTAATGAAGTGAAATATTAATTGATTATGTTATATTTATGTGTTACTTAACTCTACTATTTTTGGTTTTAATTTAAAATAAAAGCATTGTGTGTGTTACTCATATCAGCCATTAGTTTTATAGAAAATGCAAAGGATGACTCAGAATGTTGCGCGCAAGTTATGCTTGTAAAAAAGTATGTCAAAAAATGACCTTATGTAAATTCTAGTAAAATATTATTCAATTTTTAAAAATCGAACCAATTTTTCTGCATTGTGTAGTATAAAGTATAAATAAACCCTGCAAAAGATTTCATTTTGATACACATAAAACTTTTGGTGATACAGTTTACCGAAATTAGTCTATTTTACCTGCTGATTTGTATGCTTAAAGGTATTGTGCCCCTTCATACGATGCTATGTGTTCCATAAACGAATAGTGTGCTAATATATGACCTTTCCACTGGATCGATTATTGTACTTTGGATTAATTGTTATCTAAACATAATTATAGGAATGACATACGTTGACATGATGTAATCCTATGCGTAATTAACCACTTCATTACATTACATTAAAACAGATTTTTTACCTTCAAAATGTATGGTGGTCGCGCTCCAAGCTATCTTTTTCTGCTTCCTATAACTACTCAGTTCTCCAATCCCTCTTTTTCCCTTCCAGATTTTTCACTTTATGTTTTGTGTTTGGCGCATCTCCGCCAAATATGGTCCTTGCGCCATAAAACCTAAAAACAACCAAACGTTAAAGTATGTTCATTAATTCTTATTGCGACCATTCAGTTACATCTCAATGTTCTGAACCTTAGGGTAGTATGGCCCTATAGGTACATGACCCCTGGAAAGCCTGTTTGAGGCAGCTTGGCTAAATATGGCCTTGCTCGCCATAAAACCCAAAATGAACCAATCCACAGGGCGCCTATCTTTTCTAAAAGTATAATGCATTTTTTGTCGTTTCTGACTCAAATTTCCTAAAGTAGTGAGTATTATTTTCTTAATAAGGAAAATAGAAGGTTTGCTACTGTTTTCCAACCTTGGCAATTAGAGGTATCTTTTAGAGCAAAATCGTCTCAAAAGCTCCTATTTTCAAAATTTTGGCGATTTTTTTTTTGAAAATTCACCAAAAGTTGACGAAAATTTAGTCCTTTTTTTAACTCATTGCGGACAGAAAAATATTCCAACAGACGCCAATTTCCAAGTTTCGGCGCCAGATCGTGGAAATAAAAAATGTATTTTGTAATATTTTTGGGGAGAAAATTTTTTGCAAAGGGACGCCAATTTCAACGTTTTTGCGCCATGCTGTGGCAACCATGAAAGGAAAACATCGGTATCTGGTGGTTTCTAGATTGTCACGAGAAACTTATTAAGAAAACATTGTGTTTTTAACTTGAAGTTTTTTGGTGAGATCTTCAAAGTCTGCTTTATATTTTTGCGTATTTTGTGTTTTAGTCGATGAGCAGCAAAAATTTCTACTCAAATAGGGTTTGGGAGAAGACTTTTTCTGCTACTATTTATTACTTTACTTTTTTTGCTAGTATTTACGCCACTATTTCACAAGTGCTTTGGCAGTGGCAGGTGCACCTACGAAACTGTCTCGGCGACGATGTACAAGACAAATTACGACACTAATCGAATTCCCCTAAAACATCCTAACAACGCGCAAGTTGTGTTCGACTTCACTCACTCACGGGATTCTTTCACGTGCGTTTTCAATCTCGCGGAAAAGACGAGCCGATTCATCCACCACCACCCCCTCAATCACCGTAAAACTCCAAAAGAAGGGCCGGACTGATCAAGGCAGTAATTATCTCGGCCCGACCCCCCTTTTCCTAACCCCCCATTTCACGCTCAACGCCCGCTCATTTGAGGAACTATTTTATTACGCACCAGAGCACGGGGAAGTGCGGGACGGGGATGAGTGAAAGGGGAAAAAAGTCCTCCGCGGCCACGCTTCGATTGAAAGTCACTCCGGCGTGAATTCGAATTCGCCCAGGATTCTATAGAAACCGCACCCGGCCGTTCGTAAAAGGGCTTTTGAGGGAACAGGGCGTTTTGCACGCCCTGGTGCCCCGGCCGGCCTTTGTGCGCCTTCGAGATAGTGCCCTAATGCGGAAGTCAGTAAACAAATATTTTATTGGGGTGCGTATTCTGGGATCTCGTTGTTTTTCTCCAAGTTGTGTTTCAGTACCATGTGCAGGTAGATAAAGGGTTTTCTCGAAGTGCATTATGGGAAGTTACCTGGTTTGGGTTTTTTATCGGCACTTGCGCTGCCATCTGCTGGAAGCGATATGAACTTTAGAGTTGGCATTCAAGCGGCGTCAGTAAATCAGGGATATGTTCATATAAGAGGAGCATGGGTTTCTTTCCCTTAGAAATGTTTCAGAAGTAAATGTTGGAATCACCTTTAGCCTTCCAGGGCCGCGGTAGCCCGGTTGGAAGAGTAGCGGATTAGCAACCGGAGGGTTGCGAATTCGAATCCAACCAAAGACCGTTGTTGGACGTTCGAATCCAACCAAAGGGGGCTGGTGCACGTTAAATCTGCCGTGGCCTCAAATGTCCTCACGTTGGCGTCGTGTGGAAATTTGGAGATTGGGATACGAGTTCAGGTGTGTCCTCTGATCTTTCCTTTCGGGTTACCGTCGGTAATAACAAATATGGCCCTTGCGCCATATGGCTCCAATGGCGCAGCTTATCCGCTTTTGGACCTTGCGTCATAAAACCCTGACATCTAAACCAATAAAACTCCAAGGGCCGCGGTAGCCCGGTTGGAAGAGTAACGGATTAGCAACCGGAGGGTTGCGAGTTCGAATCCAACCAAAGACCGTCGTGTAGAAAGGGGTTCGTTAAATCTGTCGTGGCCTCAAATGTCCTCATGTTGGCTTGATGTGGAAGTTTGGAGAGTGCCAGCTCAGGTGTTGGACCTCGTCATCTGACCGCGGTTCAAAATTACGTGTTGATCCTCGGAAATTTCCAATCTGGTTTGATACCTGACCGTCAGTAATAGCCCATTGTGTTGCTCCAGTGCGTCGTTAATTAAATACCTCCCTGGTGATTTATCTTCGCGTCTAAAACTGCCCTGTAGTATCCAGCGTCTGATACTAAAACCTGTTCCAAATCGACACCAGTCCTGTTCAAGGGACAGGTTGCTTTTCGTACTTGGTTATTCATTCGCTTCGGAGTTAACAAAGCAGACAAACTCATCATTCTGTCCCTTCCGCAGATGCTTCGATTGTAGGCTGAGTAGGTTCGATTTCTGTCAGGTGCTTTCCTCCCTGCGTGTATTCCTCTCTTGCGTCAGTAAAACTTTCATTGTGTGTGTGCATTACTTGACATTACATTACTTGATATTGTATTTCTTGTGCCTGGCGCAGCATGACCAAATATGGCCCTTGCGCCATAAAACCCCAAATCAACCAACCAACCCAGCTGGTTTGAATTTCCATAATGAGTCCTCTCCCTCTATGCCTCATGCTCGGAGCGGACAGCAGACTAATGTAGTGGACCCAGTGGTGTGCCAATAAACACGACGACGCAGCCAACATTACAATTAAACTAACACTGCAACTAGTGAACTACGAGCGCAGCGCCAGCTGCGGAGCTATAAACCTCAGAAGTTGAAGGAAAAAAAGCAAAACCACGAACAGTTTCACGCCGGCTGCGATCATGAACACATCCATGTAACTTTTCCTCCCGATATATTAACGTAAGTGTGTACTTGTGTATGTAAATTTTATGTTTTAAGCTTCTTAATTAAACATTTGCAGACAACGTCAAATAATGGACATCAATAACACACAAGGAAACGTTTTACTTACACAGAAGAGAGGAAATACACCCAGGAAGGAATCGAACCTACGCCGCCTTCCATTCGCAGGTTGCTAGCGCAGTGGGGCATACCCACTGAACCACGATGGTCCCAGATCTTGATGGACGAGATATCTCGTCGAAACCATTGGTTAAGTTTAAAAGTGATGAACAGAGGTTTTACACCGGAAACTTATTTCACACTATCGGAGACTCTACTAATCAATCACCCCTCATAGACCTGTTATCACCTAAAACTCGCAGGATTCTAGCGCAGTGGCATACATATCCACTGAAACACGACGGTTGCTCGTAACAAAGGATATCGCCGACGTTGGTGAAGAATAAAAACCCGACCTGCATGTCTCTGGGCGATAAGAACGTCGCAACCACTCAACCATCCCCAGTGGCCGAGGCAATCCCCTCCACAGACACCGAACAATAGAGCACCCCAAAAAAACCAACACCGGCGACAGCCACCCAACAAGGGAGACAAAACCTCCACGCGAGCGCATCAGTAGCTCAATTCAGAAATCTGATCCACACCTTATCAGGAATCACAGGTTGGCGCACAACCAGGTGGTGGGTGTCCTAAACGCCCCTCATGATTCACCCTTCCTCTTTTATAGACCCAGTGTTTTTGGAACCGAGACGACCGTTACAGCCCGATTAGGGCTTATCGCGACTCGACAATTATGTTGTTAAGTCCTGGCCACCAGATTAGAGGTGCCGTTTCCGTCCCTCCTTAACGGCCGTTAAAGGATCGCCGATAAGGAGGGGGTGGGTGCTTCCGGCCCCATGGGAATTGATTACGCCATCCCCGCTGGGTGGAACTCTTAAGCTGAGTTGGGGGAGTTCCAAGCCTCGCACACCTGTTTGAGATGGAATACTTTTGAGAGCGTGCTTGGGGGTGGTTGGGTGTGGTGGATTCTTCATTGCCTCGGGCAGCCGGAAGAGGAAGTCGAAGAGAGAAGTGCTTCCGGCACGAAGATGCAGTTCTGGAATCGTTCCACCGATGTTGAAGCGAAACTTGCATCAAGTTCGAAGAATTTCCATGAACTAGCTACTTCTGTAGTTTCTGTATTGCTTATGTTGGTATCCTTACGCACAGTGCCCTATTTAACATTCTAATTGCCCTATTTAACATTCTAAGTGGTTTCGACTATTTATCATGTCCATAAAGTTCTGACCAATTTTGCAAATGACGAGTTAACTCGGTCAACAAGATATTGCCGAATTTTTTGTGATGACGAGATTAAGATCTGGTCGGATTTTTTGTGATGATGAGAATAAGATCTGGTCGGGGCTTTTTTGTGATGACGAGATTAAGATCTGGTCAGTTTTTTATGATGGCGAGATTAAGATTTGGTCAGTTTTTAATGATGACGAGATTAAGATCTGGTCAGTTTTTAATGGTGACGAGATTAAGATCTGGTCAGTTTTTAATGGTGACGAGATTAAGATCTGGTCAGTTTTTTGTGATGACGAGATTAAGATCTGGTCAGTTATTTCTGATGACGAGATTAAGATCTGGTCAGTTTTTAATGGTGACGAGATTAAGATCTGGTCAGTTTTTAATGATGAGATTAAGATCTGGTCAGTTTTTTATGATGACGAGTTTAAGATTTGGTCAGTTTTTTTATGATGACGAGATTAAGATCTGGTCAGTTATTTCTGATGACGAGGTATCTCGTCAATCGGTTTTGTGCACTCCTCCTAGGCTTTGTTTCTCTCTTCTATGTCAGTAAAACTTTCATTGTGTGTCTGGCACAGCATGGTAAATATGGCCCTTGCCCCATAAAACCCCCAAACTAACCTTGTTTAAATTTAATAACAAAGTATATAAGCATTGATTTATGTTCCTACAAATGAAATGTATTTTGTTTATTGTTGAATAGCATTTCGTGTACTTTTTAATATTGTCGCGTAGATTATCGTAGGTAGGCGGACTAACCTGTCTAAGTGTATCCACTAAAGGCGAGTGAGAACAAAGATTGCTGAATCTCAACTCGAGACTTTATTAATCACGAACTCAGTGCTACATCCGCTTTTATACATTTGACGAAACAACTCGAACATTCCAGACTTGGAAAGTTCTAGAAATTTACATAATACAGAACATGAGTACTTTTTTAAAGTAAGAAACAGAAATAAAAATCTATTTTTAGGCAACTTGCTACTAGAGGGATTCGAACTCGTACCTTCCGCTTCGCAGTCAGATACTATACCGACTGAGCTACGATATTCACTGTCGGAGGGAGGTTTCGCTACAATATATTCCCCAAGTAATTTTGAATAGCACATCTTAATCATTTACAACATTTAGCTTCAGAACATCCGCTTCAGTTACATTACATTCACTTGTTTAAAAGCTATTAGGGTCACGGTAGCCCGGTTGGAAGAGTAGTGGATTAGCAACCTCAGGATTGCAAGTCCGATAATTTAACTACCTACTTTTTCCAAACGGACTACCGTGGCCCCGACTATAGTTAAGATGGTTACTCATAACCATCATTCGATCTTTTTGTAAGAAAGCATTCGGATGAAATTAGATCGATTCTTTTTCTGCAAAATATTTAAACTGGTACCATTGACGTTAATCCTCCATTAAAGTGATGATCCGTTAATACAAGGTCGTCATATGACCGTGGTTCAAAGTTACGTGGTGTTGTCCTCGGATCTTTCCCTTTGGGATTGATTCCGGACCGCCACCAATAGCCCGTTGTGTTGCTCTAGTGTGACGTTAATTGAAATACCCCCCCGTTAATACAAGGCTCACATCCATTTCAGATTACTTCCAATAATCATTCGATCTTGATCACATGATCTCTCTCGCGGGCCGCGGTGGCCCGGTTGGAAGAGTAACGAACTAGCAACCGAAGGGTTGCGAGTTCGAATCCAGCCAAACACCGTCGTGTACAAAGGGGGCTGGTGCACGTTAAATCTGTCGTGGCCTCAAATGTCCTCACGTTGGCGTGGTGTGGAAGTTTGGAGAGTGGGGTGCCAGCTCAGGTGTTGCCTCGTCATCTGACCGTGGTTCAAAATTACGTGGTGTTGTCCTCGGATCTTTCCCTTTGGGATTGATCCCGGACCGTCACCAATAGCCCATTGTGTTGCTCCAGTGTGACGTTAATTGAAATACCCAAATACCCAAAGATCTCTCTCGCAATCATGTATAATCAAGATCGATTATTTTTTCCCTACGCTTCTATTTTGATTACACCGCCACATCCATAGAAACTCAATCCGTGTCCCGAAAATACTAATCAGGGATTACAACCGCACAGCAAAAAGCACTTCCGTGCCACACCTCCATTCGATTCGTAAACAGGCTCAGACTGTTTGGATACTGCGAGACATGTACGGGTAGGTAGTTAATTAATGTCGCACTGGAGCACCACAACGTGCTATTGGGACGGTCCGGGATCAAACCCGAAGGGAAAGAACCGTTGACAACTCGCCATTTTGAATCATATGATGAGGTCGACACCTGAGCTTGCACCTCAGGTCGAAATGGATGTCCAAACTTACAAAGGTCCAAATGGATGTCCAAAAAATGGATGGTCAAACTTCCAAAGGTCCAAATGGATGTCCATAAAATGGATGGTCAGGATGTCCAAACTTCCACACCACGCCAAAGTGAGGACATTTGAGGCCACGGCAGATTTAACATGCACTAGCTCCCACTTACACGAATGTCATTGGCTGGACCGAGTTTGTTGTTAACCCTGTTCATTTCCAATAAGGTTCCCGCGACTCCGACTACAGATACTCGGAATCTTCACTCGATCTCGCTTGCAGAAGATTAATCGGATGTAATTAGATCGATTCTTTTTCTCTGAAAGCTGAATCCTCCATTAAGGCGATGACTCTTTAATACAAAGCTTGCATGTTTCATATAACTTCTAATAATCATTGGGGGGTAGCCAGTATCCAAGAGCAGCGGATAAGCAACCGGAGCGTTTGCGAATTCGAAACTCGGTTCATTCAAAGACCGTCGTGTACACCGGGCTGATGCATGTTAAATCTGTCGGCCACGAACGTCCTAAGGTTGGCGTGGTTTGGAAGTTTGGAGAGTTGGGGTGCCGGCTCACACACAGGTGTTGACCTCGTGGCGAACTTAGCACCACCACAAAAATTATCTTAACGATACAATAGTATATATAGCAGTGTAACACTACTCCAACATGGAGTACTTTTTGGTAGACAAAAGTTGCACTTTTTCACACCAGCTTGCTAAATTGGTGACTCGGATATTCCAAATTGTGCTTCGAGTTGAATAAACCTACAGTTTTGGTTTATTTCTTCAAAATATTGGAGGTTTCACAGCAACACGGTTCACTTGAGGCGAGTCGATTGGAGTACTTTCGTTTTCTTTTTGATCGTTCGTGTCAGCCATTTACTCGAAACGATGAAAAGTTTACTTAGCGTAAATAAATGCAATTGAAGGCGAAGAGAATAACAGTTTACAAATGAAGGGATGATATAATATTCCGATTGCTAAGCAAAATGTTCGTTAAGCAAAAAGTTCGAAATTACTCACTTGAAGAAAGGAATTCTTTTTAATCACGTCCGGGTCACTAATTTAGCAAGCTGGTGCGAAACAGTGCAACTTTTGTCTACTAAAAGTACTCCATGGTAGAGTAGGGTTATACTGCTATACGTATATTATTGTATATGCAGGGTGAGTCTAAATTGTTTTTACAAAATAAGAGGGGTGATAGTAACCATCCAGACGAGCCATAATTACCATGGAACATAGGGTCGCATTCCACTCTGAGAGGCAGAAAAGAGTCAAATTAGAATTTCAAC
The DNA here is from genome assembly GCA_933210815.1 of Meta bourneti. Classification (NCBI taxonomy): domain Eukaryota; kingdom Metazoa; phylum Arthropoda; class Arachnida; order Araneae; family Tetragnathidae; genus Meta; species Meta bourneti. The sequence goes on along the minus strand of OW119924.1, from coordinate 5,753,272 downwards.
ATGAACTTACAACAGTGTTGGGAAAGCGAATGAACGATACCAAAAGTTGCACAATCTGATTGATTGATAAACTCACAGCAAATGCTCAAAGTGGCGTGTCGTTGCACAGTTCACACCGGCGAAGGAATGACTGGCTCTCGAAGATTCCTGGTGTTGAGTTAATTTTGTCTGCGGCAACACCGATTCTCGCTACGAGATCTTCAGCCGAGTCCACAGGCGTCTGGTACACTAAAGATTTCATGTGCTCCCAGAAGAAAATGTCCAGTGGGTTGACGTCCGGTGAGCGAGGAGGCCAAGCCACAGGTCCGCCACGTCCGATCCATCGTGCGGGATATGTGGCATTCAAGAAGTGCCGGACCGTGCTGGAAAAGTGTGCGACGTCAAAGACGATGACTTGTTCATGCTCGACGCGTTTCGACTTTACTCTTTTCTGCCTCTCAGAGTGGAATGCGACCCTAAGTTCCATGGTAATTATGGCTCGTCTGGATGGTACTATCATCTCTCTTATATTGTAAAAACAATTTAGACTCACCCTGTATAGCAGTGTAAGCCAACTCCGCCAAGGAACACGTTTTGGTAGACAAAAGTTGTACTGTTTCACACCAGCTTGCTAAAACCTCGTCATCTGACCGTGGTTCAAAATGCCGAGGTGTCCTCGGATCGTTCCCCTCGGGATCGATCCGTCTCGCCAATAGCCCTTCGTGTTGCTCCAATGCAACGTTAATTCAACTACCTTCCGCGAAGATTGGCAACTACAGATAAGGTTATTCGTAGCCATCACTCGATCCCGCTTGCAAAAATGCAATCGTATGTAATTAGATCGATTCTTTTTCCGATTAATGCGATGACTCGCCTTAATACAAGGCTCACATCCATCGGAGATTACTTCTAATAATCATTCGATCTCACTCGTAATCACTATCGATTTTTTTTCTACTGGCCGCTTCTATTTCGATTACATCGCCACATCAATAGAAACCCCGATCCCGAAAATATGTATTCGTGTCCTCTGAACAATCCGGTAAAAACTAATCACGCATTCCATCCACACAGCAAAAAGAACTCGTGTGCCATACCCCCATTCGATTCGTAAACAGGACGTTCGATTAAGGTCCAAAGACTTCGAATACCGCGAGACCTGTACGGGAATAAGCGTTGCGCGAAATGGATTGCCATTTTTCCAATTGCCTTTCTTTGTTTGGCGAGTCAATCGCATTCATACTCTGTGGGAAGAGTTCGAAAACGAACAGGTGGTGTCGCCGGGATTGGCTCTTTCTGATTAGGCTAAAGCGACGTCAACTGCGCTTGGGTAATTTTTAAAATGGCGCTTCGGTGGTCGAGCAATTATCTGGCGTTCTTTTGTTTCGTTGGAGTCTATTCGTGATTTACTTTAATGATGCATAACTCAGTAATTGGGTTTGGTAATTGAATTGACGACGCACTGGAGCAACACAACGGGCTATTCGCGACGATACGGGATCCAACCCGAAGGGAAAGATCTGAGGACAACGCCACATCATTTTGAACCACGTTCCAATGACGAGGTCGACACTGAGCTGGCAACCCACTCGCTAAACTTCCATACCACGCCAACCTGAGAACGTTTGAGGCCACGTCAGATTCGACGTGCACCAACCTCCATAGCTATGGTTGGATCGAGTTTCGAACTCGAAACCCTCCGGTTGCTAATGCGTTATTGTTCCAACCGGGCTACCACGGCACCGTCAATAATTCGAAGGTGATCAAGTTTTTGTTCGCCTAGTAAAATCTGCTGAGTTTGGCAACTAGTAGAAATGGTAAAATAAAATTTTCGTACGCCATAAAACCCCAAACAATCTTTAGGTGTGTACGGGCTTCTCGGACCCGAGGTACTCTAGTGATCTCTTCTTTTCCCATTGGGTTGACTGTCTTTAGTAGACATGATAGCGCTCTCGGGATACCCAAGCGAACTTTCCCTGCCATCCTCCATCCACTCTGTTCCGCAATCCCTCTAATTTCCCCTCTACCACGACATTTTAACTGAAGTTGGTTTCGTGTTTGGCGCAAGTTGGGGCCAAATATGGCCTATGCGCCATAAAACGCCACATTTTAACTGAAGGTTTCGTGTTTGGCGCAAGTTGGGGCCAAATATGGCCTATGCGCCATAAAACGCCAAAACAACCAAACTTGCTTTCGATTGTTTTTGAGGAGCCGTCGGGTGGTTCAACGGTATGCCACTGCGCTAGGAACATGCGAATTGTAGGCGGCGCAGGTTCGATTCCTCCATGAGTCCATTTCTCTCTTCTGTGTTAGTAAAGCTTTCCTCGTGTGTGCATGTCCCTTTTCTTGACGTTGTCTGTACTGCGTTTGGCGCAGAATGGCCAAACACAACATTTACATCATAAAACCTCAAGCAACCAACCAATTCTAATGTGTTATTTCTTGTGTTAATTCCAAGTGGTTCCGACGGGATATCTTGTCCATCAAAATCTAATTAATCTTTTTTTTTTTACGAGATACCTCGTCGAGACAACCACCAGGAAGATTAAACGGTCCTCTAAAGCTGCGGTCGGCGGCCGTCAAATGTACAATCCGCAGAGAAAAATGGGCGAAATCGGATTTAAAGATACATCTCCGAGTGTCACTCTTATTTATTTTACGCCTCGTCTCTTCGATCCATTAGTTTTTGGGAGACTAATTTTTCTTCCTTCCGCCATTTCCTGGTTAAATGCAGTTTTAGGCACACGACTTGTCAATAGCCGAGCGCAAACACAATTGGAGGCAGAAGACGGATGGACCGCTCCAAAAACTGCGGCCAATTCAATCTTCGTTTGTGTCACAATTGAATTGGGCTCTGGATCCCTTCTTGTTTTGTTATCTGTTTCTTTTTGCTCCCTTACCTCTACCTTTTCCCAGGCTTCTGGGAGATTTTATTCCTTTTTTACTTTCTCCCCTGGAACTGTGGAGAGGTGAAAGTTTTCCTCTACCTCTGAAGAGTGTTGACGTTAAAGTCGTTAAAAATTTTTTGTCGGTTGGCAGTCGCTGAGATCTCTTCCCCTCTTTTGAGCTTGAAAGGTTTGGGTCGAATTAAAAATATGCTTTTTTTTTGCTTCGGTTGAGGATATAAAAGGGCAAAGAAATAAAAAATCGAGTTTTTAATCTATTTAGAAAGCTCCTGTTCTCTTTTTAGTGGTGGATCTTTTTTTCGGGGCTTTTGTGCTCCATAAATGTTTCGGGCACTTTTCATTTTAATGACTTCCAAACAAAGGAAAGTGGCGGAAAGAGCACAAAAAAAAGGCGAGTGTTAATGAAACGACTTCGTTACTAAGCGTCGGTGAGATTTTGAGGCTAAAAAGTCGCCACGAAACTTACATGTGTTGAAACTTTAGAGTATAGTTGAACACACATTCTTTCAAAACTCTGGTTATTACGTTAAATGCTTTTTAATTATTGTTTCCGGACGAGTTTTTTTTTCAAATCCATTTTTACTAACTATCAATTCTCATTATCCCATGTTTCCAAAATAATTTTTCCGTGTTTCCACGGTAGCCAAGTTGATACAGTAGTGGATTAGCAAACGGAGGGTTCCGAGTTCGAAACTCGATCCAACCAATGACCGTCGTGTATATGGGGGTTGGTGCACGTTAAATCTGTCGTGGCATCGAATGGCCTGTCGTTTCGGCCAATCAAGTCAATTTGTCACAGAGCACTCACGTGACTACTAGTCGACATGTGGATCACACTTTTCGAAGCTCCTCTTAATAGCAATGCTTAGTCTTCTTATATTTCACGTCTATGGTCTTATCACGCTCTTTTACGAGCTTAGAGTTGTTGTTTGGGGGGGGGTTATGGCGTAAGGGCCATATTTGACCATGCTGCGATAGACCCAAGACATACAATATCAAGTAATAGACACATACAATGAAAGTTTTACTGACAGAAGAGAAATATGCGTAGGGGGAATGCTCCTGATAGGAATCAAACCCGCGTCGCCTACAACTTTCAGGTTGCTAGCACAGTGGACATACCCACCGAGACACCCCTAGTGGTAGACATTTGTAATTTTGTCCCAAAATAAAACGAACAAGTTTGGTAGGTAGTTAATTAACGTCGCAGTGGAGCAACACAAAGGGCAATTGGCGACGGTCCGGGATCCAACCCGAAAGGAAAGATCCTTTGACAACGCCTTTTCATTTTGAACCACGGTCAGATGACGAGAACACCTGAGCTGGCACTCCACTCTCTAAACTTCCACATCATTCCGACGGGAGGACATTTGAGGTTATGATAGATTCAACGTGCACAAGCTTCCACGTACACGACGTTGATTGGACCGAGTTCCAAACTCGCAACCCTCCGGTTGCTAATACGTTGCTCTTCCAACTGGGTTTGAACTGTGTTGTCATTAAGGTGTATGTATACACTAGAAATCACGAAAATTGACCAAAATATCGATCGATTTTTTAATAATTCAAAATATTGTCCAACCCCTTAGCTTTCAAACGATACCTAGATCTTGTAAATATTCGAAATAGTTTTCAAGTTACAAGGGTTTGGGTTAGGTAATGTCACCATAGACAAACACGTTTCCAAAACTTTAAACTCAATTTCTGAAGAATTATGTTTTTGCAATAGGATGCTTCTTTCGAACAGAGATAACTCGACAATGAATTGATCTATTTCAATTACTTTTGTGTCATTATAATCTATATAATACAGTGGATGTTTTGACCCTCAGTCGAAGTTATTGGTTAAGAAATGAATTTTTAGTTGATTTTTAAATGTTGAAATTCCTGAAAAAAATCTTGATTTTTTTTTTAGACTTTTTTCGTGGAAAAAATTGTAAAAAATAACCTATTCCCTCTAGCAACTTGATGGAAGGTCAAAACCTGAAGAATAATATTAGGAATAATTTCCAACAGGAATTGTCATTCTGAATACATTAGAATTTGAGATATTACTGTTCAAAAAACATGCTAATTATATCTAAATTAGATAATTAATGAGTAGCTTAATCAGAATTTTTCCAACTGAAACGAGTTTAAGCACAAACCAATGACCTATTGTGAAAAAACTGGATTTTTAAAGTCAAAATTTAAAATAAAATTCTAGTGTATACATACACCTTAAGTGTATGAGGATGGTTTTTAAAAAAATCGGTGTATATCTTGGACCCAAACCGTGATTTTGACGTGAATACTCTGACCTGATGTTGGATTATGGAATGAATGAAACAGACAGGAATTTTCAATTCTTGCTACCGCCTTGGGTGCCTTAGAGTGGAAAACATTCGCAATTTTGTATCAAAATGAAACGAGCAACGACGATAACGATAGAGTGAAGCATTTATTAAAACACACGAAACCTTTTTATGCTACAAATGTAACCTTCCATCTATCAAAAACGCTTAAACGGAAACAAACGCGACTTTCCACGTCGAACGACAATCGAGAATATCCTTTGTTCTCGGAACCGACAAAGTGGAAGTTTCTCCCAGAAGGGGCGAATATATCAGACGATTAATAACGGTGGCTTCCGCGGAATGGAACAAAAATGACGTCCCCTTTGTTGCGAGGGGATGGATCCGAAAGCGATTTTTATTTAACGATTCCGGCGTTCTAATTAAAACGAAAGAGCCAACGCAAACGAGAAAAAGAAGACTTCAAACAGAGACCGGATATGGGGGTTGTTTGGAACACGGAGAACGATAAGGGTAATCTGATATGTTTGCCTTTGTCATTACGCCCGCGGGGAGTGATCTAAAGTGTGTTGAGGGGTGACGCTGCTGCTGAGAATCTTTTTGAGATGTCGGAGGCTGTGCACTTTGTTTAGAGAGACAACGAATCTTTCCGGTGTTGATTTGAGACTTACTCTGACTTCGCTGTTTGGGTGTCTTAATAACAGTTGATACTTTAAGACGGATTATTTATGCAATGAATTGCTTTAATTTAGAATATATATCACTCTTCATTCCGAATTCCGATTTCTTCCACACACATTTTTTTTGAAGGTCGAAACGACTCTTAATCACAACAAAGACCGCTGTAGCCCAGTTGGCAGAGTAACAGATTAGCAACCGGAAGGATGCGAATTCGAAACTAGATCCATCCCAAGACCGCCGTGTACGTGGTGGCTGGTGCACGTTAAATGCGGCGTGGCTTCAAATGTCCTCACGTCGGTGAGGTGTGGAAGTTTGGAGAGTGGGTACCAGTTCAGGTTTTGTCATCGTCATCTGAGTGTGATTCAAAATGACGATGTGTGGTCTCCGGATCTTTCCTCGTAGTGTTGCTCCAGTGCGACATTAATTAACTACTTACCAACCGGATCTTTCCCTTCGGGAATTGTCCGTCGCTAATAGCCCGTTGTGTTGATCCAGTGATGTTAATTCAACTACCTACCTACCCTACAGGTGTTGATTTGAGATTTTCTCTGACTTCGCTGTTGAGTGTTAAGCTCTTTTGGATTCCTAATAACACAAAATAGTTGTTTTCTTGATACTTTAAAATGGATCACTTATGTAATTATTTGCGTTAATTTGAATTGCAAAAGTTGATTTGCGAAAGGTTTCCACAAGATATCTCGTCCATCAAGATCTGACCAATTTTTCTAATGACGAAGTATCTCGTAATCAAGAGACATTGACGATTTTTTAATGATTAGATCAAGATCTGGTCAGTTTTCTACTAATGGCGAGATTTTTCGTCGATCAAGATCTGGTCACTTTTCTCCTAATGGCGAGATATTTCGTCCATCAACATCTGGTTAGTTTTCTCCTAATGGCGAGATATTTCGTCCATCAAGATCTGGTTAGTTTTCTCCGAATGGCGAGATTTTTCGTCCATCAAGATCTGGTCAGTTTTCTCCTAATGGCGAGATATTTCATCCATGATGATCTGGTCAGTTTTCTCCTAATGGCGAGATATTTCGTCCATCAAGATCTGGTCAGTTTCTCCTAATGGCGAGATATTTCGTCCATCAAGATCTGGTTAGTTTTCTCCTAATGGCGAGATTTTTCGTCCATCAAGATATGGTCAATTTCTCCTAATGGCGAGATATTTCGTCCATCAAAAACTGGTCAGTTTTCTTCTAATGGCGAAATTTTTCGTCCATCAAGAACTATTGCCTCCAATAGGTATTAGAAGTGTTTCGCCAAGCGTACTGCTATAGAATCATGAATTACTACACCGCATACATTTGAATACATCGAACAAGTAGATTAGAATGCCCATCCTATGCGTTTCAATGGGATCACTCTTAAGGGATCTATCTAAGGTGTATCTTATTGTGCAAGTCTGCAATATTGAGCGAAGCAGTTTATATGAAACCAGTGATTTATATTGACAGGTGGGTTTGCTACACATCGTGGTACGTTTAAAATTCTAATGGAACCCTTGGCCTATTTAGAATTTCTGCTTGCTGTATAGCTGGAGAATTCGGATTGGAGTCTCTTACTTGGAATCTGGGGTTTGCTTTGTTAAATTATAAATTATTCCATCCGAGACTGATAAACTACAGGTTAGGTATAGATAGTTGAATTAACGTCGCACTTACAGCAACACAACGGTTTATTTGCGACGGATCGGAAGGTAAAGATTTGAGGCCAATATCTCTCCAATTTGAACCATGGTCGGATGAGAACACCTAAGCTGGTATCAAACTCTCTAATCTTCCCCACCATGCCAACGTGAGGGCATTTGTGTCCACCTCAGATTTAACATGCATGATCACCCTCAGTCTTTGGTTGGATCGAGTCTCGAACTTGCATCTCTCCGGTAGCTAATCCGCTACTCTTCCAACCGGGCTACCGTGGCTCGAAATGCGGAAAGATTATTTTACAAGTGTGGGAAAATGAGAATTGATAGTTAGTAAAAATGGATTAAAAAATACTCGTTCGGCAACAATAATTAAAAAGCATTTAACGTCACACACAGAGTAATAACCAGAGTTTTGAAAGAATGTTCAATTATACTTTAGAGTTTCATGTAAGTTTCGTGGCGACTTTTTTTGCCTCAAATTCTCACCGACGCTTAGTAACGAAGTCGTTTCATTAACATTTGCCATTTCTGTGCACTTTTCGCCACTTTCCTTTGTTTGGAAGTCATTAAAATGAAAAGTGACCGAAACATTTATCGAGCACAAAAGCCCCGAAAAAAAAGATCCAGCACGAAAAAAGTACAGGAGCTTTGCTTTCTAAATAGATTAAAAACTCTAGATTTTTTTTATTTCTTTGCCCTTTTATATCCTCAACGAAGCAAAAAAAGCATATTTTTAATTCGACCCAAACCTTTCAAGCCCAAAAGAGGGGAAGAGATCTCGGGAACTTCAACCGACAAAAACATTTTAACGACTTCAACGTCAACACTCTTCAGAGGTTGAGGAAAACTTTCACCTCTCCACAGTTCCAGGAGGAAGTAAAAAGGGAATAAAATCTCCCAGAAGCCGGGGAAAGAGACAGAGGTAACGGAGTAAAAAGAAAAACAAAACAAGGGATCCAGATCCCAATTCAATTGCGACATAAACGAAGATTGAATTGGCCGCAGTTTTTGCAGCGGTTCATCCGTCTTCTGCCCCAATTGTATTTGCGCTCGGCTATTGACAAGTCGTGTGCCTAAAATTGCATTTAACCAGGAAATGGCGGAAGGAAGAAAAATTAGTCTCCCAAAAACTAATGGATCGAAGAGACGAGGCGTAAAATAAATAAGAGTGACACTCGGAGATGTATCTTTAAATCCGATTTCGCCCATTTTTCTCTGCGGATTGTACATTTGACGGCCGCCGACCGCAGCTTTAGAGGACCGTTTAATCTTCCTGGTGGTTGTCTCGACGATGATATCTCGTCAACAGCAAGATTGGTTAGATCTTGATGATATCGTCGAAATTACTTGGAGATTTAATACAACTATCTATCTACATACCTTCATTACAAGTAAAATCTTTATTATGGAGACGGCCGGGCTTATGCCCAATTGTAAGAGCATCGAATTAGCAACCGGAAAGTTGCGAGTTTGAAACTCATTCCAGCCGAAGATCGTCGTGTACACGGGGCTGGTGCGCGTTAAATATGTCGTGGCCTCAAACGTCCTAAGGTTGACGTGATGTGGAAGTTTGGAGAGTGGGGGTGCCGGCTTCATATGATTGGTTCGAAATGACGATGGTCCTAGAATCTTTCCATTCGGGATGGATCCCGCCAATATCCCTTTGTGTTGCTCCAGTGCGACGTTATTTAACTACCTACCTGTATTGTGTATCTTCGAAGTACTATATTTATAGCGAATTTTTTATTACAACTCGTCATTAGAAGGAAACTGATCATGTCTTGATTTCATAATCATCAAAAATTGGCAGTATCTTGATGATCGAGATATCTCGTCGAAACTACTTTGAGGTTCAATTCAACTACCTACCTTTGTTATAACTGAAATCTTTATTATCTTGCTACGAAGTACGTTTTCTGGCGCGAATTTCTTGCATTCAAATATTCTGAAATATGTATGGCCAACTATTGGCTCGAATAGCTATTTAACCTCACCCACCCATGCTTAGAATTCTTAGCTATTGTCTCCAATAGGTATTAGAAGTGTTTCGCCAAGCTTACTATTACGGAATCACGAACTACGTCACCGAATACATTTGAATACATCCGATAAGTAGATTAGAATGCCCATTCTATGCGTTTCAATGGGATCAAACTCTTAAGGGATCTATTTAAGGTATATCTCATTCTGCAAGTTTGCATTACTGAGAGATGCAGTTTACATGAAACCAGTGATTTATATCGGCATGTGGGTTTGCTACACGTCGTGATACATTTAACCTTCGAAGTGATTTACCTTCGCTTCGAAAACCACCCTGTAGTATCCAGCCTCTGGTGCAAAAACACTCGGTCCAGTTAAAGATCGTCGTGTACACGGGTGGTGGTGCAAGTTAAATCTGTCGCGGCCTCACATCGGCGTGGAAGTTTGCAGACTGGGGTGCCATCTGAGGTTTTTGTTCTCGTTATCTGACGGTGGTTCAAAATAACGAGGCGTTGTTTTGGGGTCTTTCCCTTCGGGATGGATCTCGGACCGTCGCCAATAGCCCGTTGTGTTGCTCCAGTGCGACGTTTATTAATTATCTGCCTTCCTTCCCCTTGGAGTAATAGGACAGTTTTGTCTCGACGAGATATCTCGTCATTAGAAAATTGACCTGATTTTAGACGAGATATCTTGTAAAAACCACTTGGAGGGTTAAAAATCCAATGGAACCCTTGGCCTGCTTAGGATTTCTGGTTGCTGTACCGCGATGATTCTTGAAAATTTGGTTTGGACTTTGTTTCATCACGTGACATTTGGTTGTTTTTTTTATTATAAATAGAGATTGAGACTAGGTTCCATTCTTCCCTGGATGTACTTCTCTTCTGTGTTAAAATTTTCTTAGGTGTATGTCCATTGCTTGATGTTTTCTGCTTTGCGTCGGTTGCTGCTTGACTAAATATGGTCCTTGTGCCATAAAACCCCAAACCAATAAACTAATGACCCCGAGTTACCCAAGTGATCCTTCCTACCTTTCATTTTTACTCTCGCCTACCCATCTGCTTTTTGCTTTCATCGTGGTCTATCATTATTGTCAGTCCTGTGTTTGGCGCAGCTTGGCCCTGGGGCAAAAAAGCAACCTAAAACAACCAATCTAACGATGAGCTTTATCGTCCCTGCAATTTAGGACTAGGGATCAGAAACCGCTCAGACTTGCCAAACAGAAATTCAGGCCAAACATCGTCAGTACCTTACCGATCGAATATCTGACTGGGTAGGGTGGGTCATTTGTAGGAGGGGGGGGGGTGCGCTAAGCCGATAACAGATTGTGCAACCGTCGGGTACTCGGACAGATAAAAGTGCAGTTGTCGTCTGCTGCATAAAGAAAAGCCGATTAATCAGAAGGGATGGACAAAAGGGAGCAGCTGCGACTGTTCCGGTGCTCCAATAATCCGTAGACGAATTAGGGCCTTGCAAACGATTGCCTGCTTCTTTTTCGCTCCCACTGAGCCGCATTTTATGACTACGTCGAGACGTGTCTATTGGTTATTTCCGCTGAGGAAGTGTTCTTTTCGCGGGTCTCGCCTCCTTTCGGATGCGAATGAGATTTAAAATATCAGACCATTTATCTAACCTAAGCAGACATCAGTTGTGGTATGCGAATAGAATTTCAATTCGTCAACCCTCCTGGTGGTCGGGACTCAGTGGGTACTCCAACTGCGCTAGCAACCTGCGAGTTGTGGCTTCGATTCCTGATTGGTCTATTTCTCTCTTCTGTGTCTGTTAAACTTTTCTTGTTTGTATGCGTCCATTAATTGATGTGGGGCCGATGTAGCCCAACTGGGAGAGCAACGGATTTGCAACCAGAGGGTTGCGAGTTCGAACCCCAGTCCAACTAATTAACGTTATATTAGTCGTGGCCTCACATGTCCTCACGTTGGCGTGGTGTGGAAGTTTGGAGAGTGGGGTGCCAGCTCAGGCGTTGACCTCGGTTCGCAATGATGAGGTGTCCTTGTGTGTGCTTTAGGGATGATCCATTGTCCGTTGCGTTACTCCAGTGAGACGTTAATTTAAGTACCTACTTTTGAGTTGTAGGGGGTGCAGGTTGGATTCCTCCCTTTGTGTATTCCTTCCTCTCTTCTGTGTCTGTAAAATTTTCTTTATGTCCATTACTTGATATTGTCTGTCTTGTTTTTGGTGCAGCATGGCCAAATATGGCTCTTGTGACATCAAAATACCCATCCAACCAACCTGGTGGTTGGGTTGGCGACGTATGACATGGTTGTATCGACGAGATATCTCGTCTTTAGAAAAATTGAGTAGATCTTGATGGACGAAATATCTCGTCATTAGAAGAAAACTGACCAGATTTTGATCTCGTCATCAGCAAACAACGACGATATCTTCCTACGGAATTCAATCGGTATTTTTGGTGACGAGATATCTCGTCGAAACCACTTGGAGGGTTAAAGCACAATGCAAGTGTGTTGATCATTTGGACTTGACTGCTTTAAAATATTAGGCAATTTATTCAAGAGAACAGAATTTTAATTCGTTAACCCTCTTTGTGGATTATCGGGGCTCGGTGGGTACGTCCACTGCGCGTTTTAGGTGGCGCAGGTTCGATTCCACCGTGGATGTGTGGCGCAGCATGGCAAAATATGGCTCTTGTGCATAAAAAGAATCAACCATGCAACCTTGTGGTTGGCTTGACGAGGTATTTTGGCGCGACGAGGTATTTCGTCAGAGGAAAAAAGGTCACCATCATACGGAATTCATTTTTGATTTGACGAGATATTTCGACATTATCAAAATTGGTCAGATCTAGGTATCTTTTCGAAACCCCTTGGAGGGCGAAATTAAAGTTCAAATATATTGATCCATTGCGAATTTATCTGTCACACTTGTTTCCTTAGTAGCGTAAATTTAATTGTGGTTTTATTTTGTACAAAAATGGTCTTATGATCTCGCGTTCATTAATGAATGCCTCCAGAATTTCTTATTGGATTCAGATTCTGAGAGTATGTATGCCATTTCATTCGTTCGATCTATATTTGATAGGGATTAACCCTCATCTAAATCGTTTCGATTTTTTTTTTGCATGCCATTGACTTTTTATATCGTAATATTTTAGGATTCATCTTTTATTGCTGTTATGCATTTTACTTAGTTCATTAACATTTTGCGGTATAGTTTTAATCATCAATGCTCGTATTGCTTTATACTTGTTTTCACATTACATTTATAACTTTTTGGTCACCCCTTTTTTTAATCTGTTCTTTGCCTTTAAAGTGTTTACATCGGCGGGGAAGTTTGGAGAGTGGTGGTGCATCGTCCATTAAGACCTGGCCAATTTTACCAATGACGAGATATATCGTCCATCGAGATATGCTAATGGTTTTGCTAATGACGAGATACCTCGTCAAGACAACCACCACGAGGGTTAAGTCCAAGATGTCTGAATCGGCAAACTGAAATACGTCCACTCTATATTAGAATAACTATAAAAAGGCCAGTGATTCTAGAGCAAGACACATTTTTGTAATGGCTGTCCCAATAATAATACAATGTAATCAAAGACGTAAGCTCCGTCCTACCATCGATCATAATACCAGCCCTGCCATTTCGTCGCCATTCCTGTAATGGTCAATTTCCACGATGTTTCTGGCTGAATAGGCAATGCATGGGTTGCCTAGATGTAATGCTCCTGCTTAGAGCCAGATGATAAACATAATCTGCCGTTGTCTGAACATTACGTCGACCCGTAACTCTTCGCTTCATTCAGAGGAGTGTGGAGCAAGTTATTCTGCGTGTTTGGGTCAAAGGGACACAATGTGCGGGTTTTCGTGCTTGTAATCCCAAGTTTCTCAAGCGTCTTATATGTTTAGTGTTGTTAGTTGAATTAACGTCAAGCTGGAGCAACACAACGGGCTATTTGCGACGGTCCGGGATCCATCCCTAAGGGAAAGGACAACACCCTCGTCAGTTCCACATCTTTAAGTGTGTCCGGGCTTCACGAACCCGAAGTACCCTAGTGATTTTCCCATGAGGTTTACTGCCTCTCTTAGGGCCGCGGTGGCCCGGTTGGAAGAGTAACGAACTAGCAACCGAAGGGTTGCGAGTTCGAATCCAGCCAAACACCGTCGTGTACAAAGGGGGCTGGTGCACGTTAAATCTGTCGTGGCCTCAAATGTCCTCACGTTGGCGTGGTGTGGAAGTTTGGAGAGTGGGGTGCCAGCTCAGGTGTTGCCTCGTCATCTGACCGTGGTTCAAAATTACGTGGTGTTGTCCTCGGATCTTTCCCTTTGGGATTGATCCCGGACCGTCACCAATAGCCCATTGTGTTGCTCCAGTGTGACGTTAATTGAAATAATAAAATAATAAATAATAATAAATATTACTGCCTCTGAACATGAGGGTCACGACCACAAAATGACCAAGCGATTTTTCTCTACTTTCTCCTCACCATCCTTTCGCAATTACTTGACGCTGTCTTGTGTTTGCCGCAGTTGGCCAAGTATGGCCCTTGCGCCATAAAACTCGAAACCAACCAAACAATCGAGGACAACACCTCTTCATTTTGAGCCACGATCAGAAGGCGATGTCTACACCTTAGCTGTAACCCTTCTCCAAACTTCCTCACTACGCCAACGTGAAGAGGGTCGTTGAATTATCGTCACACTGGGGCAACGCAACGGGCTATTGGTGCAAGTGCTTTGGTTGTGGCAGCCCTGAGCTTCTGCGTCAATCACGGTTCGATTCCCTCCTGGATGTATATCTCTTCTATATCTGTTCATCTTTTCTTGTGTGTATGCCTACTTGTTGTTTGTTCCAGATGGCCGAAATAGGTCCCCTGCGCCATAAGAACGCCGCTGTAACCCTTGGAAGATTGACAACCAAATGTTGCGAGTTCGAATCTCGGTCCAACCAAAGACCGTAGCGTACTTTGTGGCTGGTGTTTGTTAAATCTATCGTGGGCTCAAATGTCTTCATGTTGTGGAAGTTTGGTGTGGGGTGCCAGCTCAGGTATTGTCATCGTCTTCTGACCGTGGTTCAAAAATACCGGGTTATGTCCTTTGTCCCTTTGGGAGTGATATCGGACCGTCGCCAATAACCCGCTGTGTTTCTCCAGTGCGACGTTAGGTACCTACCTACCTTATGAGTATTATACTTTACGCTGTTTGGCCTATCTTGGCAAAAATATGTCCCTTGCGCCATTAAACCCAAATACTTGGCAAACGAACTGAACCGGCGATTTCGCACGAATCGGGACATAAATTCCGGGCAGCGTCCATTCAAAATGTCGTCTAAGACGATTCCAAAGCAAACGTCATTAGACTCTGCCCGGGATTTATGCCATCGTTCAGGAGGGATTATGACTTATAAATAGTACCCGGGTAAAAAGACTCCCGTGATCTCTTCTGGAAGAGTTTCCTTATCACTTCATAGGGGGACGGACCATAATAGAAAGGGGGTCGCTTATTTATTGCGGTCGTTAAAGTGGGACCACTTGGCCATAAAAGGGGGATTCTTTGGGAGAGATTAGAATTTGGACTTTTCGGGTGGCAGTGCTTTTTAGTGGTCTTTACCCTGATGACACGAAGCTGTTTGAGAGAAACGTATAAAGTATGTTCGTGGCTCTGGGTGTGGGGGTTAAATACTTATTTGTTTTTATTTAAGTGGCCTGTATTTAATTCGCCTTGTGCTCAATCGTTTGATAAGTGAAGTGTCTTTAATCGCCGCTTGCTTTTAGTGGCGCTATTGAAGGTGTGGGGAATGGCAAGGGAGGCAGTATCAAGCGGTGGCGTGGCCGAGTGGGTATGTCCACTGCGCTAACAATCTGCGAGTTTTAGGCGGCTCAGGGTTGATTCCTTCCCTTGTCTATTTCTCCATTCTGTGCCAGTAAAACTTTCATTGTGTTTGTCCATTACTTCATATTGTATGTCTTGTATCTGGCGCCGCACGGTCAAATATGGCATTCGCGCCATAAAATCCCAGCCAAAGGGATGGCATTTCGCAAAGATTTTTTTAGTTGTGTGGTTTTCCTTCGTTGGTTTTTTTTTACCCAAAAGCAATATTTGACATTGAACCGCCAAACACAAACATAACGTCAAGTAATAGACACAAGGAAAATTTTGCTGACACAGAGGAGAGAAATACACCCCGTGTAAGTTACAGGAATCGAACCTTCCCCGCCTATTACTCTTAGGTTGCTAGCACAGTGGGCAAACCCACTTGGCGTCAACGTTTTTTTTGGTAGCTAGGTAGTTGAATTAACGTCACACTGGAACAATACCCAGACAAGAGACCCAGATTAGAGAAGTATCGGATTAGCAACAAGAGGGTTGCTAGTTCGAGACTCGATCCAACCATAGACCACCGTGTACGTGGGGACTGGTGCACGTTAAATATGTCATGGCCTCAAATGTCCTCACGTTGTAGTGGTGTAGAAGTTTGGAGAGTGGGGTGCCAGCTCCGATGTCGACCTCGTCATCTGACCGTGGTTCAAAATGACGAGGTGTTGTCCTCTAATCTTTCCCTTCTGAGTTGATCCCAGGCCGTCCCCAATAGTACGTTGTGTTGCTCCAGTGCGACGTTAAATCATACATAGAGGTGAAATCTAAGTAGACTGAGCATTGCTATTGAGAGCTGCCAACATGTCGACTAGTAGTCACGTGACTGCTCTGTGAAAAATGGTTGACCGATTTGTTATCTTATGGCCTCGTTTGGCGGGTAGGTGTGTGAATTCATATTTCCATAGAGTGGCGACAAATGTGGTGAAATCGCAAGTCTGCTACTATCAGATGATCAATCAATGGACCAATCAGAGGATGAATAAATGGATGGGCATCTTCTCCAATCCCGTGGACCAATCAGACGAATGTTTTCTTTCACCCAGCAGACGAAAACAATCTAAGTGTCACGTTACTACTAGTTTTGGTCACATGAAAAAGTTGTCACTGCTCACTCTACTTTTATACATCCTCTGTTTGCTCCAGTGAGATGTTAAGTCAACTACCTACCCCAACAAAACATTGTTGCATTGTTTGACATTGCCTAAGCACATAAATTACGCCGCAGAATGCAGCTGCCCGCATTTAACCCTAACTATTCCCTTTAATGCTTAATTTAATCTAGCTCCTCCCCGAACCCTCCGAGGAACAAATGACATTCCTCATAAATAACGCATGAGGCAAGGGCAAGTTAGCATAAAGCCTTGCTCCCCTGGTGCAAAAACCTCTTTTAAAATATTCCGTCCGGCAAATGCGAAAAAGTACTCCTTGAATAATTCCATCCGCAAAAATGTTGGCGTATAACTAGATGTGAAATCCTCGAAGAGCAGGGTGGTTTTAAGAGGGGGTTGGTTAGCGGAACGTTCCATAAAAACGTTCGTGTGTTGCCAAACGTCTTATTTCCGAAAGCGCTGCGTATTTCCCACTTGAGCGAACGGGCGTTTTACTTTGAATGGATTCTTACGTGTTGGTTTATTTGCATTTCTTTGCCGAGTGGAGAGGTTTTAGGGTTAAGTAAGGGTTGGGAGTTTCTTGTTTTATTTTTGGGGAAATTTCGGTTAGGTTTTGGGGCTTAAGGGGCTTCCGATGTGGGTGAAAGGGGAACTCGGGTGTAATTACTGGTTTTTAGGTTGATTAGTTTTGGGTTTTATATGGTGCAAGGGCCACAAGAGAGATAATATCAAGTAATTCAGAAAGAAAGGATAGAGAGAAGAAAGATCGCTCAGGTGACGAGGTCAACACCTGAGCTGGCACCCCAAACTTCCACACCACGCCAACAGGACATATGAAACCACGACAGATTGAACGTGTACTAGCCCCCACCTACACGACTGCCATCACATCTTGATGGACAAGATATCACCTCGAAACCACTTGGAGGGTTAAAGCTCATTTTAGAATAGGTAACCGAACTTGGTTAAAACAGCTTTTCACATGAAAGGTCCGGATTCATCTATATCAGGGATGTCAAACTCAATTAAAACACTGGCCATTTAATGCAACTGGTAAGATTCACGCGGGCCACATCACATTTACAAATTTTCTTAAAATTATATTTTGAAGTGAGGATTCAGGAATAGGGATAGGACAATTAAAACACATTATGTAATTAAGTGAATTTAGGGTAATAATTTATAATATTGCTATAGAATTGCTTTTATTTAAACATTTATTTAATTTAATGTATTTATAAAACTAAAATTAACTTTTTTACCGGAAACTTGCCAGCGCTTTCCTCCTACTAGTTTTCCAATATCTGGATTCAAAGACTGAGAACAGACAATCTTCATTATGGCAGATAGATGTTTATCAGTTAATCTTGATCTGTAGGCCGTTTTATTTAATTTCATGGACGAAAATAGTTGCTCACACATTTTTAACATGACGAAATTGTGTGTACGGTATTGCCTCGATCTCCCCTAAGTGCTATTTTCTTCGTAACATATTGTCCTGTTTTCATTTTATTTCAGAGCATCGTGGGCCACAAAAAATTACCTCGGGGGCCACATGCGGGCCGCCAGTTTGACACCCCTGATCTATATCATCTGAAAGCAGTTTCTAATTTCGGTTTTCGAAGTTTATTTTTGATGAGACCCCTGTTGAAACGGTCAATACAACGTCGGAAACCTTTGTTCGTTGTATATTGATAGAAATATGTTCCGTTCTTTAATTCAGTTCCGCTATTTCGTATTCACGAAAATCCAGGTGTAGTCTGTATATGTACTTAGCATTTAAATTGAATGAGAGTCCGTATCCCAACGTGAAGCTTTCTGTTTTGTATATTTATTACATCCATCCAGTTTTTGAATTTGAGTTCGAAAGGGATTGAAAGCAATCATTAAATATGCATACATATTTTTTTATTCATTCAGTGCATTTTTCTTGAGTTAATGTAGATTCTTTCGTAGAATTTCTGTTGCTCGATTATATAAATTATTTCGGATAATGTATTGAGCACATCCGAGTATCTTATCGGAGGCATTGAAGCTCTACTTAATTGTTAACGGGATTTGTTTTCGAAGTGCATTAGCAGTTTGATTTCAGCATTTGGAATAAAGTCCTTTATTGTGCTATGAAAATGGAAACTTATTTATTTTGCTCGAAGGCTTGATAAAAGAAGATAATGTGAATTCTGATTGATAACATTTCTCTGCGAGGAACTACGTTTTGTTTTTTGTTGAACAATCGAAATATTGAGTATGTTTGTCTTATAGGCTTACATTTGATTTTCTAATTCCGTTGATTATCTTGTAACTTTCGTTTAAAAATTCTATTGTATTGAGCTACTTATTGTTTTCGTTTGAATTCAGATCCTCTGGAATGGTACTCTCAAATTTAGAATATATTCGTTATCTTTTAGCTTACGTTTAAGGTGAACATTTTCACTAGATTTTTTTTAAGTTTGATCTTAAAAAAACAGTTTTTTGGCGATAGTTGATTGGTTTATGCTTAAAACATTTCAATGTGAAAAATCAAGTAACGCTGATAACTAATTTTCTAATTTATATATAATTGGCATGTTTTTGAACAGTGATATTTCAAATTCTAATTCGTTCAGAAGCAATTCCTTTTGGAAATTATTCCTTATATTATTTTTCATGTTTTGACTCAATCAAGTTGCTAGAGGGAATAGTTTTTTACAATTTTTTTTCATCAAAGGAACATAAAAATATCAATATTTTTCCAATAATTTTTTTTAATATTAAAATTAAAAATTAAAAAATTAAAATTAAAAATTAAAAAAAATTCATAAAAATATCAATATTTTTTCAGGAATAACATTTAAAAATCAATTTGCAAATTCATTTCTTAATAACTGAGGGTCAAAGCATCCACTGTATTATATAGATTATAATGATACAAATATAATTATAACAGATCAATTCATTGTTGAGTTATCACTGTTTGAACAAAGCATCCTATTGCAAAAGCGGGCTGCGGTGGCCCGGTTGGAAGAATAACGGACTTGCAACGAAGGGTTGCGAGTTCGAATCCAGCCAAACACCGTCGTGTACAAAGGGGGATGGTGCACGTTAAATCTGTCGTGGCCTCAAATGTCCTCACGTTGGCGTGGTGTGGAAGTTTGGAGAGTGGGGTGCCAGCTCAGGTGTTGCCTCGTCATCTGACCGTGGTTCAAAATTACGTGGTGTTGTCCTCGGATCTTTCCCTTTGGGATTGATCCCGGACCGTCACCAATAGCCCGTTGTGTTGCTCCAGTGTGACGTTAATTGAAATACCCCCTATTGCAAAAGCAGTTCTTCAGAAATCGAGTGAGTTTTAAGTTTTGGAAACATTTTTGCACTTGGTAACAGTACCTAATGAAAAACCCTTGTAAATAGAAAAATATTTTGAATATTTACAAGATCTTGGTATCGCTTTAAAGCTAAGGAGAATATTTGGAAGCAATGAAATCGATATTCTGGTCGAATTTCATGATTTCAAGTGTATATATACAGTGAGTAAAAAAAGTTTCTGTACGACCTTACTATTTGAAATAAATTGCTTTATTATTTGCAGAATATAAATATTGAAGTAATAAAAATGGAAAAACAGATGAGCATCATTGCATAGAAAGTTTCTATTACATTTAAACAAAAATATTAATATAATTTAACGCATAATTCACAATAACACAAAAATGTGGCAAATATGAAGCAAAAGAGTCTCCGTACGGTGAAAAATATTTCACTGAATGTTATTTCCCCTCACATGTTTCATCTTTTAATGGTAAGTTGAACCTACTATTGCTTTAATGACCTCTCCCAGAAGTTTAGGCATGACTCACAAGTTGTTTTGTTGTTTCTGGAGTAATTTTGTCCCAGACGTCCAGAATGTCAGTTTTCAGGTTATCTTTGCTGCTGGTATTATAACTTTCCAGTTCACGACCAATTTCCCATAAGTGTTCCATGGGGTTTAAATCAGGAGACTGGTGGTGCGTGAATGGTAAAGGAATCATTCTTTATAGAACGTGTGTTTTGTATCGTCCTGTTGGAAGATAAATGGTCTTCCAAGAGACAGTTTCGTAGCACTAGCAAGGACATTTTGTTTCAAAATGTCTAGGTACACATGTGACCTTCAACAAACAAATTATACACACCAGAAGAATTCATGCAACCCCATACCTTTACATTTCTTCCACCGTGTTTTACAGTTCTGCATGATTTTGTTTGCATATGATGTATTGGTTTTCTCCATGCCATAACTCGGCCATCTGCACTATAGAGACAAAATTTTGATTCATCCATGAAAAGTTCTGAATCCCATAAAGTAAAGGGCTTACTCACATGCTTTTTTGCAAACTCAAGACGCTTTCTTCTGTTAAGTTTGCTAATGAGTGACTTCTTACGTGCAACATCCCCATTGTAGCCACTTTTTTTATTACTTTTCTTACAGTCTGAGGTTGTATTTCAAGATTGTAATCCGTTTTCAACAAGGATGCAAGTTGTGGTGCCTAATTCGTGTATTATCGTGAACGTTTCGCAAAATATTCCTGGTGTATATGGCTCAATTTCTAAGGTCTTCCGGATCGGTTCCTAATTTCCAGTTTCTACCTAATTATATCTTTCAGTGATTTTTATCGTAGATTTAGATTTGTTTGCGATTTCGCCAATATTTTTCCTCACTGATAATCCGTTATTTCTCACCTTTATCACCAACTCTCGAATAGCTTTCGAAATTCCCATTTTAGGAGATCCAATGGTATAAAAATCAGTTGGAATAATTACTTACACCCGGGGTGTCAAACTGGCGGCCCCCGAGGTAATTTTTTGTGGCCCACGATGCTCTAGTTCAAATGTTGCTCCTTTTTACAATATTGTGGTAAAATTGAAGAAATCAAAAACGAATTCGATAATCGTTTTAATGATTTCAAAGAGTTACAAAAAAAATGTTTCTCTTTTTATTTGGCCTTTTTCCTTTGAAGCTGAAAATGCTCCCACTTCGATACAACTGGAATTAATTGATTTTCAGAATGATTCGCTTTTAAAAGACAAATATCGAGAAGTAGGAATTCCAAAAATATATTCTTATTTAGGTGAAAAATACCCGGAAATTAAAAAGTTTGCTGCACAAATTTTATGATATTTTGGGAGTACGTACTTGTGTGAGCAACTATTTTCGTCCATGAAATTAAATAAAACGGCCTACAGATCAAGATTAACTGATAAACATCTATCTGCCATAATGAAGATTGTCTGTTCTCAGTCTTTGAATCCAGATATCGGAAAACTAGTAGGAGGAAAGCGCTGGAATAAAAAAAGTTAATTTTAGTTTTATAAATACGTTAAATTAAATAAACGTTTAAATAAAAGCAATTATATAGCAATATTATAAATTATTACCCTAAATTCACTTAATTACATAATGTGTTTTAATTATCCTATCCCTATTCCTGAATCCTCACTTCAAAATATAACTTTAAGAAAATTTGTAAATGTGATGTGGCCCGCGTGAATCTTACCAGTTGCATTAAATGGCCCGTGTTTTAATTGAGTTTGACACCCCTGACTTACACAATACTGAAGTTCTTTTTCATTCGATAGTTATAATAGAATGCGAGGGAGCTGGACTGTACGTTCTAATCAATTTTCGTAGTGCGTACGGAAACTTTTTTTTGCCTTTCATTTTGTATGTTTGCTCAAAGTTTTAATTAATTACTTTTTACTTGTGAAAATTAAAATTTTTTTGCTGCGAACACATTCTCTAGTATGAAAGAAATTTTTGTGCAGTTTCTGAATCTTTGTTGAGATCTATTTAAAAATTATAATAATTTATACGCCTTTTTCATTTCCGTACGGAAACTTTTTTTATCCACTGTATATCTTTTAAATTAGCTTTCTACTTACAATTTAATTTAAATTTAGAATTTCATTTCATCTCGCCAGGGGAAAGAACATAAAATGAGATACAGCAAAACGAATTTATTCACTTTCGTTTTGTAAAATAGATATCGTTTGAAGCTCACACTTCACTCTTTTCTAGTATCCCAAATTCGTATGCGTCCTCCGGGACACATCTGCTGAAGGTGTGTACGGACCCGAGGTACTCTAGTGATCTTTTCTGTCTTTAGTACACATGGGGATACCCAAGCGATCTTTTTCTGCTTTTATCCCATTATTTTGTATTCCCCATACAATCCCTCTTTTTTTCCTTTTACGACAGTTTTTACTTGGCTCATCTTGGCCGAAAATGACTCTTACGCCATAAAACCAGAAAACCAACCATAAAACGCCAAAACGACGAACCAAAATAAGTACATATCTAACAACCTGCTAGTTGTCGGTGGCGCAGGTTCGATTCCTGTCAGGTGCATTCCTCCCTGGGTGTATTTCTCTCTTCTGTGTTACTAAAACTTTCATTGTATGTGTGACTTGACATTGTCTGTCATGTGCCTCGCTCAGCATGGCCAGGTATGGTCCTTCCGCCATGAAACCTCAACCGACCCTCTTTTTTACCCCCTTTCACGACAGTTTTTTTTCTGGGCACATCTTGGCCATATTTGGCCAAGTTTGGCAAACTTGATATTGGCCAGTTGGTCATATTTGGCAAACTTGCCCATATTTGGCCAGTTTTTTCTTGGTCAAATGGCCAAGATGTGCCCAGAAAAAACTGTCCCGAAAAACTGCAAATATGCCCATTGCGCCATAAAACGAAAATTGGTATAGCATGGCCAAATATGACCCTTGCGCCATGAAACCCCAGCCAAACAACCTCTTTTTTTACCCCCTATCATGACAGTTTTTCTTGGCACATCTTGGCCAGATATGGGCCTTGCGTAATAAAACCCAAACGCCAACCAACAAATCATAAAACGCCAAAACAACCAACGAAATACCCATACAAATTTAATATTCTTTTGATTTGGTTGGTTGTTTGGGGGTTTTATGATTCAAAGGTCAAATATTTACCAATGCTGCGCCAGACACAACACGTAATGGGCTAGTTTTAATGGGGTCAAGTTTTACTGGCACAGAATAAAGAAGTACACCCAGGGAGGAATCGAAACTGCGTTGCTTACAACTCGCAGGTTGCTAGTGCAGTGGGTATATATAATATATATATATACCCACTGAGCTACGACAGCCCCTCTTTTTAAATAGAAAATGGACTGTATCCAAAATGGCGCTTGAGAAACGCTTCTCGATGAACGCTTTTAAAAATGGCATCACCCGTAATTAGCACAATTGATGAACGAGATATCTCTTCATCATCAAAATCTGCAATATCTCGAAGAACGAGGTATCTTGTCATAAGCAATATAGATCAGAACTTGATGAACAAGATATCTCTTCATCATCAAAATCTGCAATATCTCGAAGAACGAGGTATCTTGTCATAAGCAATATAGATCAGAACTTGATGAACGAGATATCTCTTCATCATCAAAATCTGCAATATCTCGAAGAACGAGGTATCTTGTCATAAGCAATATAGATCAGAACTTGATGAACGAGATATCTCTTCATCATCAAAATCTGCAATATCTCGAAGAACGAGGTATCTTGTCATAAGCAATATAGATCAGAACTTGATGAACGAGATATCTCTTCATCATCAAAATCTGCAATATCTCGAAGAACGAGGTATCTTGTCATAAGCAATATAGATCAGAACTTGATGAACGAGATATCTCTTCATTAGAAGAAAACTGACCAGATCTTGATCATAAAAATCGGTAATATCTTGCAGACGACGGAGGGTTAAAAATGGCTATTTCGAACTTTCTAAACGGTCATTTCAATGTGGGAGTGGTCACCCTCTTTCGAGGGTGGATGTGTGGGCATTTAATTCCATCCCGAATCCACCCCTCCCCCAGTCGCAGGGAATGCGAAGAATTAGTGGCAATTACTTTGATTGGGGTGCTGAATTTTGTGGAATTAAAGTGTGGCCTTATTTTAAAAGATAATTCCGCGCTCCGCGGCTCTGAAATGGCGCGGGGCGCTGTTTATCTTTACGGAATAATTCCCCACTAGATGGCGGGTATTGGGTTCCCATCCCCTGAAATCTCCTGCCGGCATTCCGAGATTGCATTTTAATTTTGCTGATTCTGCAGTTTATTAGCGGAATCACGCATTGGATTTATGTGGATGATTGTATAAATGAACTGCAAAATTGTGTTGTATCAAGAAGAATCATCAGCGTATCTAAAGTTCCATCATTTGAAAGAGCTTAGTAGGTAGTTGAATTAACACAACGGGATATTGGCGACGGTCCGGATCGAACGCGAACGGAAAGATCCAACGCCTCCTCATTTTGAACCACGGTGAGATAACGAGGTTAACACCTCACTCTCCCACATTGTCAAGACATTAGGTCACGACAGATTTAACTTGCCTCCACGTATACAAGTATGGTTGGATCGAGTCTCGACCTCGCTACCCTCCGGTTTCTAATCTTCTGCTGTTCTAACCGGGTTACTGCGGCCCCTTCAAAGACTTTGGAATTGATCTGAATGTAATAGTCTTTCGCGTGAACCTAAATATTGTTTTTTTTGCCGAGGTAGGTAGTTAATTAATGTCGCACTGGAGCAACACAACGGACTATTTGAGACAGCCTGGGATCATTCCCTAGGACAGGGGTGTGAAACTGGCGGACCCCGAGGTAATTTTTTGTGGCCCACAATGCTCTGAAATAAAATGAAAACAGGACAATATGTTATGACGAAAACAGCACTTAGGGCAGTTGCTCATTTTCACAATATTTTGGTAAAATTGAATAAATCGAAAACGAATTCGATAAACGTTTTAATGATTTCAAAGAGTTACAAAATATATTTTCTCTTTTTATTAGGCCTTTTCCCTTTTTCCCTTGAAGCTGAAAATGCTCCCACTTCGATACGACTGGAATTAATTGATTTCCAGAATGATTCGGTTTTAAGACAACTATCGAGAAGTAGGAATTCCCAAAATGGGAATTATTTAGGGTGAGAAATACCCAGAAATTAAAAAGTTTGCTGCATCAATTTTATGCTATTTTGGAAGTACGTACTTGTGTGAGCATCTATTTTCGTCCATGAAATTAAATAAAACGGCCTACAGATGAAGATTAACATCTATCTGCCATAATGAAGATTGTCTGTTCTCAGTCTTTGAATCCAGATATTGGAAAACTAGTAGGAGGAAAGCGCTGGCAAGGTTTAAGGGAAAAAAATTAATTTAAATTTTATAAATACTTTAAATTAAATAAACGTTTAAATAAAAGCAATTATATAGCAATATTATAAATTGTTACCCTGAATTCACTTAATTACAAAATGTGTTTTAATTATCCTATCCCTATTCCTGAATCCTCACTTGAAAATATAATTTTAAGAAAATTTGTATATGTGATGTGGCCCGCGTGACTCTTACCAGTTGCATTAAGTGGCCCTTGTTTTAATTGAGTTTGACACCCCTGCCCTAGGACAAACCCTTCGTCGTTTTGAACCACGGTCAGATGACGAGGTCACACCTGAGCCGGCACCCGACTCTCCAAATTTCCACACCATGGCAATGTGAGAACATTTAAGGCCACGACAAATTTAACGTGCACCAGCTGCTATGTACACGACGGTCTTTGCTTGGACCGAGTTCCAAACTCGCAACCCTCCGTTTTCTAATTGCTTACTCTTCCAATTGGGCTACCATGGCCCCCGACATTGCGAGATTACGTTTTAATTTTGCTGATTCTGCAGTTCATTACCGCGGCGGTCAAATTTGTGAATTGGTTTTATGTGCGTTGAATAATGACCATGGAACATAGGGTCGCATTCCACTCTGAGAGGCAGAAAAGAGTAAAGTCGAAACGCGTCGAGCATGAACAAGTCATCGCCTCTGACGACGTTTGTACCTGCCTACGTAGCATATCTCCTAAGCAAGATGGATCGGACGTGGCGGACCTGTGGCTTGGCCTCACCGGACCTCAACCCACTGGACTTTTTCTTCTGGGGGCACATGAAATCTTTAGTGTACCAGACGCCTGTGGACTGAAGATCTCGTAACGAGAATCGGTGTTGCCGCAGACAAAATGAACACAACACCAGGAATCTTCGAGAGCCAGTCATTCCTTCGCCGGTGTGTACTGTGCAACGACACGCCACTTTGAGCACTTGCTGTGAGTTTATCAATCAATCAGATTGTGCAACTTTTGTTCATTCGCTTTCCCAACACTGTTGTAAGTTCATGTTGAAATTCTAATTTGACTCTTTTCTGCCTCTCAGAGTGGAATGCGACCCTATGTTCCATGGTAATTATTGCTCGTCTGGATAGGTACTATCACCCCTCTTATTTTGTAAAAACAATTTAGACTCACCCTGTATAAATAATCTGAGCGCAATTGCGTTATCGGGAATCTACAGCTTATCTAAGGTTCGATTCTTTAAAACAGCTTGGAATTGATCAGAAAGGAAGTCTTTCGTGTGAACCTAAGTATTGGTTTTGTGCCGAGGTATTTAGTTTAATTAACTACGCACTGGACTAACAAACGGGCTATTGCCGACAGTTCGGGATCCATCCAGAAGAGAAAGAGCCAAGGACAACGTCTCTTCATTTCGAACCACGGTCACATGATGAGAACAAGCACCTGAGCTGGCACCCCACTCTCCAAACTTCCACACCAATGTGATGGAATTTGTGGCCACGACATGTATAATCTGCGCCAGCCCCCATGTAAACGACGGTGTTTGGTTGGAGCGAGAGCTTGAAATTAGTCAGAATGCAAGTCTTTCGTGTGAACATGTAAATATCGGTTTTGTTCCGAGGTAGGTAGTTA
Organism: Meta bourneti; assembly: GCA_933210815.1. Taxonomy (NCBI): domain Eukaryota; kingdom Metazoa; phylum Arthropoda; class Arachnida; order Araneae; family Tetragnathidae; genus Meta; species Meta bourneti. The sequence continues at coordinate 5,726,022 of OW119924.1, read as the reverse complement.
ATTAACGCCGCACTGGAGCAACACAATAACGGACTATTTGAGACAGCCCGGGATCCATCCCTAGGACAAATCCTTCGTCGTTTTGAACCACGGTCAGATGACGAGGTCACACCTGAGCTGGCACCTGACTCTCCAAACTTCCACACCAAGCCTACATGAGGACATTCGAGACCACGACAGATTCGTGAACCCCCCCCCCCCCCGCGTGCACGACGGTCTTTGTTTGGATCGAGTTTCCAACTCTCATTGCTAACCCGTTGTTACTCTTCCAACCGGGCTACCACGACCCCCTTAAATTACAGATAACCTATGCATTGCTTTTACTACTGCGAAAGTATTTCGGTCACAGAACCCGATATTTAAAAGAAAATCGAACTAAACTACCCGAAAAAACAGCGAAGGAGAGTAAAAGGAAAAGAGAAGTAATTTACGAGAGGAAATCGGAGGTATTTTCTACACTCGGAAAATTCCACCAGTCCGTGCAGGCGGGGGGGGATGAGAACGAAAATTACGAGCACCCCCTTTCCTAAACCCCAACCGAGTCCCCGAGAAATATCGCCCCAGCCTTCCCACTCCTAACTCGCAAGTGGAAAAAATGTGTTTTTTTATTTCAAGAAAGAGAAAGTCGGGGTAAAAAAATCACCCCAGCAATAGAATAGCAGTCGTTAATTTTCCACGCCCCGTTTTTCTCGTTCTTTTCCACCCCCCGCAGAGTGTGAAACGAAGTGAAGCGACTGCCGCACCCTTTGTTTCTGCCTTTGTCAACCAGTTCACTTACGCCGGGGCGGCGGTGATTTGTGATTATTTGTGCCGGGGCTTCCATTCTCGTTACGTCTAACGGCCCCATATCGCACACAAGCCCCGGCAGGAATTGTAAATTCGCAGCCGCCATGCGCATACCAAATGGGACGCCCCGTCGGGGGCATTTGCATAGCGTTTAGCGCTGAGCCGCCCCATAAAGAAGGGCTGCGATAAGGACGGCGTGTTTTTTCGTGAGGTGTGAGACTGATAAGGCTGCTGCCGGGCATCTATCAGGGTAAACTTGTCACCCGAAAGTCCGGGAATTTATCTAGTCTGGGGTGATGTGTTGGAAAAAATACTTTCCGGCGTTATCCGGTGCGATAACCAACCTATGTACAACACATCTCGTATCCGGGCCTATCGTGAATCAGTGAATTCGCCCACTGCGCTAGAAATCTGCGAGTTCTAGGTGGCGCAGGTTCCATTCCTCTCTTCTCTCTTTAGCGAGGTTTTGGAAGTTTAGAGAGTGAGGTGCCAGCTTAGGTGTAAACCTCGTCTTCTGGCTTTGGTTCGAAGTACGAGGTGTTGTCCTTGGATTTTTCATTTCCGAATGGATCCCGAACCGTCGCCGGTAGCCCGTTGTGTTGCTCCAGTGCGACGGGAATTAAACTACCTCTTTTGTATAGGAAAAAAAATTTCGTTTCGTGTATGCCCATTATTTGATGTTGTCTGTTTTGTGTTTGGCGCATATATGGCCCTAGCGCCATAAGACAAACCAATCAAACCTCGTATCCGGACACATTGGGAGGTCGTCGTGGCTTATCGGGTTTGTCCTCTACACTAACAACCTGAGGGTTGTAGGCGGTAGAGATTCGATAATCCAGTTATCTTTCTTTTCTTGCTCTAGGTTTTAGTGTCTACAAGCACAGGGGTAGCGCTCCTGAGATACCCAAGTAATATTTTCTTTCATCGCACTACTCTATTCAACAATCCCTCTTTTTTTCCCTTTCACATTTTTTACTTGACGTTGTCTTGTGTTTGGCGCAGCTTGGCCCAATACGGCTCTTGCGCCATGAAACCTAAAGACAAACCAACCTAAAAATTTCTTGCGCTTGGCTCTTGACATATTCACTACTAATGTTTTTATATTGATATTGATTTTATTGTTTTGTTAAGCGTTTGGTGCAGCTTATCTCTCTCTGTTGGACCCTACAGGCCTTACCTACCAATATAAGTATCTGTTAATTTGGTTTCAAAACCAAATTAAGCCGCAATCCAATGTGAAAGGGATTTCTGTAAAGAAAAATAAGCTACATAACTTCAGATCTGAATCTTTTTCCACACATCGTTTTTTTTGCTATGATGACTGTATGAGCGTTGTATAGAATTAATTACACTCAACCATTTGTTAGTGTTTGTGATATGCGAAGCTCTTCGAAACTGAAATAGGATGTAACACAACTTCGTTTAATTTTGTGATCGTAAAGCAGGAAATGGTGATCTGTTGCTCATTCTACCTAACGAATACACAAATCGATGCTGCAACGGTTTTTGATAAAGAAACCATCAAAAACTAAATTTTAACAGCTAAATTTCATCAGTTTATTTTGTCTATAGTTTTAATTGCCTTGTGTCTGGCGCAGCTTGGCCAAATGTGGCCACTAGCCATAAAACTCAACCTAACCAAAAGTAGAGTTTTAGGATACGATTTTCACACCTCCCTACGTAAAGACTTTATCTTAGAAATCGCATTGTTATCTGAAGAAAATAATCAACACGAATTTGGAAGCAACTTTGCATTGAGACTACGAAAAAAGGATTAGACTTTAAAGCCGCCTAAACAATCAGTCCCTGTAGCACGGTTGGAAGAATAGCGGATTAGCAACCGGGGGAGTGAGAGTTCGAAGCTCGGTCCAAATAAAGACCATCGTGTACACGGGGCTGGTGCACGTTAAATCTGTCATGGCTTCAAAATGTCCTCGCGTTGGCGTGGTGTCTAAGTGTGGAGAGTGGGATGCGAGTTAAGTTGTTCTACTCGTCATCTGATTCAAAATTACGGGGTGTTGTCCTTGGATCTTTCCCTTCGGGATGCATCCCGGACCGTTGCCAATGGCCCCGTTGTGTTTCTCCAGTGCGACATTAATTCAACTACCTACCTCTGCCAGTAAAGCTTTCCTAGTGTGTGTTAACGTCCGTTTATTCGGCGTTATTTCGTTGCTTGACGAAATATGATCCTTGCGCCAAAAACCCAACCAAAAACCTATGTTTTAAGGTTGGATTTTAACACCTCCCTACGCAAAGACTTTATCTTAGAAAGCACATTGTAATCTCAAGAAAATAAACACCCCGAATCAAACTTTGTAAGCTCTTCCACATTGACTACAGAAACAGGGCTAGACTCTAAACCCTCCTAAACGACGACCCTACAAAACTAAACACCGAACACGTACGTGAGTACTTAACAGCACCAATGCATCAAGCGAAGGCTTAGCGAATACTTCCACGGTCCAACAGAGCACAAATCCCCCCAGTTCTAGAACAAGGGTCTTCCGAACAAAAGAACCTCGCAATAACGAGGACAATTTCATGGCCTCCGTTATGAAGGGAATCTTAATTCTCCAAATCGTCTCAATCTTGGAGGCCCTCCTTTAATTCTGGCCGCATTTGCATAATTAATGGCTTATGCCCCTCATTAACATGCATACTTCATTAGTGGGGGACGTTTTCGGAACACAAAGGGGGCCCCGTGGAAGGTTTTACGGCTGCATAAAATAACACCCGGGCACATCGGACGCGGGATGGATTGCATAATTTAGCAATCGGGTTGATGCTTTTTCATTGTGTTGGAGTGGTCGTTAGAAGAGAATAGCAGTTGTGGCGATTTTTATGGGTTTCATTATCGAACTCGGTTTTGGTACGAGGTACCTTGTAAAAAGCTTCGGAATTACCCAGGGAGTAATACATGTTCTTATTCTTATCTAGTTTGGCGCAGATGATCCATTGTTAGACCTAGTTCCGTGGTGTGCAAGTTCGGAAAGTGGGGTGCCAGCTCAGGCGATGACCTTGTCATCTGATCGCGGTTCAATGTTACGATCCTCGGATCTTTCTCTTCGTGATGGATCCCGGATCGTTTCCAATAACCCGGTGTGTTGTTCCCGTGTGACGTTGATAAAACTACCATTCACCGAATTACTCTTGCTCTCACTTTACGTTTCTTTTCGTCATCTGACTGATTCAAAATGATAAGGTGTCCTCGTGAAAGGACAGTTAACCCCATGGAAAAAGAAAAGATCACTAGAGTACCTCGTGTCCGTGAAGCCCGCACACACTCAATGGAGATGTGCCCCTGAAGTCAGGTGTTGCCCTCTGATCTTTCCCTTCGGGATGGATCTCTGTCCGTCGCCAATAGCCTGTTGCATTGCTCCAGTGTGAAGTTAATCCAACTATGACCTACCGATTTACTCTTGCTACCTCTTTACTTCATCTTACCGTGATTCAATTGACGACGTGTTCTTGGATCTTTTCCATTGGGGTTGATCCCGGACACTCGCCAATAGCCCATTGTGCTGCTCCAGTGCGACGCTAATTAACTACCTACCTTACATTGCAGAACTCTTATGTGAATTTAAACCGACACCGATTGCAAAGATTTCTACCCAATCAAAACACCCGCCAATTTACCTCAGCAGGTTCAGCACGCCTTAGGAAACGCTTTTTCAAATCACAAAAATCGATTTACCACAGCAAAAGGAAACCACCAACGATCCGAACCACCAATTCCACAGAACGACAAACAAATAAAAAGTTTACCGATGATAACAACTTTGAGATACAGACTTTCATTTGGACAAACTTTCATTTTTTGTCATCTTCCACCGGATCTCTTCCACCGGAGCAGAAAGATAAAAGGTTAGGGGTAAAAAACGTTTTCCCTCCAGTCGTTAAAGTCGATATGCAAAGGGGGCTTCGTAGTAATGTCCCCGGTCGATAATTTCAGACAAAGCTTGCCGCATATCCATTGCCGTTGGATAATTGGGTCAGTTGAGTGATAAATCAGAGACAGAAATCCCTTTTTACCGCACATTGGAGGGTCGATGAGAACAATCTGTCGTCCGTTCCGTTGAGAAGGTGTCGAGGGAAGATTTGGGGTGACGTTGAAAGTGAGGAAGTGCAGTTTCATTGCCAAGACTTACGAAAAATTTCTGTGAAATTCCATAAAAATTAGCATAGAATTTGATGTATAGAATCATATATAGAACTAGCTGAATTACCCGGTGTTTCTCGGATTGAATTGTTTGCTATTCATAGTAACTAGGGTGCTCCAGCCCCCTGTTCGCTTTCGCTCGCCAACCCCCAGGAACTGCTAACGCAGTTCTTTCGGATTGCTCCGCGATCCAAGCTCGCTTCGCTTGCTCACCGTGTACTAATCCATTTTAGTCTAGTACGTGAGCAGTTTTTCTGTTTGGCAGATTCTTGACGATATAAATATCCAGCATGAAAAATAAATTGTCTAAGATGCAAGTTTCAACAAATTACCATGCAAAGCAGTTTATAATTTTTTACACAAATTATCATGCAATAAGTATGGATGACCAACTCCCTAATTTCAGGAAACTTCTACATTTCCAACCTCTAATGTATGTGGACAAGACATGGATTGTTGATAACATAAAAAAGGAATTGTCTAAAAGTATGCATATGCATATTTAAAAAAATAGCGAAAAATACACCTGTCAATCAATCACAGAAAACTTCATAAACACAATTAAATGTTTCACATTTGGAGCTACTACAGAAACTGATTCAAAAGATCGTGCTCTACAAAAAATGAATTGTCTAAAAGCAGATATGTGCAATCCATTCAGATATGAAATATTACAACATTGATATAAATTAGAAATGTAAAGCAAAAAAATACACCTGGCAAACAATCACAGAAAACTTCATAAACACAATTAAATGTTTCACATTTGGGAGCTACTACAGAAACTGATTCTAAAGATCGTGCTCTTGATAAACCAACTTAGAGGTGTTCATGACTAAAAACAGGTTCATTGAGCACCAAACATATCTTTTCAAAAGTTTGGCCTTGCGACTTATTAACTGTCATGGAAAAGGCTAAACGAATGGGAAATTGCATACGTTTAAATTTGAAAGGCATGTTAGTCTGAGATGGTATCACCAATTGGGTACACACACAAATGTCTCAGTTGGCTGAGGCTCTCCATTATCACCAACAAATATAGCTGCAACTTCAGTGCACAAAGTAGGAGCATTATAGCGCCACATATCCAAATTTTTATCTTCCAAAAATACCATTTTTACAGATCTAGTTGGGTATTCTTGTACCTGTCGGTGCATTTGGAGATAAGACTGAGCAAAGGGATTGATTTCTCTTAACATAAAATCAAGTTTTTCAAATACATGTTGCAAGCAATTTTGATTGTTACTCAAGCGTTTCCCTGTTGCCCCACTGGAGTCGAATATATAAAAAAAACTGCCCGTATCCTTCTTTATGTTGGTCACTTGCATAGAGGGTAACTCTAGTACTCTTGACCATGTAAACGGTAACAATATGGTCCAGTTCCACATGGTGGCTTAATTTGTGCTCCCATCGAAGAGAATGCTAATACAGAGTTGTATTCACGAATTCGCTGGCGATAACTTTTAGCATCTGGAGACTTCAGTTAGCAATACTTTTAATAGCTCCGGTGCATCAGATACTGCCGGTAGCCGAACCTTTCCATCATGGCAACATTTGGTATACTTATTGGCAGTATTAAGCTCTTTCTTCCAATAAAGAGCCCCACAAAAATCGCACTGTTCGCATAGTTCCACAATTATGTTGGTCAGCATCCTTTAGAACAGGGGTGTCCAACTCAATTGAAACACGGGCCATTTAATGCAACTGGTAAGATTCACGCGGGCCACATCACATTTACAAATTTTCTTAAAATTATATTTTGAAGTGAGGATTCAGGAATATGGATAGGATTAATAAAACACATGTAATTAAGTGAATTTAGGGTAATAATTTATAATATTGCTATATAATTGCTTTTATTTAAACGTTTATTTAATTTAATGTACTTATAAAACTAAAATTAATTTTTTTACCGGAAACTTGCCAACGCTTTCCTCCTACTAGTTTTCCAATATCTGGATTCAAAGACTGAGAACATACAATCTTCATTATGGCAGATCGATGTTTATCAGTTAATCTTGATCTGTAGGCCGTTTTATTTAATTTCATGGACTGAAATAGTTGCTCACACAAGTACGTACTCCCACGCATTTTTAACATGACGAAATTGTGTGTACGGTATTGCCTCGATCTCCCCTAAGTGCTATTTTCTTCATAACATATTGTCCTGTTTTCATTTTATTTCAGAGCATCGTGGGCCACAAAAAATTACCTCGGGGGCCGCCAGTTTGACACCCCTGGTTTGGAATACACACGTTTTGAGCGACGGCGATTATCGGCTTCGTTTCGAATTGATCTTAAACTGGATTCCTGAACTGTTTCCTAGCTCCGTTCAGTTTGTCTGTTGATTTCGGATACAATATCTGACAGCACGACTTAAATTCATTATTTTTCCTTATTTCCAACTGTTAATAATGATTTCCTAATTAACAACTGATAAGCTTTTACTTGAAATCCAACGCAAACTTAACAAAAATAAGTTAAGATGAAATAAGATATTACATTTAAAATCATCCCATCGCACTATCACGTGACATCCGCGCTAAGCGTAAACGATCACGATTGTCTATGCTTACAATACAATAAACGTGCAAATGCAGTTTTTTTTTATTCTGACCGACGAAGTTGCCAAAGGAGATTTAGAAATTCGACCCCTTTTTGTCGCCACGTAAGAGAAATATATATATATTAGTCAATGTTATTCCTATGGGGATTGTGAATTGTTTTTGCCCTATCTACAAACCCAGGACAAATAGAAAGGGGTTAATATGTTGCCTACGTTACCGGCAGGGTTCCAAAGAGTAAGTGTACCAAATTTGGTGTAGATTGGTCAAACGGTGTAGATTTGTGTAGAGAACAGACAGACGCCAACTCAGCTTTATATATCGTCGTTTTACTATCAAAACCTCGCGTCCAATTTTTTCGATACTTGGAGTTTTAGCATTACTTGATTACAAATATGCTTGTTAAACTTATTTCAAAAGCTCCTAGGTTTACATCAGTCTCTTAAAGACCTTTCGTCGAATTTTTAAACTCATATCTCATAACTGATCTACAATTTGGTATCAAGTTTTTTATCATTCCTGAAACATTTTAATTTCAAGACTTACAAGGTTTTGACAGTAAAACGACGATATATAGATTATGGCCCTTTTTTCTATAAGCTCTATGAAGTAACCGCTGAAGAAGTCTAGATAACTAGAATGTCGGTAGAAACCAATAGAATTTTTTGCTGTGGTAGCCCGTTTGGAAGAGTAACGGATTAGCAATCCGAGGGTTGCGAGTTCGAAACTCGATCAAGCCAAACACCGTCGTGTACAAGGGGGCTGGTGCGCGTTAAATCTGTGGCCTCGAATTTCCTCACGTTGGCGTGGTATGAAAGTCTGAAAAGTAGGGTGCCAGCTCAGGTGTTGTCTTCGACAACTGATCGTGATTCAAAAGGACGAGTCGTTCTCTTTGGATCTTTGCCTCTGGGATTCATCGAGGACCGTCGCCAATAGCCCGTTGGGTTGCTCCAGTGCGACGTTAATTAACTACCTACCTATATTTTGTAGTCGGAGCAGGTTCGATACCTCCCTGGGTGTAATTCTCCTCTTCTGTGTCAGTAAAACCTTTATTGTGTGTATGTCTTTTGCTTGATATTGTATGTCTTGTGTCAGGCGCAGCATGGCCTAATATGGCCCTTGCCAATATGGCCCAAATAAACCAACGAACCAATAAGTTCTATAAAACAACCTCTAGAAATCTCTATAAACCTGTAGGCCGAGTTCAGGCCTACTATCAGAGTACGGAATGAAGAAAGGCGAATTAAAGGTAAAACATTTTATTTTGATGTTTACAGATTAGCAGTTTGCTAATGAAAATAAATAACTAATATAAGTAATTTAGCCAGATCTCTATCTGTATGCAGATCTAACCAAATCTGACAAGAGCAGGAACATGTATATCACTAGCTGAATTACCCGTCGTTACTCGGGTTGATTTGTTTATAATTCATCGTAATATTACTCAATATTATTCCTATGGAGATTTCGAATTGTTTTTAGCCCCCTGCAGATCCAAGACAAATCGAACGGGGTTAATATACAGCCTATGTGTCCCGCAGAATTCTACAGGATGAATGTACCAAATTTAGTGCGTTTTGGTCTTGATTGTATAAATACGCAATGTTATTCCTATGAGGATTTTGAATTGTCTTTAGCCCCCTGTACCACATCGACAATCAAAAATGACCACTTTTTATAAAAATAATCTTATATTATCATAAAAATTTACATTCTAATAATAAAGCTACAGTTTAAGAATTTACAGATGGGATGAATAAACGATATGATACTGAGTGATTTTCAGCGCAACCGCATTCATCTGCCATTGCACCATACACTAAAATTCTAAAAACCTCCAAGGTCATCTTGAGAGGTGACTCCTGTAGATGTCAACTCTGACGTCATCTGCACAGCCATACCGAGAGAGAGCGCCCTCTAGCAAGTGCTATGTCCAGGATGACGGGACGTTGCACCCCTCTGCACACCCAAGACATACAGAACGGGGGTAATGTATAACCTACGTTACCCTCAGGGTTCCGAAGAATACGTGTACCTAATTTGGTGTAGATTGGTTAACCGGTGTAGATTTGTATAGAAAACAGTCAAACTCTACTTTATTTGCATAGATAGGTAATTTGTATATCATGACTTTAAAGTTTGTGTGTGATCTACCCTTGCTTTTCTCTTTTCATTCCCAAAGTCTCACGAAACCTCTAGAATTCTATAGAAGCTCGTTTCTTTTATTTCATGTCTTTAATTTTCAATAGAAATATGTTTATGGAATCGGAGCTCTTTTTCTCTTTAGAAATCCTTTTAGAATTTTTTTCTATAGAAACGAAATTTAGTTCTTCTATAGAGCTATTTAACTCTAAAATTTCTTCGTAAGAGACCACGAAAATATTTGTTGAACACAAGTCCTAGGGTACTGAACTGTGCTGGATGTCCTTTATAAAATTATTGACTAGTCAAAATAATTCAGATCCCCTAGAACTTGTGCTCGTGATGGTACGTATTTAACATTCCAAACATAGATATTTAGGAATAATAAAGTGTGACTGTTGCTTCAGTGCTTAGATTTTGATGTAAAACATTTGAACATTTCTATAGGACGTTTCTTAAATTTCAGTTGGCGCTGCTTGTCCGCTTTTGGACCTTGCGCCATAAAACCCCAACATCCAATCCGATCCTTAAATTTCAGTCTATACTCACTAACAGTTAGCTTTGTGGATGTGGACTCTGAAATCGAATATTTAAATTCATAGCCAGACCCCAAAATAAATGCTATCTTTTGTTTCTACTCCAGGAGTCCGGTGATTTGTCAGTAGAGTGTAGTGCATGTCTATTTTGTATGGAGATAAAAAAAAGTTTAACCCCCACCCCTGTTTTCAGAAACCAGATATGTATCTATAGATCATGGGGTCTTGCTATTCGCTTCAACTTCGCAGCTGCCGACTTCATTTGTGTCTTCGTGTTCCAAACCCTTCGGCGTCACGGTCAAACTTTGCTCGATTTCTTAGGTTCGTTGGTTTATGGGTTTTGTGGCACAAGGCCACAATATTTGATGATGCTGCGCCAGGCACAAGACATACAACACGGAATAAGTGGAAATATAGCATCAAATAAGTGGACATATAACATCAAATAAGTGGACATACGACATCAAATAAGTGGACATACAACACCAAATCAGTGAACACTCACAATGCAGTTTTATCCGATACATAAGAGAATTACTATTCGTATATCGCAAATACGGAATAATTTCATAACATTAAAAAAGAATTCACGTTTATTATGAACACAAAACAAAAAAGCAACTCAATCGGAATCACCGATGTATAAAGAAGAAAAAACTTTTAGAATTTACACATACGAGTACATATATATTGACATTCAGGGAAAAAGAAATTTGCATGTACTAACTAGAAACATAAACATAAATCTCCCTTACTGCACAAATAATACGGAAGGAGATACCGATTGATCTACTAGTCCTATAGTTAAGTCAGTTAAAGAATTCTTAATGCGAACTGTTTTGAATAAGAACACAAATTCTGAAAACCAACACATAACACCAAATAAGTGGACACACAACACCAAATAAGTGGACACACAACACGAAATAAGTGGACACACAACACGAAATAAGTTGACACTCAACACCAAATAAATGGACACACAACACCAAATAAGTGGACACAACACCAAATAAGTTGGACGCACATCACCAAATAAGTTGGACGCACAACCAAATAAGTGGAAACAACACCAAATAAGTGGACACAATCCCAAATAAGTAGACACAACACCAAATAAGTGGACACCACACCAAATAAGTGGACACAACACCAAATAAGTGGACGCACACACACAATGAAGATTTTACCGATACATAAGAGAATTACATCCAAGGAGGAATGGAACCTGAGCCGCTTACAACTTGCAGGTTACTAGCGAAGCCACGACCATTGCACAGCATGGGGTTCTGCGCGTAAGCTTTCGAGACCCGATCCCAAGCACTTAGATTTCCCTTCCTACGAGGTAAATACATAAGGTCATTTAATTAGTGATCCAACGGAGGCTAATCCGTTCCCCTGGGGAAAAGATAATGGTCCCATAATCCAGAGGTGCAACAGCCCCAAGACGGAGCCCCTGCAAGGGGCCCGGGGCTCAATTAGATTACCAGAAATTAGAGCTCGGACGAGTGGAACGAAAGAACGTTTCACACGAAAAAGAGAACGCATTCCTTCCGCTCTGGAACGTTGCGCCCCGGAATTCAGGGGCGCAGGAATTCGATACGGTCAGGGGAGCGGTGAAGGGCGCGTGATCCATCAGGGCGCCGGGGCAACGGCAGAGATGCGCGCTAATTCGGGCTGTAAATTTGGGGCTTATGGCAGGGCGCACGGGGAATCTGTTAACTGGCCTCACCGAAATCTCCGCTAATGAATTAAATCCTTCGGGGAAGGGAGTAATCCGTCCCGGTCGAAGGCCCTGTGATGCCCGGGTGCTGAATCATGCCCCGTTCGGTGGTTTCGGAAGGACGCCATTACTCATTTTCGTGAAGGATGGACAATGTTTGAATCGCCTAGGTCTAGAAAAGTCAGTAAAACCAAGAACCAGTAACTCCAGTTGAATGAGCAACGGAGGGTTGCGAGTTCGAAACTCGGATACTAGAGCTATAGAAACGAAATTTCGTTTCTCTATAGTTTTATCTCGAGTTATATAAAAAAATTTCTATAGAAGCGAAATTTCGTTTCTCTATGGAATTCTATAAAAATATTTCGTTAGTTGTGACCATCGTCCTTTAAATAGACAGATATCTCAGAGCTTCAGGGAATATCGAAAACCTTTTTTTTATCACGATGTCGTTTCAATTTGGGAAGTAGAGGAGAGCGAAAAATTAAAAATTAAAATCTTATTACGCGGAGTTTTCTAAAATGTTTTTCTACCGTCTAATAGTTTTAGTTCTTGGGTGTTTTATATATTTTTCTTTTGGAATACTGTGTGATTCAAACTATTTCAAGCCTCTATAAGATGATTGCATTTTTTTCTTTATCATTTCGCGTTTCTAAGCTTCTTAACTTTTTTCTTTCATTAGCACTTACAATGAAAGGCGTCTCTTTCTTACGAGTGTAAGCTTTTCTTTGACTTTCTAAACCAGACGGTGAAATTTTATATAAAAACAAATTGGCTGGATCTAAGTCACATTTTATACTCTGTTCTCGTATGGACTTTAGGCCTGGAGCCGTATCGTGTAAACGTAGTCAACTTACAGTGAAGAAAATTTGTAAAAAAATTTTCAAAGTGAAAAAATTCCACATGTCTTAATAATAAAAGGATTAATTCGCTCTCTGCAAAAAATATTTGGGATTTTTCGACTAATAATTTTTTATTCTGTTAAATAAACTTTGTAACAGATATTTCACTCCTCGCTCGTAGATGGCAGCACAAGCAACTTATCTTTGACTTAGTTGATTTTTAAAAACAAGAACATAAACTAACGAAGGTTGCTAGTGTATGGATGTGCGCATTGTGCCGTCTGGGATTTCGGAAACTAAAATACTTCCTTAAACGTAAATTTTATCATTTCTTAGGAATATCAGCTTTTTTTACTATTTTGTAAAACAGACAGTGAAACTTTATCTAAAAACAAATTGGCTGGATGTAAGTCACTTTCCATGCTCTGTTCTCGTATGGGCTTTTGTCCCGGAGCGGTATCGTGTAAACGCAGCGAACTTTCAGTGAAGAAAATTTGTAAACAAAAATCTTCAGAGTGAAAGAAATTCAGTTTCTTAATAAAAGGAGGATTAACTCGCGGTCTGCAGAAAATGTTTGGGACCTTTGAACTACAAGCTTTTTTTGATAAATAAACATTTAAAAATTAGTAAAACAAACTTTAAAAGGATATACAACAGCTATGCAGACCGAAACGAAATATATAAGTACAGTGAGCAATGGGTAACCTTTTCATTTTCTCAGGATCATGTGATCGAAACTAGTAGTCACGTGATCTTTAGACTACTTTCTTCTGCCGGGTGGAACCTAACATTCATCATCTCATTGGTCTACGAGATAGAAGACGCCCATCTATTGATTCATCATCTAGTGGGTCTATTGATTCATCATCTGATTGGTCCACATCATCTGGTAGTAGTAGACTTGGGAGAATTCACTCAATTTTGCTAATAGCGACATATATTGTCATCAAGATATTGCCAACTTTTTGGTGACAAGATCAAGGATCTGGTCACTTTTCTTCTAACCACGAGGTATGTCGTCATCAAGATATTGCTAATTTTCATGACGACAAGATCAATACTTTTTCAGTTTTCTTGTAGCGATGAGAAATCTCGTCCATAAAGACCTGACCAATTTTTCTATTGACGAGATGTATCAAGATATTGCCGTTTTTTTTATGATGACATGATCAAGATCTGGTCAATTTTCTTCTAACCATGAGGTATGTCGTCATCAAGATATTGCTAATTTTCATGACAAGATCAATACTTTTTCAGTTTTCTTGTAGCGATGAGAAATCTCGTCCATAAAGACCTGACCAATTTTTCTATTGACGAGATGTATCAAGATATTGCCGTTTTTTTTATGATGACATGATCAAGATCTGGTCAATTTTCTTCTAACCATGAGGTATGTCGTCATCAAGATATTGCTAATTTTCATGACAAGATCAATACTTTTTCAGTTTTCTTGTAGCGATGAGAAATCTCGTTCATAAAGACCTGACCAATTTTTCTATTGACGAGATGTATCAAGATATTGCCATTTTTTTTATGATGACATGATCAAGATCTAGTCAATTTTCTTCAAATGACGAGATATTTCGTCCATCAATATCTACTAACGGTTTTGTTATGACGCGATACCTCGTCAAGACACCAATAGGATCAATACCTCAATCCACCTCAATTTAATTTTTATTTAAGCAGAAACAATTACTTTTAACGTTAACCGAATCAAACTCATCCAAGAATTTCAAGCACCGATTCCTGAGCACTCATTACCATAATTTTGAGACGTCCCCCTATCACTCAATTAAATATTAAATAATCTCGAGTACTCTGTAAAAATAACGCTACAGTTTCATTTTCATGGTTTAATTATCTCCCGTGACTTCCGCGTTGAGAGTATCGCCTGCATATGGGGATTAATTATTGTCGCTCGTTTTGCGCCATTTTTTTTTATCTCGGAACAGAGACGGGCTCTGAAATCTTCTCGCGATGACTTGGTATATGCGTAAGTAACGCCGCCGAATATTTCCCCCACTGAGTTATCTTAGAATGCTTAGATGCGAATTTATTCTGATCTTTTCGTCCGCTGGGAGTTTGTATTCGAATTTGAATAATGCGAGCTTAATTTCTGTAATTAACGCGTTGCGTTTGCTTAATGATGCGACGGTTTCCGTCCGTTTGGTTGAGCGTGTCATCTCGTTCGAATCTTCGTTCATCAATGAAATCCCAGAGGGGTGTTTTGATCACGTGATTCCTCCGAACGAAGAAATTTTGTTCGATGTGTAAGTTTTGACGGTTTATGGAACAACGTGTGAAGATTTATAGTCAATAGAGAAAATATAAAATTGGATTGAGCACAATGGTGCCCAGAATCATGTGACCAAAACTAGTAGTCATGTGACCCTTAGACTACTTTGGTCTGCCGGGTGGAAACGATTCGTTATCTGATTGGTTCACGGGACGAGAGAAGACGCTAATCCATTGATTCATCATCTGATTGGCTCGCATGGGCAGCGGTACCCGTTAGGAAGAGTAGCGGATTAGCAACCGGAGGGTTGCGAGTTCAAAACTCGATCCAATTGATCGTGGGATGCTGCAAGTTAAATCTGTTGTGGCCTCAAATGTCCTCACGTTGGCGTGATGTGGAGAGTGGGGTGCCGGCTCAGGTGTTGTCCTGACCGTGGTTCAAAATGATGAGGTGCTATCCTTGGGCTTTTCCCTTCAGGATTGATCCCGGGCCGTCACTAATAGAACGTTGTGTTGCTCCAGTGCAACTTTAATCGACTACTTACCTTTTTATTCATCATTAAAATCCAAGAGACCTGTTTTAATCATGTGATTCCTTAGAAATTGTGCAATGTATAAATTTCGACGGTTTATGGAACAAAGTGTGAAGCCTTATACTTCATAGCTTTGTACTCCATAATATGCACTTTAACACACTAAAAAACCTAAAACAAGGTTAAATAAATAAACTATTAAGTCAAAATATAAATACATGTAGCAAAATACAAAATATCCAATGTATACTGTTCACAGAGGAAATATGACAGTAGAGTTAGCAATGGTAACCTTTTTATGTGCCCAGGATCATGTGAATAAAACTAGTAGTCACGTGACCCTTAGACTGCTTTCGTCTGCGGGGTGGAAACGAACATTCATCTGACTGGTGCACGGAACGGGAGAAGACGCCCATTAGTTGATTCATCATCTGATAGTAGTAGACTTTGGTGATTTCACCACTTTTTTTGACACTAGAAATGCGAATTCCCACACATACCCTGCCATAAAATGTTATATTGCCAAACGAGGCGATGAGATGCCAAATCAGCCAAGAAATTCGATATTTCACAAAACAATCACGTGACTACTAGTCGACATGTTGGCCATACTTTTTGAAGCTCCGGTAAGCGTCAATGCTCAGTCTACCTATATTTCATGTCTATGTTACACTCCTGCCACTTGGCCAAAACTGGCTTTTGTGCCATAAAAATTTGATCAGTGATTTACTCCTGCCTCGTAATATTATAAATTTATAAATCTACTTTAGAAAATTATGGATAAACAGTTGCTGTTTTATGTTCGCGAACCAATTTACCATCCACACATCAGATAGTAGAAAAAACACAAATATCTTTATTTCTTCTGGATAGATGGGTAGTTAATTAACGTCGCTATGGATCAACACAATGGGCTATTGGCCACGGTCCGGGATCCATACCGTACCCAAGGTCACCCAAGGGCGACACCTCGTCATTTTGAACCTCGGTCAGATGATGGGAACACTTGAGCTGGCACCATAATCTCCACACTTCACAAACACGAGAACATTTGAGGCGACAGATCGAACGTGCACCAGCCCCCGCGAACCCGACGGCCTTTGGCTGGACCTGGTTTCGAACTTGCTACTCTATTGTCGCTTTTCCAACTGGGCTACGGCGGCCCCGAAAAGATCACTAGAGTACCTCGGGTCCGGCTTGGATCCGGAGAGCAAAAACCGTAGAGTGAGCAGCAAACCAAATGTAGCGAATATCCTATAGTCGGCAATAAATCACCCCAATCCAGATGTCAGTTAACACACCAGTAAGGGTTGCCGAGAGTGCCCCTTAGACATCGATCCCAATCACCAGCCAGCGGCCATAATCTAAATATACACCAAGGCTCCCTTTCACCGCAATATCCAGACGCGCATTTGGGGATGAGCTTGCGCAATGCTCAACTCCGTAATGCGATTATCCGTCTTCGAGAACGCAGTAATGTGTAATTATTGACGATTCCCTCTTCACTTCCTGCATGGGGCATTAACGACGGCCCATTCTAATCCATCCAGCCACAATGGAACCTCGAAATTAAAGCACCCCACCCTCCCATTGTGTTCGAATTCGAATGCGTGCGTATTGTGATGCTCGTGCTCCCACAAAAGATTCGCGTGATTTCCCACAAAAATGACAGCGTTCAGGATGGCAGTCTTATTTCGGGATGACCATGCAGTGTGAATGGGGAGTATTGTTGTGGTGGGAGCAAATGTCCATTCAATGTCACAAAGCCTGCCGAGGGACATAGGTGGTATTGTCTTCGGACCTTTCCCTTTGGGATCGATCCCGGACCGTCGCCAATAGCCCGATGTGTTGCTCCAGTACGACGTTAATTAACTACCTACCTATAATAACATGACCGGGTTGGTTGTTTTGGGGTTTTATGGCGCAAGTGTCATATTTGGCCAAACGCAAGACAATGTCAAGTAGTTGGAGATAAGTTGGAATGGTTGGAGATAAGTTGGAAAGGTTGGAGAGAAGAAAGGAAGATCGCTTGGGCATCTTGGGGTCGCTATCCCCATGTTTACCCCAGAGACAGTAAACCCCTTGGGAAAAGAATAGATCACTAGGGTTCCTCGGGTTCGTGTGGTGTGGTTTGATTATGGATTTGATGGTAGGTTGGTTTCGAGTTTTATGGCGCAAGGACCATGTTTGGCCAAGCTGTGCCGAAGACAAGACAGACAGCTTCAAATAAAACTCGTGAAAGGGGTAAAAGGGATACTGGGGAATAGAATAAAGGTAGGTAGATTGGTTTGGGTTTTATGACGCAAGGTCCAATAACGGATAGCCTGCGCCAAGTTCAAGATAAAACAATACAATTATGTAGATAAAAAACATAAAAAGTAGAGATAACAAGTCAAGCTCCAGCTATGAATGTCAAAAAAATATTTGTACATTGGTGAATATAAAATCCAAATAAAAAAAATAGACTAAATATGAATCTTAATTGTTAAGGATTTAAAAACATGCTGGCAACAACATGAAAAGTGTATATGAGTTAAAGCAGACATAAATTGATAGCAAAAAAACATGTTGATCAACATGATATACAATATAAAAAAGGATGAATTGTATAATTCATGATGATAAAACTGAGAAATGGTAGATAGTTGAATTAATGTCGTACAGGTGGAACACAAAGGACTATTGGCGACTTGTCCGGGTTCGATCCCCAAGAGAAAGATCCGATAACACCTCGTGATTTTGAACTATAGTCAGATGACGAGGTCAATACTTGAACTGGCACCCCACTCTCCAAGCTTCCACACCAATGTGAGGAATATTTCATTGGTCCAGGTCAAAACTTGTTAGAAGTCATAAAGGTAAGACTGCAGAAGGGATAGATTGAAAATCTCAGATGGTGTAAATACTACGTGTAGCCATACTAACCAAAATCTGCTTCCTATCACTTCGCAAGGGATAATAATTAAACGGAGCTCTCAACGAGAACGGGAACACATAAAAACCCCAAGAACTTTCTTCCGAAGCACTTTTTCCCTTTCTGTTTGCTCTGGGGGTTTCCCTTAAACAAAGAAAAGTCTTCGAACTCTCCAAAGAAACCCCCAGCTTCAAGAGCTCGAAGTTTTTCCTCTTTTGCTGCTTTCTCCCCTTTCATTTTATTTTCACTGCTCTCCGTGTTTATCCTAGTTAAACTCTGCCCTCCGAAATACGAGGGGTGGTGGTGCAGGGGCTGAAATCGGGTGCCCTGGTCACGCCGGCTGCATCAGGTACCGGTCAAGGGGAAGGAGAAAGGGGCTCAGGATATCGGTATCTTTGACTTTCCGTGGTTGAGCCGTTTTTTGTGCTGACATTTTACGCGGCTGTTGAGTGGAAATGTTCTTGTGAAAGGATATCTTTATCACTAGAGATCTGCTGTTTTTGTATAAGTTTTATTGCGAATTTCCTATAGCAGCTATTACTAATAACTACTTTTAAGTTTCATTAGTAGTTATCAACTGCTGCTATTAATAGTTTCGTTAGCAAATAACTGCTGCTATTAAGTTTCGTTAGCAGTTAAGTTATCTACTCCTACTATTAACAGTATCGGTAGTAGTTAGTCAACTACTATTACTAGTTTCGTTAATAGTTAAATGCTACTACTTATAGTTCCTTAGCAACCGCTACTATTTACAGTTTCGCTAGCAGTTAATTAAATAACTGCTATTAACAATTTCGTTAGCAACGAATTTCTACTATTAATACTTTTTTAATTAAATAACTGCTAATATTAACAGTTTCGGTAACAACGAACTGCTACAAGTAACAGTTTTTGAATTAAATAACTACTAATAACAGTTTTGTTAGCAATTATTTAACTAACTCCTACTATTAACAGTATCGTTAGCAGTTAATTAACTGCTGCTATTCACAGTTAAAAACAACAGTAACAGTGCGTAAATTTAATAGCTATTTTTTATTACATCATTTATTATTACGAATTTATTTACATTATTTATTAAAATTTATTCAGTCACATTACGATTCTAGTCGACATGCTGGTCACACTCTTTGAAGCCTCCTCAATAGAAATGTTCCGTCTACTTATATTTCACGTCTATGCAAAAGGAAAGAATCACTGCCTTCGTCATGTCCGTAGAGGACTGTATCAATAATGCATTGAGTCTTCAGAATAAAATTTTCGTTTGGTTGCGGATCTCGTTTTTGGAATTTCCGGCGGATAAACTCAGCCAAAGAAGTTTTTATTTTGCTGGGTTCGATATTGAGATCACTTTTAGTCCATGTATGGTGGAAAAGTTGCTACGGATTAGTGTGACACATTTTTTCTCTAGTTAATTTGTCCTTAAACCCTCTGGATACGGTGACCGGCCCAACCGGCCGAAAGTTGAGTCCCCTCGTTACGAAAGGCTCGAATTCTTTCAGACCTCAAACTCCTGAAGAATCGCCGAAGCCCATTACGATTTCCATCCCCTCTTTTCTGTGCTGCAAAGAGACCCGCGCGTGAATAGTATTTTCTCCCCGTTGACAAAGATGTCAGGGTTATGGCCTGGGAGCCTCGAAAATTGTTTATCCTCGAGCATCTAGTCTGAGAGGTTGAGTAAATGAAAAGAGATACACTTAAAAAGTCACCGCCTCCCTTTCAGTTTACCCGGGAAGTATCTGTTCCTTCTAGGCATACCCACGACCCGACAATAGAAACCGGCACATTAGGTGATAATGGAACCACATATATTCCTTCTCCTTCTGGGGGAAAGCACTGTAAATGCCGTTTCGGCCGGTTTCAGTAAGTTGCCTGTAAAGCCGTTGGGCCGACTGCCGTAACCAAGGAAGGAAATAATATTCTGCCCCGACATATGCAGAGGGTTAATAGTCCCTAGTTTATATCGTATGTTATTGTTTTTTGTATTTACCTTTTGACAGTTAATCAAATAAACTGTTACTGTTAACAGTTTCGTTATGTTAATTATCTAACTGCTACTATTAACGGTTTCATTAGCAGCTACTCACTGCTAGTATTAACAAATTTGTTAATTAAATAACTGCTACTTTTATCAGTTTTGTTATTTAAATAACTGCTACCATTTACACTTCCGTTAGTTAATTAGCTAACAGCTACTATTACATGTTTTGTTATTTAGATAACTGCTACTATTTACAGTTCCATTAGTTAATTAACTAACAGCTATTATTAGCGGTTTCATTATTAGTAACGGTTATTATTAACAGTTTCGCTAACAGTTAAAATAACAGTAACGTTTTATAGCTATTATTTTGTTATTATTACGAATTTATTTACGTTAGTTATATTTATTTAGTCACATGACGACTAGTCGACATGTTGGTCACTCTTTTTGGTTGTATTCTCGGGACATTTGCTTTTGGAATTTCCTTCTGATAAATTCAGCTAAAGTTTTGTTTTGGTGCATTCGATGCTGAAATCACTTTTAGCCCACGTGTTCTGTCTAAAAAACTAGTAAGACACATGTTTTCTCTAGTTTAATTTGTCCTTAATATGTCCCCTAATTTAGCTTATTACGTTTTCCGTAATTACCTTTTGAATTCAGATTCCAGTCTGTTCGTTTGGTTTTACTAGCTCATTCCTTAATTATCTCCTGTTCAATTTATGCAATGTGATAGTTATTCGAATTAGGAGTGTCTTATGACATTTCGTAGACGGTTTCGAAGATTCTTTTTATTCCGTTTTTCCTAATGACTAACAGAACAACCCCATTTGTGGTTTTGTTCCTCATCTGAAACAACGTTGCGACGTAACATAAATCTCATTAGCATTCATACGAAAAATACTGAGATGTGAAACTGAAGACA
This sequence comes from Meta bourneti, assembly GCA_933210815.1. Lineage (NCBI taxonomy): Eukaryota > Metazoa > Arthropoda > Arachnida > Araneae > Tetragnathidae > Meta > Meta bourneti. The sequence goes on along the minus strand of OW119924.1, from coordinate 5,704,682 downwards.
AAACCAGGCAAACCTGTGTTTCTTAAAACAACGTAAAATTCAATTACCAGTAGAATGCGTTTTTTTAGTGTGAGATGTTCAGTTTATCAGATGTTCTGTTTTAAAGCTGAGCTAATTCGGGAAAATGTAATATAGGTTGAGGATTTTCAGCTGGTGATTATGATCAGTCTAGCTAATGATCAAATATGCAAGCATTCTTATAAATATTCTTAACTGAATAAGGCATCGCTACAACGTAGTAATTAAGTTTATTTTTTTATTAGAAATAGGTTTTATAAAAGAACTGGACACAAAAAAACTAGAATATAGAAGTGTAGTTAACTCTGTTATTCGATTAAATTAGTAATTAACAAAAATTCCATTAATATGAAGTGTATCCAAAACAATATTTTAAAATTTAATTAATAAAAATCTAAACCACTATTGGTTGGTGGTAGTTGAAATAACGTCGCACTGGAACAACACAACGGGCTGTTGGCGACAGTCCGGGATCCATCCCGGAGAGAAAGATCCGAGGACAACACCTCGTCATTTTGAACCGTGGTCAGAAGACGAGGTCAGCGCCTAAGCTGGCCACCTCTCTCCAAACATCCACACCACGCCAACGTGAGTACATTTGAGGCCACGATAGATTTAATGTGCATCTGTTCCCACGTACACTACGGTCATTGGTCAATTTCTAAGTCGCACGGACCAATCGGATAATGAATGTTAGGTTCCACCCATCAGACAAAAGCAGACCAAGGTTCACGTGACTGATAGTTTCAAACATATGATCCAGGACACATAAAAGTGCAACCATTGCTCATTCTACTTTTATACTTCCTCTACTGTCCAGACTCCTGTCGAAACACGAATCGCCTGTTCACGAGAACCACGATATGGATTGGAGCTTCAAATAGTGTGACCAAGGTGTCGACTAGTAGTCACGGGAGTGCTCTGAAAAAACTACCACATGGGCCGATTTGGCATCTTCTCGTTTGGCGATATAACATTTATGGTAGGGTAGGTGTGTGAATGCGGATTTCTAGAGTGGTGACAAAAGTGGTGAAATCGCCAAAGTCTACTATGATGTGGACCAATGAGCTGATGAATCAATCTATGGGCATTTTCTACCGTCCCGTGGATCAATCAGATGATGAATGATGATGGTTGCGTACCATGGACCAATCAGATCCAGACGGATCCGCCCAGCAGTCTAAGGGTCATGTTACTACTAGTTTTTGTCACATAGTCCTGGGCACATAAAAAGGTTACCATTACCCACTTTACTTTTATTTCCTCTATACTAACAACCTACGAGTAGAAGGCGGTGCAGGTTTGATTCCTTCCCTACTTTCTAGTGGCGACAAAAGTGGTGAAATCGCCAAAGTCTACTATCAGATGATCAATCAATGGACCCATCAGATAATGAATCAATTGATGGCGTCTTCTCCCATCCCGTGGCCCAATCAAATTATGAATATTAGTCTCCGCCCATCAGACGAAAATAGTCTAAGGGTCACGTGACTATTAGTTTTGGGTCACATGATCCTGGGCATGCTACCATTGTTCATATCAGTGTCATGTTTCCTCTAGTCCAGATTCCAGTTTAGTCGAAACCCGAATCTCCTGTTCACGATATCGAGATCTTTTGTCCAATGCAATAACTTCTCCCGCAAACACTTGCAAAACTTCCGAGAACTCTCGATGTCCTAATTTATTGACCACCCGGGACATGTTCGAATACATTTAAATTATTTAGAATATTAAACGGCCAATTACCGGGGCCGAGGGGGTCGACGTGACGAGCACAAGAGAGCCACCCCCGAGCCCAATTAGCCCTGGCATGAATACTTAAACAGGGAGTGGGTATCTGACGGACGTTATTTGTTTGGGGGGATCGGTTTGATAAATATATGGGGCACACACACCCTCAGGGTTCGAAAGTGTGCGTGAGGACACTTTCGAGTGCGTTTACGGAGCACTTGTTGGAATGTATTTTTAATTAGGTGGAGTTTAGGTGTCCTCAGGGGAGTGGGTGTATTGGAATAATATGCGTTTGAAGGAGTAGGGGATTGTATACGGAATTCGTCGTGAGTATTCAGGGAAAGATTTTAGTGTGACTTGAATGTTCCTTGTGCAGGGGTTTGTGAGGTGAGAAAGTGAAAGTCTATAGTGGGGGACAACTCGTGAAATCAGTCTACGTCTATTGCTGCTTCACACTCCTAGTGATTGTTTCGGTGGGGTATCTCGTCTCGTTAGCAAAACTGCTCAGATCTTGATGGACGAGATATCTCGTCATAAGAAGAAAACTGGCCTGATCTTCATCTCGTCATCAAAAAAAGGCAATACCTTGATGACAAAATATCTCGTCTTTAGCAAAACTGACCAGATCTTGATTTCGTCATCATAAAAAGGATCTGCTTTACCTTGATGACGAGTATCGCGTCATTTGCAAACCTGATCAGATCTTAATGGACCAGATATCACGTCATTTGCAAAATTGACCAGATGTTGATGGACGAGATATCTCGTCGAAACCCCTTGGAGGGGGGTTAAGAGACCTTTTTAGTACCCTCTGAAAAATGTATGCTACTTTTTCACAAGTTCCGACTTTACTTCCAGTGAAGCTATCCAAGTGCTATACATCATAATAAAAGACACGACATATCGGAAATATCGCACCTTCCATATTTGACCAAGCTGCGCCAAACGCAAGACAACGCCAAGTAAAAAATGTCATGGAAGGGAAAACAAACGGGATTGGGGAGCAGTGGGATGAAAGCAGAAAACGATCCCTTTGGTATCACAGATGCACGACCCCCATGTTGACTACCCCATAATAAACCCCATGGGGAAAGAAAAGATCACTAGAGTTAGCCCATACAGTTTGTATAAGAGCAACTAAATGTATTACTAAATTAGGGTTTAAGAGACCTTTTTAAAAATCTAATGGCAATTGTAGCCTAGTTGGAAGAGCAACGGATTAGCAACCGGGGGCTTGCGCATTCGAATCTCGACCCAGCCAAATAACCATCGTGTACACGGGGAGGCTGGTGCACGTTGAATCTCGTGGCTTCCAATGTCCTCACCTCGGACTGGTATGAGAGGAGTGAGATGCCAGCTCAGGAGTTGACCTCGCCATCTGACCGTGGTTAGAAGTGACGAGGCGTTATATATCCTGGGATCTTTCCTTTCGAGGTGGCTCCCGGACCGTCGCCAATAGCCCGTCGTCTTGACGTTAATTAACTACCTACCCGACTTTCCTTCCCACGAAGCGATTCAAGTGTGACACATCATAACAAAAGACACGACAAAACCCGAGCATCGCATCCCATGTAAATGAATGTTTTCGTTTCATCTCAATCCATCTTAATCACCTCACCCCCACTCAATTAAACAGCCCTTGGATTCATGGGCCTAATGAACATCCCCGACACTTCCGGCGGCCCAATCAATAACTCATTTGGCCTCCCCAAAAGAACTCCATCCCCCACCTATAAAATTTGCATAAAGAAATAATCGCAATCAGATCCCTCCTGAAAATGAACAACTCGGAAACGACGTCATCAACAACCAATAAGCGGCCATGAATTATTCATGACCTCACAATGAATTAAACTGCGAGTGCGCAGACCGGCGAAGTTGGAATGGGGATTTGAAGAGGAAATGATTTTCTGAGCGGGTTTTTGTGTTTGGAAATCGATGGGCCTTCGTTTGAGAGGGAGTTTAAAGAATCTATTTTGAGAGTTGTTTACCAAGGAAGAGGTCGCTAGGTTTTTCCGCGGAATCCCGGTGCTTGAGGTCTATTTTTAAACTTCGCATTCGTTTGCTGAACTGATTGAGAGTCAGTGTTGAAGTGCCGATTATGAGTGATTACGGCCTGATTCAAAATTACGACGCGTCGTCTTTGGATCTTTCCCTTAGGGATTGATCCCGGGACAGTCGCCAATAGCCCGCGGTGTTGCTCCAATCTTCTGTTTTACCCTCACCTACCCTTCTGCTTTTTGCTTTGTTTTCTTCTCGTTGCATTGTGTTTGACTTGACCAAATATGGCCCTTGTGCCATAAAATCCAAAATCATTACAAAAGAGGCAATGTCTTGATGTCATCCTCTCGTCATTAGCGAAATCGATCAGATCTTTATTTACGAGATATCGCATCGAAACCACTTGCAGTGTCATGAGGAGACTTTACTAATACTATTAGGGCTGCAGTAACCCAGTTGGAAGAGGAACGGATTAACAACCGGAGGATTGCGAGTCCGAAACTCGATTCAGCAAAAGACTCGTGAGTAGTATGCAGTGGTGTATATGCGGCGGAAGTGACGTCATACCACGTGACCGGAAGTGGGCGTGGCCAAGTGACGTCACACCACGTGACCGGAAGTGGGCGTGTCCGAATGACGTGACGTATTGTTTGTTTACATTTTGGACTTGGAATTTTTTTTTGTCATCGACTTCGTGCAGGCGTTGAGTTGTTTCAAGATGGCGTCGTTTCGTTGCCATGGTGACGAATCACTCGCGTAGTGCCATCTGGTGGAGAAATTCGAAACCCTATTATTTTTAATTAAAAAGCAATTTCGTGGATTCGAACCGAGGACCATAGGATCCGAAGTCAAGTGCGCTATCCGTTAGGCTGTAAGAGAGTTAACTATGGGCGGTGAATTAATGTAGTGTTGGATGTTTTTTTTCTCTTTTGGACTTGTATTTTTTCTTAGTATTAGGAATGGGTTATTTTTAGAAAATGGTTTGAATAATTGCATAGGGGTTTTAATAAATGCTTTTTCAAAATGACTTATGGCGCCATCTGGTGATTTTAAAAGTAATTAATCTAAGGAACGAATTGATTTCTTAATGTTTTTACTTTATTCATGACCGGTGACGTCAGTGTGTTTACGTTTGGGACTTGGATTTTTTTTCCTTCTGAGATTTCGATGTGACGTCACGATTATGTCCATCGAGCAAGTCTGAACTTGAAAAAGTCTACTCACAATTCTTTATGTTATGAGTATGGTAAATTGTTTACAGATCGTGAAGACTGGGCATACTTCCGTCGATTGGAAAACGAATTAACGTATTAAAAAAAGACGAAATTTAGAAATTTTAGGTCAAAAATATACTGTGCCTTGTCAACTTGTAGCATACGAAGACGAAGGAATAAGCTATACTTTTAGTGGGTCTTCTATTGCAGCCAAGCCTTGATCTCCTTAAGTATTGGAAATAAAGGGAGAAATGGAGCGAATAATTGGTGCAAGATTTAATTTTAAGTTGGTGAACCGTTATAAAGATGGTAAGGACTGCATAGTTGCCCATAAAAACAACGAGAAGGACTTGGAACTTTATGCACCCATAGCGTCTGTTTCATTTGGGCAGAAAAGACAATTTGTGTTTTCTAACTACAATTGTTTAAAAATTGTTCTGGAAAATGGAAGTTTGCTTGGAATGAAGTATCCAACAAACCAATTTTGGTTTCACAAGTTTCGTAAAATTCTAGCGTAAATAAGCAATAATCCACTTATGTGCCCCCGAACTGGAACACATATACTGTATTTTGGATTGTTTGTTTTTTATTACATAGTTTTATAAATTGTCTTAAAATGCAAGATCTGAAATGAAATTTTTCTATGCTATAAAGATTTATGTTTTTTTTTTAAGTTAGATGTTTTTACTCAAAAATTAATTATACATTAGATGCTATAAGACCTATTTTTTTAACAGAAATTTTGTTTTAATTAATATACACTTAAGTAAGAGTAAAATTTTTGAAACTTTATAAGACCCATACTATGAATACGTTTTCTTGTACATTTGAAGAAGTTTTAGTATAAAAACCATTTATCCTATAAATCTAAATTAAATGTTATTTTTTAAATTCTCTTTCCTTGCATATTATTTTTTTACTTTGAATAAATCTTCATAAATTTTAGTGATTTAATTTATATTATATAGATTTACAAACCTGATTTTGGATGAAATATAAGGATTTTATATTTTAAAAGTTAATGTTTTTACTCAAAAATTAATTATATATTAAATACTATTACACATATTTTTAATGTTGAAGATTTTAGACAACATTTTACAATTGAAACATATGCATTACATATTATGACAAACACTTAAATGGAGATCCATAAGGGAATATTGGAAATCTTTTTAATGCTTACACCTTTCTATTTTAAATAAACTTTTGCTTGTCTTACCACATACACTGTATTTTGGATTATTTGATTTTTATTACCCATGGTCTTATAAATTTTCTTTTAAAATACAAGATCTGAAATGAAATTTTCCTTGATTTTAAGATTTATGTTTTACTCAAAAATTAATTATACATTAGATGCTATAGCACATATTTTATTACAGAATTTTTTAATATTATACACTTAAGTGAGCGTAAAATTTTTGAAACTTTACAAGACCCATATTATGAACATGTTTCCTTACACATTTGAAGTAGTGAAAAAATAGTATTAAAACCCTTTATCCTGTAAAATCTAAATTAAATATTATTTTTAATTAATCTTTCCTTGCATATTATTGTTTACTTTAAATACATTTTCATTAATTTTAGTGATTTTATTTATATTATAAAGATTTACAAATTGTTTTTAACAAAATTTTCTTTGATATAAGGATTTTATATTTTAAAAGTTAGATGTTTTTTACACAAAAATTAATTATATATCAAATACTATTGCACGTATTATAACATTGAAGATTTTTAGAAAACGTTTAACAATTGAAATATATACTTTAAATATTATTACAAACATTTAAATGCAATTTGCTTTTTATTTTTAATTTTACAATTGAGACATTTTTAAAAGTTTGGTTCTTAAAGTGTGTGTTTTATGCATAGTAAAAAAATTATTATAAAAAACCTGTAAGAGTAAAAAGAATTTTATGCATTAATTTCAAACTTTACAAGACCCATACCATGTTTCCGTGCACATTTGAAGTAGTGAAATATAGAATTAAAAACCATTTGTCCTTGAAGTTCTAAATTAAAAGTTATTTTTCTTTAATGCTTTTTCAAACCACACATTTTACTAAATATGAACTTTTATTTATTTGAAAACCTTATGCACATCGTACAATTAAATTGCACAGCAAAATACCAATACTGTACGAAGCTATGAAGTATTTTACAAGATACTTTGGTACTGTTTTCTTAATTTTAAGTGTTCTACATTGCTATGTTAAATGGATAGTAAGTGGGTTTTCTGTTTTTGAAAATAATGTGTGCACATCTGTGCTGCTAAGCAAATTAACTTTTGCCCTTTTCTTGATATTTAATGCATAATCTAAATATTTACTGACACCGCTGATAGTTTTACCCATGAGTAAAATTAAATAATAACTGAAAATTTTAAGTATTAATGTGAATTTTAAAATGAACAAATATTATTAAAATAATGGATTAAATCTGAATTTTATGTATTCTTAAAACAATCTCTGCAAAAACCAGCACAGACAATTCTTAAACAGATTGAAGGAAGCCACATGGAAACAAAGTTAATGGAAGCACTTTTTATAGAAAAAAACATAGTTCATATATTTTACACAAGTAATACATTGTAGTGTAAAAAATAACTTTAGTTTTTTACATACTTGCACAGACGCATATTTCCGACAAGCCAATTATTCGATGCCGCCACCTAAACTTTTGGGCAATGCAAATTATTTTTGTGATGACCACATGATAGTTTTTGGAAATCAAGTTGATATTCGGAAGTAATACATCTAAGCGTTTCTTTTCCATATGACCACCTTTGTAAGCAACTAGGTACTGAGTGGCCCTCTTGGTCTGATCGTACAATTCTAAAAGCTTAGAGTCTAAACTTTCTAAGGGAGCACAATTTGCTATGTCATGAGACTGAAATGAAGAGTACATACGTAATTTTTAACATATCACACAGTTGTACGATCTTTGCACTAAGTTTATGCTCAGACGATAAGTTAAAACGAATACTTGAAGCTACTTGCGATTTTTTTGCAGCGATATATGCATATTTACGTACTAAGAAACTTTCTTGAGTCTGAAATCCATCAAAATCCACAATTTCACAAATATTAAGCATTGCTATTGAAAAGCGTTAGCTGTTCTTGGAAAAATAATTGTAAACTGGAGGCCACGAAGAACTGGACTATATAACACCATACACTTACTAATCATACTAATCAGTAAAGTTAAAATTTATCTTTTGCGTTCCATAGTTACTCACAAAAGATAAGACTAAGTGAAGAATGTACATACTCAGAAAACATGGTGTTTGTGATAATGCGCGAAATAAAATTTTGTGTTATAATACAAGAAGATTTTAACGAAAGGATATACTTAAATGTGCGTTTGATTTTTTTTTACTCTACCACGTTTATGCGCCTAATGCAATTCAATTCTACGACTAAACTTGAGCAAGAAAAAAATATAACCAAATATAATTTATAAGAGAAACGCATTTTGACTTTCTTTAAAACGAGAACTTAAAAGTACACTGAATTCTCTTGATTCTGCAGTTTTATGTTTTTTCTAAAATTACATCAACGAATTGAATTATTTATTTGTGGGCACACACAAGTCTTTGCCCTTGTTGAAAGGAAACTAGTATCTTTGACAAGTATCAGATTTTTAAAAATTGATTAAGAGAAGAACCTTTTTTCATGGAATTTAATTCAATCTGCACCATAATTTTACACTTAAGAGTAATAGAGCATAATATAGTTTTAAGGAAAATGAATAACCATTATGCAAATTTGAAGCCAAAAGTTCCAAACATGTCTATGCGCCTATCTACGTTTAGAGATTGGTGACATGCATGAGATGTATGACCGCAAGGCTGTAAAGTAGCATTCATTTTCCGATTCCTTGCAAATTTTTCAAAGTCGTTCGTCCTTGTCGTTGTATAAGGGGTAAAGCTATACATCGGGTTTTTTATAAAATCATTGGTATTATTGTTGTTAATTTCATCCAGCACCTGTACAATTTCATCTATGGGCTACCAAACATTTTGGATAAAACTTTGTGTTTGTGTCTCACTACATCTTCTTTTTACCAATTTTCAAGCCCCTTCGCCACACCAATAGCACCTGATCACGTCCAAGACACCAGTATAATACAATCCGTTTTCGGCTAGGTCTCTAAGGTCAACGTCTGTGCGTTGGCCAATCTCTAAACGTAGATAGGCGCATAGACATGTTTGGAACTTTTGGCTTCAAATTTGCATAATGGTTATTCATTTTCCTTAAAACTATATTATGCTCTATTACTCTTAAGTGTAAAATTATGGTGCAGATTGAATTAAATTCCATGAAAAAAGGTTCTTCTCTTAATCAATTTTTAAAAATCTGATACTTGTCAAAGATACTAGTTTCCTTTCAACAAGGGCAAAGACTTGTGTGTGCCCACAAATAAATAATTCAATTCGTTGATGTAATTTTAGAAAAAACATAAAACTGCAGAATCAAGAGAATTCAGTGTACTTTTAAGTTCTCGTTTTAAAGAAAGTCAAAATGCGTTTCTCTTATAAATTATATTTGGTTATATTTTTTTCTTGCTCAAGTTTAGTCGTAGAATTGAATTGCATTAGGCGCATAAACGTGGTAGAGTAAAAAAAAATCAAACGCACATTTAAGTATATCCTTTCGTTAAAATCTTCTTGTATTATAACACAAAATTTTATTTCGCGCATTATCACAAACACCATGTTTTCTGAGTATGTACATTCTTCACTTAGTCTTATCTTTTGTGAGTAACTATGGAACGCAAAAGATAAATTTTAACTTTACTGATTAGTATGATTAGTAAGTGTATGGTGTTATATAGTCCAGTTCTTCGTGGCCTCCAGTTTACAATTATTTTTCCAAGAACAGCTAACGCTTTTCAATAGCAATGCTTAATATTTGTGAAATTGTGGATTTTGATGGATTTCAGACTCAAGAAAGTTTCTTAGTACGTAAATATGCATACATCGCTGCAAAAAAATCGCAAGTAGCTTCAAGTATTCGTTTTAACTTATCGTCTGAGCATAAACTTAGTGCAAAGATCGTACAACTGTGTGATATGTTAAAAATTACGTATGTACTCTTCATTTCAGTCTCATGACATAGCAAATTGTGCTCCCTTAGAAAGTTTAGACTCTAAGCTTTTAGAATTGTACGATCAGACCAAGAGGGCCACTCAGTACCTAGTTGCTTACAAAGGTGGTCATATGGAAAAGAAACGCTTAGATGTATTACTTCCGAATATCAACTTGATTTCCAAAAACTATCATGTGGTCATCACAAAAATAATTTGCATTGCCCAAAAGTTTAGGTGGCGGCATCGAATAATTGGCTTGTCGGAAATATGCGTCTGTGCAAGTATGTAAAAAACTAAAGTTATTTTTTACACTACAATGTATTACTTGTGTAAAATATATGAACTATGTTTTTTTCTATAAAAAGTGCTTCCATTAACTTTGTTTCCATGTGGCTTCCTTCAATCTGTTTAAGAATTGTCTGTGCTGGTTTTTGCAGAGATTGTTTTAAGAATACATAAAATTCAGATTTAATCCATTATTTTAATAATATTTGTTCATTTTAAAATTCACATTAATACTTAAAATTTTCAGTTATTATTTAATTTTACTCATGGGTAAAACTATCAGCGGTGTCAGTAAATATTTAGATTATGCATTAAATATCAAGAAAAGGGCAAAAGTTAATTTGCTTAGCAGCACAGATGTGCACACATTATTTTCAAAAACAGAAAACCCACTTACTATCCATTTAACATAGCAATGTAGAACACTTAAAATTAAGAAAACAGTACCAAAGTATCTTGTAAAATACTTCATAGCTTCGTACAGTATTGGTATTTTGCTGTGCAATTTAATTGTACGATGTGCATAAGGTTTTCAAATAAATAAAAGTTCATATTTAGTAAAATGTGTGGTTTGAAAAAGCATTAAAGAAAAATAACTTTTAATTTAGAACTTCAAGGACAAATGGTTTTTAATTCTATATTTCACTACTTCAAATGTGCACGGAAACATGGTATGGGTCTTGTAAAGTTTGAAATTAATGCATAAAATTCTTTTTACTCTTACAGGTTTTTTATAATAATTTTTTTACTATGCATAAAACACACACTTTAAGAACCAAACTTTTAAAAATGTCTCAATTGTAAAATTAAAAATAAAAAGCAAATTGCATTTAAATGTTTGTAATAATATTTAAAGTATATATTTCAATTGTTAAACGTTTTCTAAAAATCTTCAATGTTATAATACGTGCAATAGTATTTGATATATAATTAATTTTTGTGTAAAAAACATCTAACTTTTAAAATATAAAATCCTTATATCAAAGAAAATTTTGTTAAAAACAATTTGTAAATCTTTATAATATAAATAAAATCACTAAAATTAATGAAAATGTATTTAAAGTAAACAATAATATGCAAGGAAAGATTAATTAAAAATAATATTTAATTTAGATTTTACAGGATAAAGGGTTTTAATACTATTTTTTCACTACTTCAAATGTGTAAGGAAACATGTTCATAATATGGGTCTTGTAAAGTTTCAAAAATTTTACGCTCACTTAAGTGTATAATATTAAAAAATTCTGTAATAAAATATGTGCTATAGCATCTAATGTATAATTAATTTTTGAGTAAAACATAAATCTTAAAATCAAGGAAAATTTCATTTCAGATCTTGTATTTTAAAAGAAAATTTATAAGACCATGGGTAATAAAAATCAAATAATCCAAAATACAGTGTATGTGGTAAGACAAGCAAAAGTTTATTTAAAATAGAAAGGTGTAAGCATTAAAAAGATTTCCAATATTCCCTTATGGATCTCCATTTAAGTGTTTGTCATAATATGTAATGCATATGTTTCAATTGTAAAATGTTGTCTAAAATCTTCAACATTAAAAATATGTGTAATAGTATTTAATATATAATTAATTTTTGAGTAAAAACATTAACTTTTAAAATATAAAATCCTTATATTTCATCCAAAATCAGGTTTGTAAATCTATATAATATAAATTAAATCACTAAAATTTATGAAGATTTATTCAAAGTAAAAAAATAATATGCAAGGAAAGAGAATTTAAAAAATAACATTTAATTTAGATTTATAGGATAAATGGTTTTTATACTAAAACTTCTTCAAATGTACAAGAAAACGTATTCATAGTATGGGTCTTATAAAGTTTCAAAAATTTTACTCTTACTTAAGTGTATATTAATTAAAACAAAATTTCTGTTAAAAAAATAGGTCTTATAGCATCTAATGTATAATTAATTTTTGAGTAAAAACATCTAACTTAAAAAAAAAACATAAATCTTTATAGCATAGAAAAATTTCATTTCAGATCTTGCATTTTAAGACAATTTATAAAACTATGTAATAAAAAACAAACAATCCAAAATACAGTATATGTGTTCCAGTTCGGGGGCACATAAGTGGATTATTGCTTATTTACGCTAGAATTTTACGAAACTTGTGAAACCAAAATTGGTTTGTTGGATACTTCATTCCAAGCAAACTTCCATTTTCCAGAACAATTTTTAAACAATTGTAGTTAGAAAACACAAATTGTCTTTTCTGCCCAAATGAAACAGACGCTATGGGTGCATAAAGTTCCAAGTCCTTCTCGTTGTTTTTATGGGCAACTATGCAGTCCTTACCATCTTTATAACGGTTCACCAACTTAAAATTAAATCTTGCACCAATTATTCGCTCCATTTCTCCCTTTATTTCCAATACTTAAGGAGATCAAGGCTTGGCTGCAATAGAAGACCCACTAAAAGTATAGCTTATTCCTTCGTCTTCGTATGCTACAAGTTGACAAGGCACAGTATATTTTTGACCTAAAATTTCTAAATTTCGTCTTTTTTTAATACGTTAATTCGTTTTCCAATCGACGGAAGTATGCCCAGTCTTCACGATCTGTAAACAATTTACCATACTCATAACATAAAGAATTGTGAGTAGACTTTTTCAAGTTCAGACTTGCTCGATGGACATAATCGTGACGTCACATCGAAATCTCAGAAGGAAAAAAAATCCAAGTCCCAAACGTAAACACACTGACGTCACCGGTCATGAATAAAGTAAAAACATTAAGAAATCAATTCGTTCCTTAGATTAATTACTTTTAAAATCACCAGATGGCGCCATAAGTCATTTTGAAAAAGCATTTATTAAAACCCCTATGCAATTATTCAAACCATTTTCTAAAAATAACCCATTCCTAATACTAAGAAAAAATACAAGTCCAAAAGAGAAAAAAAACATCCAACACTACATTAATTCACCGCCCATAGTTAACTCTCTTACAGCCTAACGGATAGCGCACTTGACTTCGGATCCTATGGTCCTCGGTTCGAATCCACGAAATTGCTTTTTAATTAAAAATAATAGGGTTTCGAATTTCTCCACCAGATGGCACTACGCGAGTGATTCGTCACCATGGCAACGAAACGACGCCATCTTGAAACAACTCAACGCCTGCACGAAGTCGATGACAAAAAAAAATTCCAAGTCCAAAATGTAAACAAACAATACGTCACGTCATTCGGACACGCCCACTTCCGGTCACGTGGTGTGACGTCACTTGGCCACGCCCACTTCCGGTCACGTGGTATGACGTCACTTCCGCCGCATATACACCACTGCATACTACTCTCGTGTACACTGGGCTGGTGCACGTTAAATCTGTCGTGCAAACAAATGTCCTCACGTTGGCGTGGTGTGGATGTTTGGAGAGTGGGGTGCCAACTCAGGTGTTGACCTCGTCATCTTACCGTGATTCAAAATGACGGCGTTGTCATCTAATCTTTCCCTTGGGGATTGATCCCGGACCGTCGCCAATAGCCCGTTGTGTTGTTCCAGTGCGACGTTAATTAACTAGCTAGTACTACTGTTTTCGAGAATTTATTCTACAAATGCTACTGTTTCACAAGTGGCTGCAGAAGGCCTGAAATAGCGAAAATTGTTCGACATTCTGAGCTGCTTCAAACTTGATACCGACGACTCGAGATCCGTCACGACTTGGGATTAATCCCATCAAGAACGTCGGTTGATCTCTATTTATGGATCCACTTTACTGTAAACAAGCTGTCATGGCCAATTCGCAGTTTGGGTGATTGGTGATAGGTCTGGTCTTCCTCGATTATGGCGTCTTATAATGATTGATGCGTTCATTCAATGCCTTAACGTAGTAAAAGGATATAATGAAGATAATAGCAAATATTATGTTCGCTTTGAATCATTCATTGCTTCTCTCGAATTTCTTAAAAAAACAATTCGCTTCATAAATTCCATTAAAAAAACTTTTCTAAACCTTTTCAGAATAATTTTTTAGTATACTTTTCTGATTAAGTACTCACTAACCCTAAATTTTTTACTTGTTTCGACTTGAATACGTCCTTAAAATCAGCATTTCTTGGGGCATGCATGAAAAGTCTAGAGTTACAACTGTTTTGTCTTATGATTTCAGAGGGCCGCGGTTGGACGAGCAACGGATTAGCAACCGGAGGGTTGCGAGTTCGAGTCCAACCAAAGACCGTCGTGTACAGAGAGGGGCAGGTGCACGTAAAATATGCCGTGTTCTCAAATGTCCTCACGTTGCCGTGGTGTGGAAGTTTGGAGAGTGGTGTGCCAGCACAGGTGTGACCTGGTCATCTAAGCTTGGTTGAAATTGACGTGGTGTTGTTCTCGAATCTTTCCCTCAGGGATGGGTACCGGAAAGTCGCCATTATCCCGTCGTGTTGCTCCAGTGTGACGTTAATTACCTACCTACCTTTGATTTCAGAACTAGTAGAATACCCGGAAGATGAATAGAGCGTCGTATAGACAAAGGATGTCCGTACCTGACATGACCTTCGGACTGAGTGCGCAGGCGAACTGAGCGCGGGGATGAGGTCCGCGATATATCGAAGTTCTGCAGGCCTGGGCGAACTTTGGGTCAGTGTAATTTCGGATTGTGCGGTTTGCGGAAATGTTGTCACGCTACCGAACTACACAATTAATATTGAACAACAATTAATACCAAACTGTGCTTTAACCGTTCAAACTGTCAAATGTTGAATTTTCGCACACTAAGCAATCGTTCAAACTCCTTGTGCCTGCTTCGAGTGGTAGGATAAGGGCATGTTCGATTCCTGTCAGGTGCATTTCTCTGGGTGTATTTCTCTCTTCTGTGTCAGTAAAATCTTCCATTGTGTATGTTTGTCTATTACTTGATATGGTGTCTTGTATCTCGCGCAGCATGGCCAAATATGGCATTTGTGCCATAAAAATCCCATTATCAATCTTGTGTCTGCTTCATTCCTTCCATCCACCGTCCACATCAGGCCCGAGTATTCTCGTCAAAACTACGCTCTGTGTCCTTGGCACAACCTACCAATTCTTTTTCAATAAATTCCTTCATGATAAATTGGAGTCGTGATAGGTGAAAGCTTTGTCTACTCCGATTGTTGTATCTTATAACGATTGATGCCTACGTTCCTTGCTTTAACCCTTTCGGGCCTAATGGGCATATACGTCCCAGAGATTAAATTGGGTAAATAAATCCCACTTTTGAATGGGTTTTTGCGTTTTTAGTGTTCTTAAGGAATTAGGGAATAAAAATATGACTAAAGAAACCTGGCAATACTTTCAGATTGCAAATGGCGGACTTGTGTTTTTGAGCACGCCCATTCATTCTGATGAATTAGTGGTTCGGAAAGAAAAAGATGGTACAAAATGAGTTGCCCAGAAGCCATTTCCCACTACAATATGTACATGAATGTAGTTGACCGCTGTGATGAAATGGCTACTTTTTAGGGTCATGGCAGAAAATCAGACAAGTGGTGGAAAAAGATTTTTAGTTATGATTTCTGTTGTGAATGCATGGATTACGAAGTGTGATGTGGAACATAAAACAGAACCACTATTATCATTCATGGTCCCCTTAGCTGAGCAACTCATAAATGTTGGAAGGGAGAAAACAAACACAAAAAGAACGCAAAAGTACGGTCGCCCGTCAAAAAGAGCAAAAACTACTAAATTAAACTACCTTTCATAGTTAAATTTTAGTCCTGCAAAAGTCGGGGTGAAAGTGTTAACGTAGAAACACGGAGACATCTCATTAAGTTCACTGCTTTTCCCGTATTTAAAAAAAATTGGTAGGTTGTATCGACGACACAGCGAAGCTTTGACGAGAATACTCGGGCTTGATGTTGGACGGTGAAAGGAAGGAAGGAAGCAGACGATTGCTTATTCTGAATATTCAGTTTGAACGATTCAAGTGCAGTTTGATGTTAATATTGAAGGATGATTTGATTGATTAAAAGCCTGATTCTAGCGTAGTTCGAATGACACCAATCCACGCAATCGAACGTTACTGTTGATTTCCGGAATTTGTGTTCTTATTCAGAACAGTTCGTATGAAGAATTCTTTAACCGACCATTATTATTGGGTGGTTCAAAATTACGTGGTGATGTCCTCCGGTCTTTCCCTTTGGAATTGATCCCGGACAGTCACCAATAATAGCCTGGTGTGTTGCTCCAGTGTGTGAGAGAGAGAGAAGTTAATTTAAATATCTAACTTATTAGACTAATGGATCAATCGGTATGTATCAAATTCCGTATTATTTGTGCCGTAAGGGAGATTTATGTTTCTAGTTTGTGCAGCAAATTTCTTTCTCCCTGAATTGCAATGTAGTACGAGGAGTGTTCAAATGAAAAGGTACGAAACGTCGTAAAAACCAAACCGGTTGAAATTTGAATATGCCGCTTTGGGATAACGTAGTGAGACATCTAAGGAAGCGAATGCACGAGTACCGGCGTGGTTGTGCGCATGCGCGGGCGCCCGCACATGACGCAGAAGAGAAGCATGCAGTTGTGTGTTCCGTCCAATCGACGCGGCAGTGCGTGTGAGGACATCATGGCGTTCACATTGCAAAATTCGACGATTGAGGAGCAGCGAGGTGTTATCAGATTTCTGATTGCGGAAGGTGTTAAACCGGTAGGTGAGACACTCCGTAGCCTACGCAAGTCCATCAAGAGCAAACGGCCTGGGCTGCTCACGGAGGGAGTGATTCTGCTCCACGATGACGCGCGTCCACACGTCTCCAGGGTCACACAAAGTGTACTGGCCAAGTTCAAGAGGGAGCAGCTTGAGCATCCGCCCTGCAGCCCGGACATATCGCCCTACAACTTCCATCTGTTTTGTCCGCTAAAAAACATCTCAAAGGGAAGCGCTTCAACTCGGACGACGAACTGAAGGACACAGTGGAGGACTGGCTCTTGTCACAGCCACAGGAATTCTGGGAACAGGGAATCCTTCGGCTCGTGAAACAGTAGGATAGTTGTGCTCAGTCCTCTGGTGATTACTTTTGAATAAAGACTTCAATTATACCCACAGTGTCGTTTCGTACCTTTTCATTTGAACACCCCTAGTATATGTATGTGTAAATTTTAAAAGTTGCTCTCTTTTCTTTTTGCATCGGTGATTCAGATCGGATTCTGTGTTTGTTTTATGTTCATGATAAATGTGAGTTCTTTTTTCGATGTTATGGAATTATTCCGAAATAACTCTTGATTAACAAAATTGGTCAGATTTTCATGGACGAGATATCTCGTCACTAGAAAAACTAACCAGATCTTGACCTGGTCATAAAAGAAATCGGCAGTATATATCTTGACGAGGTATCTCATCTTTAAAAAAATTGGTCAGATCTTGATGCACGAGATATCGTCGATATCACTTGGTTGGAGGGAAAATTAATAATCACTAATGATATAATAAAAATTATTAATTATTATAAATTTTGAATTATAAGATAATTATAATCAAAGAATTATACTCTAACTCTATATACTCTAACTGAAGAATTATACTCTACAAAGAATTATACTCTAACTCAAGAATTATACTCTACAAAGAATTATACTCTAACTCAAGAATTATACTCTACAAAGAATTATACTCTAACTCTATATACTCTAACTTAAGAATTATACTCTAACTCTATATACTCTACTAAAAATTATACTATAACTCCATATGCTCTACTAAGAATTATACTATAACTATATGCTCTAACTCAAGATATATATAACATACTCTAAGAATATAAATCTTGTTTAAGAATAGAAGCATTGATGAAACATAAAATTTTGTCCTGCCGCAAAAAGTTTTCTCAAATTATTATTTCTTATAAATTTTGAGAGAAATTTTTGCGGCAGAACAAAATTTTTTTTGTTTCATCAATGCTTCTATTCTTAAATAAGATTTATATTAGAGTAGACTTCAAAAACCAAGGTGCTGTTTATCTTGAAGGGAGTTTTATCCGAACGAAGAATTCTGTGGGAACGCAGTTCAGTGTCTGCTATTTCCAGCACAGCAGGATGCCGTGACTAAACTATATTTTTTCCAAATTGTTTTAGAGGGGGTTAGCTTCAGGTACCGTTTCATGTAGTTCGTACAATTTGATGTAAAATTCCGTTCTGTCCTATAAAGACACATTTTAGTCACTAATCGAATCTCACACTCACAATAATGCATTTAAAGATTTGAAAACGAATTAGAAAACAGCAGTCAAGATATATTCAAATCGCTATATCTTCTCTTCTATTCACCGTACAGACATGATAACAGTTTTGTAAATAAAAAGTCCAAATATTACGAACGTTGATTGAAATGAAACTCGAAATTTTAATCAAAATTCGCCTTTTCAACGTAGTCAGATACCTTAAAGTTTGTTGTTGATCATATCTTGATCTCATCATCAAAAAGTCGGCAATATCTTCATGACGAAATATCTCGTCATTAGCAAAATTGGTCATATCTTGATGGACGAGATATCTCGTCATTAGAAGAAAACTAACCACATCTTGATCCTGTCATCACAAAAGTAATCGACACTATCTTGATGACGTGATATCTCTTCGCATATCAAAATTAATCAAATCTTGATGAACGACACATTTCATCGAAACGTAGTTGGAGGATTAATAACTTCTACGGTTTCTATTTAATAGTGAGTTCGCCCAACCAGTTCTCTTTCAGACCCTTCCCCCATAAAACCCACCCCAACTCCAGATAAAATCCCCAAAAATATTCCCCCGTCCTACGAAACCCCTTTGGACTACCTTCCCTACACCCTGCGGATATACACGCAGAAAAATAAACACATCCACAACAGTCGAAACGCAATAAGCTCAAACAGCTCTCCTTCTATCCATCACATAAAGAGACCATAAAATATTTGATACTTCCACAACATCCCAGGTTTCGATCCATAATTCACGTGACACTTTTTCCTCGCGCACCCCTTCCAAACGATAAACACCCCCCTCCCAATTTATCCGTACGCCTCCCCCTAAGCCGGCTTTGCCGCAGTAATCTGGCATCACAACTCGGCCCTTGGCGGCCATCTATCACGTGGCTAAATAGCCGGGGGGGGGGTCGAGATGGAATGGTTGAGTGCCCCCCTCGGGTGTATTGTTTAGGGACGTTCCCTCCGCCCCTCTTGTGGAGGGGGGTGGAGGAGTTGTTGTTTAGGAAGAGGGATTATGGGGTGTCAGGCCATTTTGTTTGGCGGAAAAGTGCATGATCTATCTTCTGGTAGATGAACTGGACGTTTTCTTCGGTGGTGAAAAAACTGTTTTGGACCGGTGAGGTAATGATGAGAAGCGAAAGCAGCCATTGGTGCAGAAACTGTTCTTGGAATTTTCGCTTCGATGGGTAGAGAAGTTTTTTGTATGTTCGAATGATGTTTTGAAACTGACTCATTAATCTAATTTTTCAAATTCAAGAATTCACTCTTTCAAAATTTTACGTATGTAAATTGTTTAGAATTTAAAATCCAATCCACATGGTGCCCCAGTGGGTATGCCTACTGCTCTAGCAAACCTGCTAGCCGTTGACGGTGCAGGTTCGATTCCTATCAGGTGCTATTTCTTTCTGGATGTATTTCTCTCTTCTGTGTTAGAACCTCCCTTATGTGTGTATGTTCATTACTTGATGTATGTCTTGAGTTTGGCACAGCATGGTCAAATATGGCCCTAACTTGATCTTCGTTAAAATCTATTGAAGAGAGAATTTAATCAGTTTCCGAATTATCATCTATAAAATATGATGTAACTCCAGGAGATTGAAAGATTCATTAGCCACCTGAACGAACTTAAATTGGATATGGAAAAACGATTTGAACATATTTTGAAGTTGAAGGTGTATGACTGGAAGGTGTATGACAAATATTGAGGAGTCTGGTACAACTTGCCAAGAACTGTTAGAACTTAGATATGATGGAATAAATATAATTTCGATAGTGGTGGATATAAAAACCTATGGCTAAATAAAAAAATGCCTGCGTTATATCCAAATATGTGGAAAATGATATTGAATTTATTGATACCATTCCCTACTTCATATCTTGTAGAATCAGGCTTTAGTGCTGTTAATCATATCACTAAACAGAAAAACCGTCTGAATATTTCCGAAAGAGGAGACCTACGTTTGTTCCTTACAAAAATTGAACCAGATATTAAATTATTATTAATTAAAGGTAATTTAATAGACTATAATTTTTATATTAAATTTCCTTCGATTTAAGCAGCTACCGCACTAGTAGGCGCTGTATCGACGGAGATGCAGAAATGCAGCATCAAATTAACATATGCAATTAAAAAGAAATTTAACTACATATTTTTTACTAAACCTCCTCTCAAAAATTACGAGTACTTTGCAGTTGTGCTAAATGAAGTTACTGCGGAACCGGTGGGCGGTAAGAAAATTTTACTATCAACAAAGATACAAAAGTGGGCGGTAGGTATGAAAAGGTTGACTACCACTGCTTTAGCATAACCATCGACCTTCTAATGAAACAGGCTGAGCGTGTAGGCGGAGTCACTGTCATAAGATCTCTGACGGGTAAATAACGTGGGTTTGGTTATCGAAGCGCTGACTAGTGTTTTTGATCACTGGATAATCTCTTTAACCAATCAATAATTTAGGATTCATGCTTTTCCCACAACGTGACAGATCTTCAAACCGAGCGATTGACAGAAAAATCTATCTTAAAATGAAATGGACGGATCATATGCTCGCAGCTTCATGTTATTTCTCCCAGTTGCACGGTTTGAAGATCTGTCACGTGGTTGTGGGAAAAAGCATGAATCCTACATTATTGATCGGTTAAAGTGATTATCCAGTGATCAAAACACTAGTCAGCGCTTCCATAGCCAATCGGTTTGTGAGAAATCTTACGAACTCGACTCCGCCCATATGATCCGTCTATTTCATTTTATGGTTGATGAGCACAACAGTTCTAAGGATCACATCTTTAGGTGTGTCCGGGCATCATAATCCCGAGGTATCCCAGTGACCCTTTTCTCCCTTTCATTTTTACCTCGTCTACCCTTCTGCTTTTTTGTTTCTACCTTGATTTTTCTTCCTCCCTCACTGTTGTCTGTCTTGTGTTTGGCACAGCTTCGCCCAAATATGGCCTATAAAACCCCAAAATCAGCCAAGCATTGTTGGTAAAAAATCATTCTTTTACCCTCTGTTTTTTGTTTGTGTTTGGCGCAGCTTCACCAAATATGGCCCTTGCGCCATAAAACCCCAAAATCAGCCAAGCATTGTTGGTAAAAAAATCGTTCTTTTACCCTCTGTTCTTTGTTTTGTGTTTGGCGCAGCTTCGCCAAATATGGCCCTTCCGCCATAAAACCCCATAATCAGCCAAGCATTGTTGGTAAAAAATCGTTCTTTTACCCTCTGTTCGTTGTTTTGTGTTTGGCGCAGCTTCCCCAAATACGACCCTGGCGCCATAAAACCCCAAACCAACCGATCTTTACCCCTCTGAGGGGTTCACACTCATATATCCGTTCTGCAACCGTCTTCCCTACATGACATCTAACCAGGTTTGGCTATCCTGACCAACAAAGTCAGGCTTCATTCGACTACTAGATTTCGTTCGTTGGTCATTATGTGTTTGACGTGGTAAACGCCACATTACTCAGAAAACTCGCTATGTAGTGTTAGGAGGTTCTTTTTGTAATAAAGTTGTGCAAATTCTTCGCAGCGCCTTGCCTAAATTCAGAGATTATAGGATTATAGGAAAATATTAGCAACGAAAACATAAACTTCTTCCGTAAAGGGTAGCCCGATTGGAAGAGTAGCGGATGCGCAACCGGTTGCGAGTTGATAACTTTGTTTTTAGCAAAATACCATCGTGTTCCTGGGGGCTGGTGCACGTTAACCCTAGAATTGTGCCTAAAAAAATCTATGCTTAATGGTACTATACGTCCCATAAACACACCTCAGATAAATGTTACTATACCCTCTATAATCAACTTTTCTAATTTTTTTCCTTATTTTTCTAAACTCAAATAATCAAAGGCTGTATTTTAGAAAGTTTCACAGGCGTAGCAGGTTTTGGGAGAAAAAATGCTGACCTTGAAGTGAACTGCTCGGCAATCTGAGGAACACTAACCCCCAAGAGAGTTTCAGTTGAGGCATACCTGGGAGGTGGAGGTTTTAAATTACAAACATAACTATTATAAAGATGTTAAGAGTTTTAAATGATTATTTTACCCAGTGTTATTACTTCTTACAAACTTATTGTTCGCGTCCCATATCTCCATGAGTTGTTGATCCCACTCTTTAATTGGCATAACTTTTCATGTTCTTGGAAAGCACTAAGAACATTGCCAACTCAGAAAGTGTAATCTCTTGATAAGATAGAATATTGCCAGCGTTCCTTCGCAGGAACCTGGTTCCTTCTTTATGCACTTAGGATAGTACAGTAATTACTTGAGTACTTAGAATAGAACAGCAATCCCCTGTTTACTTAGGATAGTACAGCAATTTGAATCAATATTTCTAAAATAAAAATAAAAACTACTAAATTTTGTGTTTTTGTTTGAGCCACGACAAATTTTAAACATTACCAGAAATATTTAAACAAGCCATATTTTAAGAAAATCATGAGTGACCTATTTTAAGATAATTACTCAGTGTTGCGGCACCTTCTGTCGGGATACTGCATTTCCACTGAACATCTGTCCCTGAATATACTGATGGACTCATCACTTAAATGAAGTTGGATATTGTTCTGCAAAAAATTACAACCAATTAGTTGACACAGGAAATAAAATTCAGAATTTTGAAATTTTTAAGGTTACAAATATGTTCAATAGGTAGCGCATTTGAAGCGAGCCCATGGCCTTTGGTAGTTTGCAGAGTTATCATTTCGTTGGATTTTACTTCTGACAAAGAAAATCCCTGCTTTACTGATACAAATCTGTCACAAGAAAAACAATACTTTTAACTCAAACAGTACATTTCATTTGAAGGGGCACCTGTCGTAATTGTGCGCCGAAGCTTCCAAATGTGGTAACTTTATATTCGTTGTGGTCGTATTCTTCCACCGCAGTGGGTATTTGCTGTGAATTGAAAGAATGCTTTCAGTGGCTGTGCCAGACTGTTGGGCGAAAACTTTGGCTGCAGCCATAAAAGCAAACGTGGCAGAAGGAAGTATAATTTACTCTGACTGTTGGAAAGCGGATGAAATAGGAAATGTCAGATACGAACACCCTGAAAGCTAATCATAAATTCAACTTTATTGATCCTGGTACCGGATGGCATATGAAAACAGTTGAAAGGGAATAAACGTCAGCGCGGCATCACACTTTTAATAAAATGGTCATTCTTTTCATGAAGCTGTTTATATCGTTAAGGTTTCCGTTCCTATCATTTTTGTCTAGTTAAATTTCATGCCAATATTTGACGCACAATTTAAGTCAAGTAAAATAAACAAGTTACCACATAACAGAAGATTAATGATTCAAAGATAAATTACTTGGATTTTTCGAGACTTAACATCCATAACTATTCATCTGCCAATCTTTTAGATTGGCTTGACTGATTCTCTCTCCCCCTCTGTGGTTTTATGTGACTCCAGACAAATTGTTTTCAATGCTGATCAGCTGCATATGAACACTGCATGTGTTCACATTTTCAGTAAGCCCACAGCAATTAAAGGCTGTAGTGGACTTATGCAAAAATACTAGAGCCATGAGTTAATGCCGTCATAGACAAGTGCTTAGCATTTGCCAACACTGATTTTCATTGTATGCAGAAATGAAAAGGGATTTTCTCAACTGCAACGAGTGCATTAGACCGTAATGTATGCATTCAGAACTTGGTAATAAAGTGTAGGAGTAAAGGTGTAAAGTAGAATAAAGTGCCTATGAATGCACACCAATAATAAACGGACGAACTTTGATTTTGAAAACAAACGAAAATTCTATCTCAGAATCGTTAAAATCAGCGGTGCACAATATGAATTCGATTGTTTTAAAAAGTTTACCAACAGTAATTACATGTTTTCGTTTCTAATCCCTAGAGAACATTATCGTTGGACCCGAAGTAAATATACAAATACAAAGATAGAATACAAACACGCAATACATAGATTATAATAGTGAAAGACATGTACTCACCAGTAATTCATACAGCTTTGGAAATTGCTAGCCAAGTGTTTTTGCTTGGATTTTTCACGTTTGTCGAAAACACATCCGACATTTTCTCGAAGTCGAATCAAAACAGTAGACGTTGCATTTTGATTCGTCAAAGTAGGTCATGTGACGCTTGCGGTTGCGTCGGAAGTTGGATGTCTCCGAAGTCCCTTTTCAACGCAACGTAGTCCCACCCATCTGTCAATCACGTTGTTATCGTTGCTCATTGGCTCGACGCAACGCAATACGCTAAATTATAAACTCGCCATAAGTTCCGTCGCGAAACAAAATGGCCGCCGTTCCTCCACTGAACTACGTCTATTAGACTTATAGGTACCGTTCTAGGGTTAAATCTGTCGTGTCCTCACGTTGGCGTAGTGTGGAGAGTAGTGTGCCAGATCAGGTGTTGACCTTGTCATCTGATCTTGGTTAAAAATGACGAGGTGTTGTCCTCGGATCTTTCCCAACGGGATTGATTGCCAATAACCCGTTGTGTTGCTCCAGTGCGACGTTAATTCATCTAACCTACCTTACGGAATGTAAACGCTTTATGGAGCGTGCAAATGTAAATATTCTTTTCTCCGTTGTTTCTACGTAAAATGAACACATTTTTGTTCTTCATTAAAGAAATAAGTCGTCTTGATAAATAAATTTCCCAATTGGAATCCCAAATTGGGGCCAACATGAAAACATGCATGTTGATTAATCATTGAGATCCATTCCTCACGGTCAGTTCTTGAAAAACAGCACTAATCTTAAGGAATTTGACTTTAAAGTTAAAGTCACGCCCTTCCGAAATAATTAATCACAACTCGTTGTAAAAACAAAGCCCTAATTTTATCTTCTAATTAATTTCTCAACAGTTTATTGGCACAAAAAAAATTAAGACTGCCAGAAGCGTCTCTTACAATCGATCCGACGAAACTCAAGCGCGCGTTCGTGGATATAAAAAAGTAATATTTATTGACTGCGAAAATAGAGTTTAGTCACGCCATGATGCTCTAGGGAGTGAAGATTGTCTAAAGAGCCATGTTGGAAGTATCACGCACACAGTACTACGTTCCCAGAGAATTCTTTGTTCGGGTAAAACTCGCTTTTAAAGATAAACAGCCGCTCTGGTTTTTGAAAATTACACTCTAAGATAAACATTTTTGTTTAAAAGACAAAACGTTGATGAGACAAAATTTTTCTGTTCTGCCTCGAAAATTTCTCTTAAGATTCATAAGAAATAATCATTTTTTTAATACCATCATTGGTAAACATTAATTTCTGCTTGATTGATCGGTAGCTCGGTTGGAAGATTAACAGATTAGCAACCGGAGGGTTGCGAATTTGAATCCAACAGAAAACAGTCGTGTACAAAGGGGGCTGGTGCACGATAAATATGTCGTGGCCTCAAATGCCCACACCAGAGCTATATTGTGGCACATCGGTTGTAAATAGCTGCTTTAATGAATTCTTTTTAAAAGAATTCATTAAGGTATACTAGGTATAACTCCTTAATGAATTCACTAGGTATAACCCCTTAATGAATTATTTTTAAAAGAATTCATTAAGGAGTTATACCTAGTTGCAAGGCAAAAAACACGATTTTTCACGAATTTTTTGTGAAGACATGTATATACTTAAAGGAAACTTTTTATATTTGAAATAGCATACATTGAAGATGTTATCACAGTTTTTTTTATAAAAAATATCGGCTTTTATACTAGTTACAGCCCATTATATAGGGTCTTTAAAAAAGGCGTTTTGCGGTGATCAAGATGTCTCCGAACTAGATTATCTGAAAGAAAGAAAACGAAAGTTTTAGTTGGTTTATAAGTTGTTTTAGTACTTAATCGAGAACGAATAAGTTAAATTTTGATTTTTCACAAAATGGCGGCTGTAGATCAGAGGATGTAGTTTCGATTTTTACGAAAAAAATTGTATTTCTTCGCTTATAAAATCCATAATATTGATCGGAAAAAAATTGAACGATTAAAGACGTAAATTATGTTAAGAAAAAGCAGTATACATTTTGGAACAATTGCTTCAGCGGTTCTCAAGATCTTTTGATCACCGCAGAACGTCTTTTTTTAAAGACCCTCTCGGAGATTGGCTGTAACTAGTGTAAAAGTCGATATTTTTATATAAAAAATTGTGTTAACATCTTCAATATATGCTGTTTCAAATTAAAATGTTTCCTTTAAATACACTGCTGGCCACCCAAATTGCAACACCAAGAAAGACAAGAGATATCACAACAAAATTTATTTTGTAGATAACATGTTGACCAAGTATCAAATGATTAAATTTATAGACTTCTGTGAAGTGTGGTTCCTGCCAAAATCAGTAGCCAGAGTAGCCGCCATTGTTGGAGATCACCGCTGCCACACGCCTCGGCATTGATTCAAAGAGACTTTGGATGTGTTCTTGGGGTACAGCAGACCAAGCAGCTTCCACACGTTGCCAAAGTTGATCTGGTGTGGCAGCTGGGGATGTATTCTGGGTCAATCGTTGAGCAACCATGGACCACATGTTTTCTATCGGCGAAAGATCCGGAGAGCGAGCTGGCCAGGGAAGCAATTCAATCTGGCGATTGACGAAGAACCCTTGGACAATGCGTGCCACGTGTGGTCGCGCATTATCCTGTTGAAATATGGCTGTGGGCAAGCCCTGAAGGTAAGGAAGGACAACTGGCTCCAACACCTCGGAGATGTAGCGCTGGCTGTTTAAAGTACCGGCAATGCGTACTAGAGGAGTGCGAGAGTGATATCCAATACCGCCCCATACCATAATACCCGGTGCAGGACCAGTGTGGCGGTGCATAACGCAGCTGTTCAGCATCCTCTCTCCACGGTGTCTCCAGACTCGAATCCGACCATCGTGGTGTTGCAGACAGAAGCGTGACTCGTCAGTAAAGACAATTTCATTCCATTCTGCCGTCCACATCCTTCTTTCATCACACCATTGGCGGCGGAAACGTCTGTGGTTCTGCGTCAAGGGTAGACGAAGCAATGGACGTCTTGCGGACAGACCACTCTGCTGTAAAAGGCGTCGAATGGTACGCGCAGACACTGGATGATGCGGTACAGACTGAATGTTCTGTGCTATGGTTCGTGATGTGGCTGAGCGATCCGTCACTACCATACGCACAATATGCCTGTCATCACGTGAAGTGGTGCACTGAGGTGGATGCGATCGAACACGTCGGTCCGTCGTACCCTCCTGCATTCAACGATCACATATCCGCATTACAGTTGTTTGGTTTCGTCCAACACGACTACCGATTTCCCTGAAAGATAATCCACAATCTCGGTAGGCCACTATCCTTCCTCTGTCGAACTCGGATACTTGATCAAAAGATGATCGCTGTTTTCTACGAGGCATAATTGATCGTTTTTTTGAAAAAACCACAAGAAAAACACAATTGCCGTACTTGAAATCGTCGAAATCTCCAAGCCTTAAATAGCGCTTTGAAGTGGCGCCACAGGCGCGCGTGATGTGCGTCTGCGCTGAAATTCTAATCATTTGCATATCTCACCTCCGCTAATGCATGTTGTAAATTTCATATTATTTGCATGCTTCCTTCAGGGTGTTGCATTTACGGTGGCCAGCAGTGTATATACACTATATGAACAAAAGTATTTGGACACTGCATGTTTTCCAGGAAAAGTGATTTATTATTTTATTTAGTAACGGGTAGGCCCTCCTTTTGCGGATAGTTTTGCATTTCCAACCTCTACAGCGATCGCAGCGGCAGAAGTGAGCGACTTCTTGACATGGCGTACCAAGCATCTTCTGTCAGTTTATGCTGTCGTCCGGGACGGTGTTTTGCTCTGTCTTGCTTCCACCGCTTGATAACATACGCTACACTCTATTTTGGACTATCCAGTTTGGATGCAATAGCTCGTACAGGAAGATTACACAAATGACATCCTATGACGTTGGAACTCGGTAAGTTCAGGTCCACGAGGCATAGCTCCATTAGAATGATTGAATAGTTGATATTGTAACGGCGGCTAGGGAAACTGGCAATCTTGCCGGCGGATCAAGTACCGAAAGGAAAGACCACACCGAAACGACCACCATGGCAGCCGGAAGAGATAGGGGTCTGATAATCTGGCAGCGATCGTGCCGAAAAGAACGACCACCCGGAGATAGCTTTTTAACGGCAGTAGCAACTCCAGGGGTCAAAATCGTCGGCTTCGAAACAAAGGGCAGGCGCCTTTCTGTCGCTCTCTATGACATTTCGAGACAAAAAGAACGGAGATGAGTTACGATGACCATTGCCGACAAGGGTTTATTGTCCCCTTTCAAGTCCGCCGAAGTCTGTCGTAAGAGTCAAGGGGAGAGGCCAACGTGCAAGAGCCATTCGGGAAGGTCCGAAGATGGTGAGATATTCAACAGCCAACCAGCACCGACTAAGAGGCCGACCCGAAACGAAAAGGAGTCGAGAAGCACCCAATATATATAGAGTTTTTGAGATCTTGAGAAGAGGATAGGAACGAAAGAGGAGAGAACAGGGGAGAGACCATTTTGGAGTGAGACGAGAGTCGAACGAGAAGTGAACACCCGTTCACTGTCGGCGAAAGATTGCCATTTTTCGGTAGAGCTCATCCGAGCTGGAAAAGGCTGATTTATCGCGCCTTGGGATTCTATACTCGCCTGAGTATTATATTGAGAAAGTCTCGCCAGTAGCAGTTAAGGAGAATCCTCCGAGAAACCTGTGCGACTGCTCGTCCTAGTAGTGGCGATTGATCTCATCCGAACTGGAAAAGACTGAGATATCCTGCCTTGGGACTCTATACTCATCTGAGTATTTTTATTGGGAAAAGGCTCGCCCGTAGCCGTGAATTAGACTTCCCCGAATAATTTGTGAGAAGCTCGCCAGCAGCCATAAGAAGCGCCTCGATAAAACTTTGGACTTTCCAACGAATTATCTTTAAATGAACTAACTCTTCATTCATTTTTACCGACTAATTGTTCCAAAGTGTCAATAAAATCCATTAATCTCGAAACGGATAGTTTTGAATGGTAACTAGTCTAAGCTACCCGTGAACCAAGACGTTACAATGCAAAATGAGCTGCTTTATATTTTACCCATGCCCTTCCCAGCATACCGTTTGGCAAACACAGTATTTGCATATTTGCAGTGTCCAAATACTTGTCCATATAGTGTGCATATCCGTCTTCGCGAATAATAGTATTTATTTTTGCCTTGCAGCTACGTACGCAACTAATGCCGCATCTGAAATACTTAAGCTGTCAATTCTTTCTTTCATGTCCTGGGGCCGTTGTAGCTCATTAGATATGCCCACTGCGCTAGCAACCGTCGAGTTGTAGGCGGCGCAGGTTCAATTCCTGTCGGGTGCATCCCTCTCTGGGTGTATTTCTCTCTCATGTGCTAGTTTTCCTTTAGTGTGTATGTTTAATACTTGATATTGTATGTCTTGAATCTGGCGCGGCATGATCAAAAAGGGCTCTTGTGCCATAAAACCCCAAAAGCAACCACCCAACCATCTTTCAAGTTGCTTCAAAATAAATAAAAATGTCGATTTCTGAATTTTTATTTCTCTTCGGGATTGATCCCCACACCATCGCTGGCCGCGGTAGCCCTGTTGGAGTAACGGATTAGCAACCGTAAGTTCGGGAGTTCCAATCCAATAAAGACCGTCGTGTATAAAGGGGGCTTGTGCACGTTAAATCCGTCGTGGCCTCAAATGTCCTCACGTTGTCGTGGTGTGAAAGTTTGGAGAGTGGGGTGCCAGCTCAGGTGTTGACCTCGTCATCTGAACGTGGTTCAAAATAACGAGGCGTTGTCTGGTAAGTAGGTATTTTAATTAAGGTCGCATTGGAGCAACGCAGCGGGCTATTGGCGACGGTCTGGGATCAATCCCAAGGGAAAGATCCGAGGACAACACCTCGAAATTTTGAGCCAGTCAGATGGCGAGACAACACCTGAGCTGGGATCCCATTCTCCAAACTTCCACACCACGCCAACATGAGGAGATTTGAAGCCACGACAGATTTAACGTGCACCAGCCCCAGGGTATACGGCGATCTTTGGTTGGATTCGAACTTTCATCCCTCCAGTTGCTAATCCGTTACTCTTCCAAGCGAGCTACCGGATAAATTATTGTGGAATTAAGGTTTACCAATGATAGTATTGGATCTGTCCTTTAAGGATTGATCCCGGACCGTCGCCAATAGCGTGTTTTGCTCCAGTGCGACGTTATTTAACTATCTACTTTAAGGTCTACGGTAAAATAAACTGCCACTTCTAGAAAAGCAAAATCAGAGCTTGTTTCGGATAAATTTAAACCTGATTCCAAACCACGAACGTTCAAGCTAACCATCCTTAAATTTGATTTTAAAATTCCAAACGCCAAATAATAAACACCTCGTTTCCAAGCCATTACCGAACATGACTTTTTTGTCCTCACAAAACTTCCAAGTTTTACTTTCGTAAATTTGTACCTGATATCCTTACGCTTCAACTCTTGGTAAAGCAATTCCACTTTTGTTGTCAACGTTTGCTGTCGATTGCAGCTATTCGCAGATTGCAGGAGCAATTACATTTCGCAGGAGCAATTATATATGCTCATTGAAAGTATGTTTTTCTAGATTTCCCATATGATCCGATGTGAAAAGAAAGTCTCCGCTAAAATCAAACTGGAAAGTTTTCCCTTTTAGTTGGAAATGAGTTTTGAACTTTTGAATGGATGCTGTCTCCAAGGCAACCTATTAAGTACATGTTTAGATCTCGGGTTCTTTGCTGTATGCGTTGTATAATTCCCGTGAGCTTATACTCTGTTTTTTATTCCTCCAAATTTTAACGAGCGATTGCACGTTCTTTCAGATAGTTATTATGTCGGTATTTTTCCTTTTCGAATTAAGTTTGATTCTTATTATTTAAGGAGATTTTTGTTTTCAAAAATCGATTGCATTTTGACGTCAGTTTCGTATTTTCTTTGGGCCGTCGTTAGCGTGGTGTGGAAGTTTGGAGAGTGGGGTGCCAGCTCAGGTGTGGCCTCGTCATCTGACCGTGGATCAAAATTACGTGGTGTCCTCGGGTCTTGATCCCGGACCGTCACCAATAGCCCGTTGTGTTGCTCCCCAAGGCGACATTAATTAAAATATCTACCGACCTATTTGGAAATTTGTGTTCATCGTTTAATTTTTATCTTTTCCTTGAATTGATTATTTTTACACTCGTCTTCCCTTCTCTTTTTTGCTTCTTCCTTCCTTATTGTGTTGTCCCTCTTGTGTTTGTCGCAGCTTGGCCATATATGACCCTTCCGTCATAAAACCCCAAACAACCAACCTTGCATTAATTGGGAGCTGCTGTTAGAGTAGTGGATTAGCAACCAAAGAGTTGCGAGTTTGAAACTAGATCCAACCCAAGATCATTGTATACGTGGGCATTTCGCAGGAGCATACGTGGGGGCTGACGCACATTCAATCTGTCGTGGCCTCAAATGTCTTCCCGTTGGCGTGGCGGGGAATTTTGCAGAGTGGGGTGCTTATGGATGTATTTCTTCTGGTTCAGGTATTGACCTCGTCATCTGACCGTGGCTCAAAATGACAAGGTGCTGTCCAGGGATCTTTCTCTTAGGGATTGATCCGGGGACCCCCGTCCCAACTACCTACTCACCTAATTTCTGTACTTATTCAACTACCTACCTTCAATTCATTCCGAGTCGTAGGCAGCGTAGGTTCGATTCCCCCTGGATGTATTTCTTCTGTGTTAGTAACACTTTCTTGTTGTGTCCTTTAAAATTTAAAGTAGGTAGGTATTTTAATCAACGTCGCACTGGAGCAAGACAACGTTCTATCTGCGACGATCCGGGATCCATCCCTAAGCAAAAGATCCGAGGACAATGCCTCGTCATTTTGAACCACGTTCAGAGACGTTCAATGACGAGGTTAATACCTGAGCTGGCACCCCACTCTCCAAAATTCCACACCACACTGACGTGATGATATTTGAGGCCACGGTATATTCAACGTACCCGTCCGCGTGTACACGGCGGTCTTTGGCCAAACCGAGTTTCGAACTTGGCCCCACCTGTTGCTAATTCGTTTCTCTTCCAGCCGGGCTACCGCGGCTCCAAAAGATCCGAGGACAACACCTCGTTTGTGATTTTTTTTGCAATGGTTAGGTTTTGCTGTCACCTGAAAAAAAGCATCCGTGTTATTTATTCCTTATATGCTACCAGACGCAAAGAAAAGGATCTCTGTCCCAAGTGTCTCCGAGTGTTCGACGGTGGGTATCACCCGAACGTAATTACCAACACCCCATCTGTCGCGGCGTGTTTACGACCCGCTCTTTATAGAACACGGAACCCCGTAGGGCCGTAATACAGAGGATCACACGAAAGCAATATCTTTCGCCTCGCGGATTTTCCTTTATAAATATTAGAAACGCGTCGGTCTTCTGAAAGGCTTTCTATCGACCGAATTCTTTGTCAAAACGACGTTAGATTATGGATTTTTCTGGGTTTTTTTTTCATTCCTAGACTTACTAGAACAAGACGCAACACTTGAAAGATGTAATTTAACCCTCCTGGTGGTCGTCTCGACGAGTTTTCTCGTCATTAGCAAAACTGGCCAGACTTTAATGGACGAGAAATCCCGTCATTGGAAGAAAACTCACCAGATTTCGATCTCGTCTCATCATACATCAATGACGAGATATCTCGTTATTAGTAAAATTGGTTTGATCTTGATGGACGAGGTATTTAAATGTAACCACAGTTAAGACGTTCATAGCGTAGTCTTTCTAACACGAGAACTACTTCCGCCACAAAGCCTGCACCTGTCTTGCAAATGGACATTATCCCGTTTTCCTTTGGGGATGTTTGAATAAATGTGTGTATTCAAGTTTGGCACATCGACGTGGCCAAAGTAGCTCGTTTTGGAAGAGTAGCGGATTAACAACCGGAGGGTTGCGAGTTCGAAACTCAATCCAAGCAAAAGCCGTCGTGTACTCGTGCGTTCAATCGGTCGTGACCTCAAATGTCCTGACTTTGGCGTGGAAATTTGAAGATTTGGGTGCCAGTTCAGGTATTAACCTCGTCATCTGTCCGTTTAAAATTTCGACGTGTTCTCGGATCTTTCACTTCGGAATGGATCCAGGACTGTCACCAATATCCCGCTGTATTGCTCCAGTGTGACGTTAATGAACTACCTACCTGCTTTTTTTCTCACCAAGCCGTACTAGGAAAAGTCAACACTTAAAAGGCTATAATTTAGGAAGTTAATGGCGTAGGGTCTGTCTACCATGAGAACTACTTCCGACACGAAGCCTGTCTGTTGTAGAAATCAATTTCTACGGCAACAGACAAAATTGAGACTAAGATGGGACACTCCCATCTTAGTCTCAATTTTTTTCGAGCTATATTTTTAGCCCCCATAAGTTTTTTCCATGAGTGACCTATTTGTTTTGATCTATTTCATATTTTAACTTACAACCATTGAATAACTTAAGCCGCATCCATATCATCTATGCGAAGTTCAGTGGTAGTGCAAAAGGGCTTTAGATAAGATAATACTGATAACTTCTTTTAACGATAAAACATTTAATTTAACAATAACAATTAAGGACAGTTGCAAACGTATTTGAAACAACACTAAAAAGGATGGCCGTCTGTCATTGACACGTCTTGGTTCATCGTCTGAAATCGTTCTCCCGCTCGAACGTCATTGCAACACTTTCGGCAGGAATCGCTCGTGTTCTAGAATGTTCTCGAAGCTTCCGTATGTCGCTCGTGTTCTTCTGGAACGTTCTCGCTATTACGTCCACGCCGGTTCCATTGGTGAATCAGAAGTGAGGAATCGCATCACCTCTATTCTACAAACACTATTTTAATCTACTTTTCATAGTTAGCTAGTTTGCTCCCGGGATACCCAAGCGATCTCTTTTTGCTTTCGTCGCACTACTCTGTTCTCCAATCCCTCTTTTCTCCCTTTCCACCCCTGGCGCAGCTTATCCTTCTCTGTTCCTTGCGCCATAAAACCCAACAATCAATCCATCCCTTTCCACCACATTATTTACTTGGCGTTGTCTTGTGTTTGGTGTAGTTTGGCCAAATAGTGCCCTTAGGTAATGAGACCTAAAACAACCAACCGAGGACAACACCTCGTTTGAACAATTTCAGTTTGTAGGCCCCTCAGGGAACATCTTTAGATGTGTAAGAGCTCCACGAACCCGAGGTACCCAAGTGATTTATTCTTTTCCCATGGGGTTTACTGTCTGGTAAACAAAAGGGTCACGACCCAGGGTGTCCAAGCGATCTTTCTCTATACGTTCTCCTCTCTCCCCTCTTGTTCTTCTCTGGACCTTGCGCCATAAAACCCAACAATCAATCCATCCCTTTCCACCACATTATTTACTTGACGTTGTCTTGTGTTTGGTGTAGTTTGGCCAAATAGTGCCCTTAGGTAATGAGACCTAAAACAACCAACCGAGGACAACACCTCGTTTGAACAATTTCAGTTTGTAGGCCCCTCAGGGAACATCTTTAGATGTGTAAGAGCTCCACGAACCCGAGGTACCCAAGTGATCTATTCTTTTCCCATGGGGTTTACTGTCTGGTAAACAAAAGGGTCACGACCCAGGGTGTCCAAGCGATCTTTCTCTATACGTTCTCCTCTCTCCCCTCTTGTTCTTCTCTGGACCTTGCGCCATAAAACCCAACAATCAATCCATCCCTTTCCACCACATTATTTACTTGACGTTGTCTTGTGTTTGGTGTAGTTTGGCCAAATAGTGCCCTTAGGTAATGAGACCTAAAACAACCAACCGAGGACAACACCTCGTTTGAACAATTTCAGTTTGTAGGCCCCTCAGGGAACATCTTTAGATGTGTAAGAGCTCCACGAACCCGAGGTACCCAAGTGATCTATTCTTTTCCCATGGGGTTTACTGTCTGGTAAACAAAAGGGTCACGACCCAGGGTGTCCAAGCGATCTTTCTCTATACGTTCTCCTCTCTCCCCTCTTGTTCTTCTCTGTTCCTTGCGCCATAAAACCCAACAATCAATCCATCCCTTTCCACCACATTATTTACTTGGCGTTGTCTTGTGTTTGGTGTAGTTTGGCCAAATAGTGCCCTTAGCTAATGAGACCTAAAACAACCAACCGAGGACAACACCTCGTTTGAACAATTTCAGTTTGTAGGCCCCTCAGGGAACATCTTTAGATGTGTAAGAGCTCCACGAACCCGAGGTACCCAAGTGATTTATTCTTTTCCCATGGGGTTTACTGTCTGGTAAACAAAAGGGTCACGACCCAGGGTGTCCAAGCGATCTTTCTCTATACGTTCTCCTCTCTCCCCTCTTGTTCTTCTCTGGACCTTGCGCCATAAAACCCAACAATCAATCCATCCCTTTCCACCACATTATTTACTTGACGTTGTCTTGTGTTTGGTGTAGTTTGGCCAAATAGTGCCCTTAGGTAATGAGACCTAAAACAACCAACCGAGGACAACACCTCGTTTGAACAATTTCAGTTTGTAGGCCCCTCAGGGAACATCTTTAGATGTGTAAGAGCTCCACGAACCCGAGGTACCCAAGGGATCTATTCTTTTCCCATGGGGTTTACTGTCTGGTAAACAAAAGGGTCACGACCCAGGGTGTCCAAGCGATCTTTCTCTATACGTTCTCCTCTCTCCCCTCTTGTTCTTCTCTGGACCTTGCGCCATAAAACCCAACAATCAATCCATCCCTTTCCACCACATTATTTACTTGACGTTGTCTTGTGTTTGGTGTAGTTTGGCCAAATAGTGCCCTTAGGTAATGAGACCTAAAACAACCAACCGAGGACAACACCTCGTTTGAACAATTTCAGTTTGTAGGCCCCTCAGGGAACATCTTTAGATGTGTAAGAGCTCCACGAACCCGAGGTACCCAAGTGATCTATTCTTTTCCCATGGGGTTTACTGTCTGGTAAACAAAAGGGTCACGACCCAGGGTGTCCAAGCGATCTTTCTCTATACGTTCTCCTCTCTCCCCTCTTGTTCTTCTCTGGACCTTGCGCCATAAAACCCAACAATCAATCCATCCCTTTCCACCACATTATTTACTTGACGTTGTCTTGTGTTTGGTGTAGTTTGGCCAAATAGTGCCCTTAGGTAATGAGACCTAAAACAACCAACCGAGGACAACACCTCGTTTGAACAATTTCAGTTTGTAGGCCCCTCAGGGAACATCTTTAGATGTGTAAGAGCTCCACGAACCCGAGGTACCCAAGTGATCTATTCTTTTCCCATGGGGTTTACTGTCTGGTAAACAAAAGGGTCACGACCCAGGGTGTCCAAGCGATCTTTCTCTATACGTTCTCCTCTCTCCCCTCTTGTTCTTCTCTGGACCTTGCGCCATAAAACCCAACAATCAATCCATCCCTTTCCACCACATTATTTACTTGACGTTGTCTTGTGTTTGGTGTAGTTTGGCCAAATAGTGCCCTTAGGTAATGAGACCTAAAACAACCAACCGAGGACAACACCTCGTTTGAACAATTTCAGTTTGTAGGCCCCTCAGGGAACATCTTTAGATGTGTAAGAGCTCCACGAACCCGAGGTACCCAAGTGATCTATTCTTTTCCCATGGGGTTTACTGTCTGGTAAACAAAAGGGTCGCGACCCAGGGTGTCCAAGCGATCTTTCTCTATACTTTCTAATCTCTCCCTTCTTTTCACAATTACTTGACGTTATGTCTTGTGTTTGGAGTAGCTTGGCCAAATATGCAAAACAACCACCCTAGGACAATAACTCGTTTGTAATATTTCTCATTGGGTAGGTTTTGCTGTTTACCCAAAGAAACATCCGCGTTATTTATTCCTTATTTATAAGCAGACACAAAGAAAAGGATCTCTGTCCCCAGTGTCTCCCAGGGCTGTGCGTTGGGTATCACCCGAACATAATTACCAAGCACTCCATAAAACGCATCTGTCGCCTCGTGTTCGCGACGCGGACTTAATAAAAGTCCCCTAGACCGACCCCCCACCCACCCGAAGTCGCTTGCGTTCGTTGTGATTAGAGCAGGGGTAATGCGATTTGCCCAATCCCCTCGCTGCCCTTCGAAATTAGCATGGTCCCCACCCGGGGGGGTCGTCACGGAACGAATGGAACGCATCGATCGCCGTAGGTGTATCGCTCGTGTGATTGAATCCGAGGGTCCAGGTGGGAACCGCAGACGATGACTGCGTCGTCTGCCGCGTTTTTGATGGGAAGTGAAGCAAAGGGAGGGGGACTCGAACAACGGAGCGCCTTCGGTTGTTCCAGTCGTTCTTTTTTTTCGTTCGAATGGGGTTGGAGAGGATGTTTCGCCTTTTTGAATAACGTGTTTATTAAATAAATAAATGTGTCTTTGGGGATGGCTTGGATTCGATTAAGATCGAGACAAATGATACGGGACATGTTGAATCGATTTATTTGCAGGGATTAGATAGGATGAGTGGGTGATTTGTTTTGGGTTGATGTGTGTTTGGGCGTGATTTTGTTTTCGCTTTTTAAGTGCTCTTGTTTTGGCGACATGTCTGGCTTTCTCTTTCTTCATCA
Organism: Meta bourneti; assembly: GCA_933210815.1. Lineage (NCBI taxonomy): Eukaryota > Metazoa > Arthropoda > Arachnida > Araneae > Tetragnathidae > Meta > Meta bourneti. The sequence goes on along the minus strand of OW119924.1, from coordinate 5,666,646 downwards.
ATAATATTGATGGTTTTTGTTCTGGAGTTTTATTTGCCAATATGCAAGAGTTTGTTTTTAATTTTTAAATAGTCTTTGATGACAAGTCTGGCTTGCTTCTCTTTCTTCCTCACGTTGGCGTGGTGTGGAAGTTTGGAGAGTGGGGTGCCAGCTCAGTAGTCGACCTCGTCATCTGACCGTGGTTCAAAATTACGTGGTGTTGTCCGCGGATCTTTCCCTTCGGGTTTGATCCCGGTAGTACTGTACTGTAGGATGTTTTATATTCAACTTTAACACTCCAAGTGGTTTTGACGAGGTGTCGTGTTTTTTCGTCCATTAAGATCTGACGAATTTTGTTAATAACGAAATATCTCGTCATCAAGCTATTACGGACTTTTTATGATGGCAAGATCAAGATCTGGTCAGTTTTCAAGTCAAGCAAACATTCATCTGATTGATCCACGAGGTGGGAAAAGACGCCCATTCATTGACTCAAAATCTAATGGGTCCAATGATGGACCATCTGACAGTAGTAGAGCAAGACCAAATGTGGCCCTTGCGCCATAAAACCCCAAAACCAACTAACAGTACTAGACTGGTGATTTCACCACTTTTGTCGCCACTGTATAGAAATGTGGATTCACACATAAGCCAAGTACATTTTTCACAGTGCCGTCACGTGACTACTAGTCGACATGTTGGTAGCACTTTTTGAAGCTCCTCAATAGCAGTGCTCGGTCTACATATATTTCGCGCCTGAGATTTTGTTTTCAATTTTTCAATTTTCTTGTTTGGCGACAAGTATTGGTTCTTCTTTACCAATAATACCAGATATTTGTTTTCAAGTTCTAAATATTCCTCAATTTGGTTTTGACTTTTTACTAGAATTCTCTTGTTTCACAAGATTGGAAGGTTGCAAGTCATTTTTTGTATAGCAATAGCTCAGTCTACTTATATATGCACGTCTATGCTAACAACCTACGGGTTATAGGCGGTGCTGGTTAAATTCCTCCCTGTGTTTATTTCTCTCTTCTGTATCAGTAAAACTTTCCATGTCTATTACTTGATAATCTGTCTTGTGTGTGACAGAGCATGGCCAAATATGGTCCTCGCGCCATAAACACCAACCCCTATAATTATGATATATTATTAATTTAATAACAACGAATTAACGCTAGTTATATTGCACTAGAATGCTATTCATTCACTGGTGGCTTTTCATCTAGTGGATTAAATAGGAATAACCTATTCATGTGCTTTGATGTCACTTCTTGACTGCTTTTCCATTCGACATAGAAGCATCCATTTCTGTATCACCGAGCCACTTTAAACTCGTGTGTTATTGTTTCGCCTTTTCTGCGTTACGTTCTGTATTCACCGATCATTCATGAATCATGGGTCTAGTTGCTATGGCCATTATCACTCCTGGTGGTTGTCTCGAAGAGGTATCTAGTCGATAGCAAAACTGATAAGATCTTGATAGACGAGATATCTCGATACTAGAAACTAAACTGACCAGATCTTGATCTTGAAACTGGTCAGTATCTTGTTGACGAGATATCTCGTCATTAGGAAAATGGGTCAGATCTTGATGGACGAGATACCTGGTTGAAACCACTTTGATGTTTAAAAATTGCTGATTGGGACTTAATGAAAGGTCAAATGCCGAAACTCCAAGTTCATAGAGCTTAAATAGATTATAAGGTTGTTTGTGTCGGTTCATAGAAAATCACATCAATCATTTTTTCATGCTGTCCATTGTTCCAAAACATCAGGGGCACATCGTAGTTCAAAATGACGAGGCGTTGTCCTCGGATCTTCGGGATGGATCCCGGACCTTCGCCAATAGTCCGTTGTGTTGCTCCAGTACGTCGTTAATTCAACTACCTACCTCAGGGCCACATCTTCAGGTGTGTACGTGCTTCGCGAACCCGAGGTACTCCAGAGATCTTTTCTTTTTCCATGGGGTTTACTGTCTAGTAAACACGGGAGTCACCCTCCCGAGGTACCTAAGCGATCCTTACCTGCTTCCATTCCACTACTCTGTTCCTCAACAGTGTCTACTTTTTTCTCCTTTCACGACCGACCGCGGTAGCCCGGTTGGAAGAGTAATGGACTAGGAACCGGAGGGTTGCGAGTTCGAATCCAACCAAAGACCGTCGTGTGCAAAGCAGGCTGGTGCACGTTTAATCTCTCGTGTCCTCAAATGTCCTCACGTTGGCGTGTTACGGAAGCTTGGAGAGTGGAGTGCCAGCTCAGGTGTGACCTCGTCATCTAACCGTGGTTCAAAATTACATGGTGTTGTCCTCGGGATTGATCCCGGACCGTCGCCAATAACCCGTTGCGGTGCTCTGGTGCGACGTTAATTAAATATCTACCTACCCTTTTACGACTTGACGCTGCTTTGTGGTAAGTTCAGCATGGCCAAACGTGGTCCTTGCGCCAGTTCCGAAAGCATAAGAATTCCTTACCGCCCAGACTACTCAGCCGCCAATTCAACTCCATCGAAATCAAAACCCTTTGTCCACTCCCCCTATCCATAACATCCTCTCACCTAAGTGCGTTCCGGCCGGGAAAAAGGCCCCCAAAATGGAAATGCACTTAGTTCCCTCACATGTGTTTATTCTTCAAAGTCGCTTCTCGCCCGCTGCGTCCTCTGGTGGCTCTGGACGCTTGATTTACGATCACTTTACGAGGATACAAGGGCCCGCGATTGGAATGGACGACTCGGCGAATGGGATTACGGCGGGATAAGTGAGGTAGCGGCGGTAGGCGAGGGGAGAAAAAACCTCTATGACTGTAAACTACCTTGTGGGGATTCCAGCCTAGACGGCTTCATTTTGGGATTGGTTTTGAGATGTTGGTGGTTTTGATGGTTTCTTTTGCGAAAAAGCTTTCTACAGATTTCGATTGAATTGTATAGATATTTTGGTTTTATACGGGGGGATAATCTGGTTTTCTGCGAACATATGTCGGCAAGAAATATAATTATGATTTTGCAGAAATGAATGCCTCGGAAAAAGGACGTTGATTCTGTAGGGCTACTTCTATAAACGTGTATAAGAAATAGTATAGATGTAGTTTATAGATTAAGTTGGTTGTGTTCGGGCTTTATGGCGCAAGGGCCATATCTGGCCAAGCTGTGCCAAACGCAAGACAGGCAGCACATTGAGGGAGGAAGAAAAAGCACAAGAGTCGGCTAGGGTAGAAATGGAAGGGAGGAAATTCACTCGAGTACTTCGGGGTGGTGATGCCAGTACACACCTAATACAGTGGTGACACCAGTACACACCAGTACACCAGCCTACACGAATAATTCTATCAATCTCCTAATCTATAAGCCCCAGGGGCACATCTTTATGTGTGTAAAGATGTGTCCCTGGGGCTTATAGATTAGGAGATTTATAGAATTATTCGTACGACAAAAATGTCTAGCCCTCATGGGCACCTCCTTTAGGTGTGTACGGGCTTCACGAGATACTCTAGTGATCTTTCTTTTCCCATGGGGTTTACTGTCTTTAGTAAACACGAGGGTGGCGCTCCCGGGAACCCCGGCGATCTTCTGTTTTCATCACACTGCTAATTTCCCCAATCCCTCTTTATTTCCCTTTCAGGGCATTTTTTTTGCTTGAAATTGTCTTGTGTTTGGCGCAGCTTTGCCAAATATCACCCTTGCACCATTAAACTTAAAAACAACTGACCCACAAAAATGTTTATAGATTCTTTAAAATTTTCTATAGTATGTAGTCTAGAATTACTGCCCGTTTTCCCACGAGCTCTATAAAGTAACCTATAGAAATCTCTAGAACTTTTTTCTCTATACAATTCTATACAAATAAATTTCCATAGAATAATAGCTCTATTGAAACCTCTAGAATTCCATACAAATAAATTTCTTTAGAATAAGAGCTCTATTGAAACCTCTAGAATTCCATACAAATAAATTTGTTTAGAATAAGAGCTCTATTTAAACCTCTATATAATTCTGTAGCATTTTTTTCTATAGAAAAGTAATTACGTGTCTAGAATTCTGTAGAGATCTATGGAACACTAAAATTTTTTGTAAGAGATATCTCAAAAAGATAGGGCAAAATTGGTCGATCTTAATGGACAAGATATCTCGTCGAAACCACCTGGAGGGTTAATTACCTCATTAATTTCACTCCTTCATAGACTTTACAGTCGTGAATAAAAAATGTCTAGAATACTCTACACAACACTTCGATCTTTACGCATTCATTTTCTCCAAAAGTCCACCAACGAAATTTACTTTTTATTCCAAACTTTCCAAAAAGAACAGCATCGATTTAAATGTGATTAGCGTAAAGTTCTGGAACCGCCGCGAAACATTCCATACAAGAAAAGGAAAAAAAAGTATTGCTAAGGAAGACAATGCAAAGGCAAATAAGAATTGAAAAAAAGCAATGCAAGACTAAATTGTGTTTTGAAAGTTTAAGAGAAAAAGCAACTGCTTAATTTAACCGCGCTTTCGCGACCATCTTTGGAGAAGAAAAAAATTATTTATAAAATTTTTGTTTTTTCGAGGTTCAATCTGTTCGCTATAGCGTCTTTCCAATTGGTTACTTCATAGGCGAGCACTCTCCCAATTTGAGTGGGGGATGCTTTGGAAAAGGAATTAAATTGGCGCACCTATACAGAGTGGAATTCTTATTCCAGAATTGATCGGGTCTCGTTGGAGAAGGGTGTACTGTGTTTCGTTTCCGGTACGCGGTACAATTACCGGTTTGCGGCATTGCTTTGCTTAAGTGCGTTTGGGTTTTGTTTTTGTCGTTTGAGAACTGTTTCGGAGTTCTTTTTGTAATTAATTGGATGGGTATTTGGAACTAAATACTCGACAGTTCAGTGCTGGTGGGACACTTGTATTTGAACGAGCGGTTTTCTTTATGGTTTGGAGTAGCACGGTGGAAAGAGATTAGCAACCGGAGGGTTGCGAATTTGAATCCAACTGAAGACCATCGTGTACAAAGGGGGCTGGTGCATGTTAAATCTGTCGTGGCCTCAACTGTCCTCATATTGGCGTAGTGTGGAAGTTTGGAGAGTGGGGTGCCGACTCAGGTGTTGCCTCGTCATCTGACCGTGGTTCAAAATTATGTGATTATCATCGGATCTTTGATCCAATGATAATCTCGGTCCGGGGTTAATCCCTTGGGGATTAACCCCGGACCGTCACCAATAGCCCGTTGTGTTGCTCCAATTTAGCGTTAATTAAAATACCAAACACCAAATCTCTATGGGTTGGTAGTTAATTTACTTCGTACTGGAGAAACACAAAGGGGCTATTGGCGAAGGTCCGGGCACCTCGTCATTTTAAACCTCGGTCAGATTCCGATCTTTCTTTCCTAGTTACACAAGTAATAACTGGGGTCACCGTGGCTCAGTGGGTATGCCCACTGTACTTGCAATCTACAAGTTGAAGGTTCGATTCCAGTCAGGTTCGATTCCTCCCTGGGTGTATTTCTTCTGTGTTCTTTCCTTGTGTGTGCATGTCTATTTACTTGACGTTATCTGTCTTGTGTTTGGCGCAGCTTGGCGAAATATGACTTGTGTCATAAAAAACATTGCTACTAAAATAGAGTTTAAAATGAGATTGCTATTTTTTAAAACTTATTCTACTATTTAACAAGTACTTTGTCTGTGACAGACCTAATTCTGCGACCTACCTTGTTCAAGTGCTTGAGCAATCGATGGAACAAGTGGATTTCATTCAATCCGATCCGATCAATTCTTCACTTTGACCATCCTTCCACTTTCAACTCCTGCCTCGGCGACATAAAATACACACCACAACAACCCACCAACGAAGTAATCGTTGGTCCTTTCCACACTCAAATCATAAACCCCATTCCCTCAGATGGCCTCTCTCAATGGACCTCCATCCTCTAAGCAACTCTGGCTAATGCCTCGATCATTTCCATCCTCCAAGACCAGGAAACGTGTCCATGAACTCGATGGTCGTTACCCTGACAACCATCGTACGTTACACGGTGCAGAGAAGTCAAAATGAAGCTGCAAGATGAAGACGCGTTTTAAAATGGCCGTCACGTACATGCAGCGAATAAAAAGCACCACCATTCCGACTGATGCTTCGCATTAAGTTCCTGTAGGAGGCCAATAAATCTGGGACATAGGCAGTGCTATTAAGATAGAGAGTTGGCCTTCTGTGTGCTGGTGTGAGAATAACTTCAACTCCGCTGACAAATGCAGTGCCGTGGAATTTAAAGGTCTGCCATTTTGTTTTGTGTTCCCGATTCGGGAATGTATTGCCTCTGCACGTGCCTTGGCTGTTTGTAAAGCGTTTCTGTTTAAGTGACTTGTGTGTTATCGTGTCTTTTACTCTGCCGAGTACAACTGGATGGGTGCCAGAAACATTTATGGTGTTTGTTTCCGAAATCATAAATCAGAGGAACTCTTTTAACTCTCCAAATGGTTTCGACGAGATATCTCGTCCATCAAGATATTGCCGGTTTCTTTTTATGATGACGATATCAAGATTTGGCGAGTCTTTTACTGATATCTCGTCCATTAGATCTCTTCTAATGACGAGATATCTCGTCCATCAATAAATTCAGGGTATTTTTGACGATGACGAGATCAAGATCTCGTCAGCTTTCATATAATACCAAAGTTGACGAGATCTTCATGGACAAGACATCTCGTCCTTCAAGATTTGGTCTGTTCTGCTAATAACGAGATACCTCTTGGATACAACCACCAGGAGGGTTAAGAGAGTTAGCATCTTTGGGCTGTGGTTAGAATAAGTTCGGAAATGTATTGTCTCTGCACGTGCGATGATTGTTTGTAAAGTGTCGCTTTTTTAAATGACTTGTGTGTTATCGTGCTTTGCTCTGCCTAGTACAACTGGATGGGTGCCATAAACATGGATGGTTTTTGTTTCCGGAATCAAATCTCAAAGGATATGGTGTTTTAAATCTCCAAATGGTTTCGACAAGATATCTCATCCTTCAAGATTTAAGCAATTTTACTTATGACGAGATATCTCGTTCTTCTCGTTCGTCTTTTTATGATGACGAAATCAAGATCTGGTCAGCTTTCATCTAATGACAAAAGTCGATGAGATCTTGATGGACGAAATTTCTCGTCATTCAAGATCTGGTCAATTTTGCTAATGGCGAGATGAATCGACATCAAAATATTGCCAATTTGTTCTTGATGACGAGTGTCTCGTCATTAGAAAGTTTTCGACCAGATTTTGATGGACGAGATATCTCGTCACTAGAAGAAAACTGATCATGTCTTGATCTCGATTCATGATCCGATGAGTCTTCTAATGACGAGTTATTTCGTCCATCAAGATCTGGTCAGTTTTGCTAATGACGAGATGTATCCTCATCAAGATACTGTCGATTTTTTGATGATTATGAGATCATGAATCTGGTCAGTTTTCCTCCAACGACGAAATATCTCGTCCATCGAGATCTGATCAGTTTTGATAATGATGACGAGATCAAGATCTGGTCAGTTTTCACTTAATCTATTGAAATCCTCTTTGAGACAACCACCAGGAAAGTTGATTACACACTGGCAACTACAAACTTGAACTGTATATTATATACTGTTGAATTATAAGACTACAAGAGATTTGAAGTAACCTACTAACTGGTTCCTTAGGATTCTATTAACTGATTGTAAAACATTGCATTGCAAAATTACTATCTGAAACAAATTCTATCCAACTCAGTCCACAATAGTCTAAAGTAAAATGTTGTATAAAGAAATAAATTCAGGTGCTTTATCATTCCTCTGTTACCAGTTAACCCTACTGGTGGTTTTCTCGACGAGGTGTCTCGTCATTAGAAAGTTTTCGACCAGATTTTGATGGACGAGATATCTCGTCACTAGAAGAAAACTGATCATGTCTTGATCTCGATTAAAAAATTGGCAATACCGTGTTGACTAGATCTCATCATAAGCAAAATTGGTCAGATCTTGATGGACCATATCTCGTTGTAACCACTTGTAGGATTAATGCACGGTGACTTACTGTTTGTGTTATCAACTGTTAATGCACAATGACTTTGATATATGTGTAATCAACTGCCAATGCCTAATGACTTGATGCTTGTGTTATCGACTGTCAATGCACGATGACTTACTGTTTGTTTGTTTTCAGTGACCAAATACATCCGGATCGGAATCGGGGACAAGAACGACAACCCTCCCTACTTTGACCAGGCACTCTACGAAGCAGAGGTGAACGAGGACGAAGACATTCAGCACACCGTCATCACAGTCACGGCCAAGGACAAGGACGAATGTGAGTACCACCATCCTTATAATAACAATAACAATAGCATGGCTTTTGTGAAGAAAGATTATGTCTGTCTAATTCTTGTTTGTTGGTAAAGGGCCGAGAAAAGACGTTCTTCACTATTAAATATGTTTAATTACAATGGATAGGAGGAATCTATTTACATCACTTGCTCATCGTATACCTCCTTCTTTAGGGTTCATTCTGCAGAGTAAAATTCTCTGGAAGGATTCTGTCAGCTCATTCTGTAGAATAAAATTCTCTGGAACGATTATGTTGGTCAAATTAAAATACTTTTTAAAGAGATCGAATTACTTACTTTTTAGAACAAGTTGAAGAGAGATGTTTTAGATTTTGTAATTAGGTGATTTGTGATACTTCAATTTAATCACTAGTTCTATTAAAAAAGGAATTTGTTTGGCCATATCTGGTTCTTGTGCCATTAAAACCAACCAACCTATTAGTTTAAAAGAAGAGTTGGGAAAAAATTACTCAAAAATACAACAATGTCACAGGTTACTTTAAAATATATGCCTGGAAAAGGTTGTTGTAAAACACAAGTTTGGAACAAACTAGTGAGAGAAACAAGTTTGGAACAACCTAATTTGAGAAACAAGTTTGGTACAAACTGATGGGAGAAACAAGTTTGGAACAAAGTGATGGGAGAAACAACTCTGGAACAACCTAATTTGAGAAACAAGTTTGGAACAAACTCATGTGAGAAAGAAATTTGGAGCAACCTAATTTGAGAAGCAAGTTGTGAAAAAACTGATATGAGAAACAAGTTTGGGACAAACAAATGTCAGAAACATATCTGGAACAACCTTCTTTTAAATTCAACTTTAAAACAAGTTAAGTAATAATCAAATGAAAACTTTGAAATATGCAATGAAAGTGTCTTTTGGTAACATTTTCTGTAGCACATTTGAGAATTCCAAAATCCATTCATTGAAAACAATAGAAAACGGCACATTCTTTCCTGATGACCCCAAATTTGCTCAATCTCTGTTATTGCACATAAACTTCCTCTGCTTTATTCTCCATTTTGAAAAGCTTCAAAGGCGCCATTTTGGAGATAAGAAACGACGCAAAAGTAATGATTTCACTCCAAAACCTCCGCAAGAAAAATATTCCTACCGCAATAAAAGACATTCGATTACGAATGGCGGAACTTTATGACAATTTTCCCTCGAAAGACGAGATAAAAATAACAGTTTCCTATTAAAGAACGAAATAAGAATTCTTGCGAGACAAACAATCAAACATTAATGAAGAAGAAAGCCATTAGTGAGTTTGTTCGATAAATTCGCAGCAATATTCTACAAACCCCCAAATGGCATTATCATTTTTTTGTGTTCCTTTGTTCTTATTGTTGTCCTTTTCTGCTCCACCTTTTGGAAGGGAACGCGCTGATAACAGTAATTTCGGACTCAAACTGATGCCATTTTGGAACGGAGAAAAAGTCTCGAAAAGGAATAATAACCGGGCAAACGAGATGTGATGGAAACGAGAGGAAATCTGGCAATATTTCTGCTAACAGGGCTGTCAGCTGCTTAAAGTGGTTTTTGAGCTCTTGAAGTCCCATGTTGGCAACACTGAGACCTGTCATTGGCGGGAAATATTGGTTTTAAGGAAAATGGAACGAAATTGCCCTGTGTCAGGTGGTGTGACGAGTTGCTTCAAATTCTTTTTGAAAGTGGAGATTTAAATGTATTACCACTGGGATTTTTTACTTAGCTTGTTATTGAGGGGAGTTTTTATATCAACTGTTGCAAGTCTTTCATTACCGATCGTTTGTGTTTACGGGTTTCCTGCACCCTTTAACGAATTTCTGGAAAGAATGTTTCAAATTTTTTCCTGCTCTCAAGCTGTTCCCTTGGCCACGGAAGCCCTGTTGGAAGCGCAACGGATTAGCAACCGGTAGGTAGTTAATTAACGTCGTATTGCATCAACATAACGGGCTATTGGCGACCGTCCGGATCAATCCCGAAGGGAAAGATCCAAGGAAGGCACCACGCAATTTTGATCTACGGTCAGATGACGAGGACAACACCCCACTCTCCAAACTTCCACACGAAGGCAACGTGGGGATATTTGAGGGCACGAAAGATTTAACATATACCAGTTGTCGTGTACGCGACGGACTGTGGCTGGACCAAGTTTCAAACTCCCAACCCTCTGTTATGTTCCTGGGACATCTTACCGATCTGAAAAATCCGGCCATTTATTAAGAAGGGCCAACAATTCATATTTCCGTGACACAAGCTCTAATCGGAACTAAGAAAACACGGCAAATAAATCGAAGAAACCAAGAAAAACGTCATAGAAGGACGCACAAAAAACAAAATGGCGGAACGAAGTAGAAAAATGGCGGAACGAAGTAGAAAAATGGCGTTTGCTATCGACATTCATCCTTCCGTACCGCAATCCATCTTTTGAATCATTTATTGCTCTTAATCCACTTATTATTATATTGACTCGGTGGCATGTCCGAGCAAGCTGTCCGATTCATAAATCATCTCCTATCGCATTTATTTGACCTACGTATCAGAGTGTTCGTTTATTAAAAGGCCGTGAAATATTTCCGATTCCTCATCAAACCACTGCGACCTTTTCACCGCGATTGATTGGAGATTTTTGGCAGAAATTCCTGCTTTTAGATAGGTAGCCCTGTTGGAGGAACAACGGATTAGCAACTGGAGGGTTGCGAGTTCAAAACTCGATCCAACCAAGGATCGTCGTGTTTGTGGAGGTTGCTGCACGTTAAATCTGTCGTGGCCTCAAATGTCCTCACGTTGTCGTGGTGGGGAAGTGTGAAGAGTGGGGTGCCAACTCAGGTGTTGACCTCGCCATCTGACCGTGGTTGAAAAATGACGAGGCGTTATCCTCGGATCTTTCCCTTGGCGATGGATCCCGGATTATCACCAATAGACCGTTTGGTTTCCCCAGTGCGACGTTAATTAACTACCTACATACCTGCTTTGAGGTGGAATGTCGCGATGAAATGAAGCTACGCGATGTTATGGTGGTTCATATTAATCGTTCCTTGGTTGACAAGTTACCGTGATGTTTGCAAAGTTACCGAAAAAAGCCTATATGATGGACCTACTTTTCTATTGAGAAAAGGTAGGTCGCACTGGAGCGAGTGAAGGTACGGGATCAACCCTGAAGGGAATGAACCGAGGACAACACCTCGTCAATTTGGTTGGTTGGTTTGGGTTCAATGTCGCAAGATCCAGAAAAGGAGATGCCCCAAATACAAGATAGAATGCTACCCAATAAAAAAGTTAAAACATTTATAGTAGTCAGACCAATAAATAAAATTAGACTGAGATTAAAATACAATGAAAACAGCAAAGATTAAAAAGTTAATTTAAAAAGGGTAAAATTGAGTTTTATTTCGATGGTAATATGGACATCTGATGATTTGTGGTGTGGTATAAAAGGTATAGGCAAAAACAATTATATGAAGTTTAAAAATCCAATGAGGTATAAAAATTTAAATAGATTTGGGTGGGGATTTTCTCCCACGCAATCTTGCAAGTTTGAAATTGGATTGTTAAATAAATTTCGACGATGATGTTTAAAAACTGGACAGTTGATTAAAATGGGATGAACAGTAAAAGGGACCACACGCGCGTTACACACAGGAACACTCTCTCCTGATAAAAGATGCCTCCGAGGAAAACGAGTGTGGCCGATGGTAAAAGGGACCACACGCGCGTTACACACAGGGATACTCTCTCCTGATAAAAGATGCCCCCGAGGAAAACGAGTGTGGCCGATGGTAAAAGGGACCACACGCGCGTTACACACAGAGGCACTCTCTCCTAATAAAAGATGCCTCCTAGGAAAACGAGTGTGGCCGATGGTAAAAGGGACCACACGCGCGTTACACACAGAGGCACTCTCTCCTAATAAAAGATGCCTCCTAGGAAAACGAGTGTGGCCGATGGTAAAAGGGACCACACGCGCGTTACACACAGAGGCACTCTCTCCTAATAAAAGATGCCTCCTAGGAAAATGAATGTGGCCGATGGTAAAAGGGACCACACGCGCGTTACACACAGAGGCACTCTCTCCTAATAAAAGATGCCTCCTAGGAAAACGAGTGTGGCCGATGGTAAAAGGGACCACACGCGCGTTACACACAGAGGCACTCTCTCCTAATAAAAGATGCCTCCTAGGAAAACGAGTGTGGCCGATGGTAAAAGGGACCACACGCGCGTTACACACAGAGGCACTCTCTCCTAATAAAAGATGCCTCCGAGGAAAACGAGTGTGGCCGATACGAAGGCGAGTTAAAATCACATCGGAATGTCGGATGGATAATGATGGCCATAATGAAAGTGATGAGTGAACGCCATGGAGCGCCTCGTCAATTTGAACCATGTTCAAATGACGAGAACAACACCTGAGCTGGCACCACCCCATTCTCCAAATTTCCACACCACGCCAACGTGAGGACATTGAGGTCACGACAGATTCAACGTGTACCAACCACTCTACACGACGGTCTTTGCTTAGATCCAGTATGAACTCCCGACTCTCCGGTTGCTAATTCGCTACTCTAGCAAACGGGCTATTGTGCCTCCCTGAATAAAGTAAGGTAGTTAAATTAACGTCGCACTGAAGCAACACACCGGGCTTTTCACAACGGTCAGGGATCAATCGCGATGGTAAGATTCGAGGACAACACCTCCTCAATTTGAACCACGGTCATATGATGACCTGAGATGGCACCTCACTCTCCAGATTTCCACACTACGCCAACGTGAGTGCTTTGAAGCCACGACAGATTTAACGTTCGTCCTACGACTACAATAACAATGCTCAGTCTACTTCCATTTCACGTCTGGGTCCAACGAGGAAAAATCTCAAAGGTAGGTAGCTAATTAACGTCGCACTGGAGCAACACAACGGGCTATTGGCGACGGTCCGGGATCCATCCCGAAGGGAAGAATCCGAAAATCCCAAGGGAAAACACTCTTTGCACACCCAAGCGCCGATTTATTCCAGAAATTGCAATTCGGAATTACAATTACATGCCGGACCAAACACAATTGGAAAGAGATGTCTTTGTCCGACTTCGCTATCTCAGCGTGGCACCGCCCTCAAAAACACTGCCTCCAGTCCACCACCAAAGTGGAGGCAGCCTCTCCATTCCCTGATTGGGCGCAATCTCGCAAAGCCCACTTCCCGCAAGAAGCCAGCCCAAACAGGTTGCTACAATCGTCATCCCCCACGCGACACTTTAATAAGCTGATGGGGTATTAGTCCCAAACTCACTCCCCAACAATCACGAGAAATCGTTCTCTCCGGAGGGGTGGTTTGTTTGCTTTCGGAGTTGCCGAGGGAGAATTCTGGTGTTGAATGGAGGCTGGGTCAACAGGGGGAGATGAAATTACCACCCTCCGAGTGTTGATGCTGGATTGGAATATTCGAACGTGTCAAGTATGACGCCGCATTTCCAATTCCGCTTCGGAGTGTTTGGTTTATCTAGAGTTTGGTTTGAAGTCATCCGTTACCCATCGTGAAAGTGACGCGTTTTAAATTTACTCACGCTTATTTCAAATTCGACTTCGGTTTCGAATGAGTTTCCTCGTTCGTTTATTCCTAATGGAGACAGAACGTTCCGTTTAGAGGATTCCCATTTCGACTTATCCAGTGATATGGATGTGTTTATCTTGTAAGAGTTCACACCCAAAGCATATTTGTAAGAGGAAGGGGAATGGAGAACACAACAGTTTTGAAAAGGTTTAAGAAAAGTGCTTCATTGTTATTGATATGATCCAGATATGATCATTGTTTTTGATATGACCCAGATATGATGTTTTTGATATGATCCAGATTGAAGATTTATAGATGTTTGCTCATTCTGTAGAATAGAATTCTTTGGAACGATTCTGTTCACTGTTGAATAGAATTCCTTGGACCGATTGTGTTGGTCCTTTCCTTAGAATCAAATCATTTGAAAATATTCTATTGTTCATTTGCTTAGAATAGAATCATATGGAAAGATTCTATTGTTCATTTTCCCAACATAGAATCCATTGGAAAAGATTCCAACGACCCCACATTTCGTCGTTAGAACAAAACTGGCTGATCTTGATGGACGAGATATCTCGTCGAAACCAGTAGGAGGGTTAAAGTTTGTAGAGAAGGTTTTAAAACGCCCTGGAAAATGCTTCTAGGGAATTTAAATCCTTTCTTTCCCTACCTTTTATACGAAACATGCTGCGTATACCATTAGTTCAATCAATGTTCTTTCAAAAACAAACTCCAGTCCCAAACACAACGACAGACCCCATTTGTATCATTTCTTCAAATAAAGATGCGCTTGACATTTGGTGAATAAATGAAGCGGCGGCATTCTTTTTCCAAAATCTCCCTGCCGACTATCGCCGACACTTGATTACGGATGTCATGCGAGCAAAAAGTCTGCTCCGTGTCTGGAACGGACGTGTACAAATCGTTTAATCATAACCGCGTCCTCCTCTTCTGTACCCCGATCCCAGCCAATCATCCATCAGCTCCAGAAAACCCTCGCCGTAAATCTTCTCACCAGTTGAGTGAAATAAAAGGTTTCCTACAACCAGAAAAAACGTCAGGTGGGAAATGGTTTTATGGAGACGTGGAGGTTTTTTTCTCTTTCTACGAGGAAGTGTCTGTGGAGGTATTGATGGTTTAATCCCTTGCTTTCGCGTCCCCGTTTTTGCCCTGACTTTTCGCGTGGATCTTTTATGACTGATTGGAACTTTCTTTCTGTTGGATAAGAAGAAAAGGATGACTTTATTTTGTTCAAATAGGTACTAGTTAAGCAATTAATCCTCCAAGTGGTTTAGACGAGATATATGATCCATCAAGATCTGGTCAGTTTTCCTCATGATGAGATATCTCGTCCATCAAGATTCTGGCAATTTTGCAAATGACGAGATATCTCGTCCATCAAGATCTGAATAATTTGCGAATGACGAAATATCTCGGGCACCAAGATCTGATAAATTTTTGCTGATGACGAGATAACTCGTCCTCAAGATACTACCAATTTTTTATGATGACAAGATCAAGTTTGAATCAAACCAAAACCGTGTACAAAGAGTGTTAGTGCACGTTCAATCCGTCGTGGCCTCAGATGTCCTCACGTTGGCGTGGTGTATAAGTTTTGAGAGTGAGGTGCCAGCTCAGGTGTGACCTCGTCATCTGACCGTGATTCAAAATTACGTGGTGTTGTCCTCGGTCTTTTCCGTCGGGTTTGATCCCAGACCATCGCCAATAGCCTATTGTGTTGCTGCAGTGCGACGTTAATTAAAATACATGCACATACCTGTCAGGTGTATTCCTCCCTGGGTGTATTTTTCTCTTCTGTGTCAGTAAAAAACTTTTATTGCGTGTGTCTGTTACTTGATATTGCATGTCGCGTCTGGCGCAGCATGGAAAAATATGGCCCTTGCGCCATAAAACCCCCAAACCAACCAGGCATTAATTTTAATCTTCAGTTGTGTTACGCACTGATAATTATCCGGTTTATGCGTTGTAAAGTAGAGTTTTTTACATCGTCAAAAGTTCAATGCCCTAAGAAATAGTAATTAATTTACTGTACCTAAATGAATTTGCGTCGTTATAATTGACGATTAGTATTTTTTCAGATCTGCTTTGAGAAACCTCACCACGTGTCATCAAGCTGGAAAATATTTGTATAGCCAAGCGCTTGTATCTTAGAAAAGATTAAGCTTCTTTCAAAAATTGAGAGCACGGACTAAAAGAACTGGCTGGGACCAAACAAAAACGCATCATGTGCTTCGTTGAATTTCTTAACGGCGAATAATTCAGTGTAATTAGTAAACTAATTCATATGGTAATGAGTTCGCTTTGTTATGTAAGACAACAACTATGATGTTGAAAAATATATTCACTCTGTTCAGTGTTGTGCCATTACTATAATAGTTTTAAGACGGAATAATATGCACTGCACTATGATAATAAGTCTAAATCAGCGTTAAATCGTTAAACTATAAGTAAAAATATAAATACACGTAGGTAGCTAGTTAATTAACATCGCACTGGAGCTGTTGGAGACGGTCCGGGATCAACCCCGAAGTGAAAGATCCGAGGACAACACCACGTAGTTTTGAATCACGCTCAGATGACGAGAACACATGAGAAAGCATCCAACTCTCCACACTCCCACATTACGCCATGAGGACACTTGAGGCCATGACAGATTGAACGTGCACCAGCCTCTTTATATACGACGGTCTTTGACTGGATCTAGTTTCGAACGTGCAACTCTGGTTGCTTATACGTTGCTCTTCCAACTACTGCCCTTAAACTATGAAGTCAAAATATAAATACAGGTAGCAAAATACAAAATATCCACTGCATACTATCCATATATAAAAGTAGAGTAAGCAATGGTAACCATTTTATGTGCCCAGGATCATGTGAACGAAACTAGTAGTCACGTGACCCTTAGATTGCTTTAGTCTGCTGAATGAAAACGAACATTCATCATATGTTTGGTCCACGAGACGGGAGAAGACCCCATCTATTGATTGATTATCTGATTGGTCCATTTATTGATCATCTGATAGGCTTTGGCGGTTTCACCACTAAAGTCAAAATATAAATACAGATAGCAAATTAATAGATTAACTCGAAATATAAATACTAGATAGCAAAATACAAATTATCTACTGCATACTATCCATATAAGAAATATAAAAGTAGAGTGAGCAGTTGTAACCTTTTTGTGTCCGGGATCATGTGACCAAAACTATTAGTCACGTGACCAAAACTATTAGTGTGACCCTTACGCTGCTTTGGTCTATCGAGTAGAAACGAACATTTATTATCTGGTGCACGGGATGGGAGATGACGTCCATCCATTAATCCGTTAATTCATCATTTGATTGGTGCGCGCGACATAGATCATAACTGACCAGATCTTGATGGACGAGGTATATCTCGTCATTGAAAGAAAGCTGATCTGAGATCTTGATGAACAAATACCTCGTCAATAGCAAAATTGGTCAGATCTTGATGGACGAGATATCTCGTCGAAACCACTTGGAGGTTTAATGTATAAGCAGGTCTGAATTTATGATTTATAGAGGAAATTTTGAAAATAAGTACTCTCATTACAGTGAATGAGAAAGACTGAAATATTAGATTCGAAAAGGTTTCTCCGTAGGTGAGTTATATTATAATAGCATTACCATCTGTTTGTCGAACTTTAAATAACTGCGACAATTCACAGTTCATTAGTGGCAGTTCCGCTTGAGGGCTTATGGCTCTGTGATGGGAGTATGGAATGCATATTAGAGGATACTTATTTCATGACGTGCAATTTCGGCATTTCGCTTCGCGGTCTGCAGTTACAGCGGGGTCTAATGGAACACGATAGCGCGGTTAGGCCTAATGAGTTTACGTCTGCACTTCCGTTGGCTTTAATTAAATCGGATTAAATTCGATGTGGTTTTAATTCCGCCTGTTTGGCATCTTTTCGGACTCCTTCGCTGCACTTTTGATTTTGGGCCTTCGGTTATTGAGAAGTCTCTCAAGTCGTGGTTCTGAGGTAAAGTGGTCTCTTGGTTGGTTATTGGAGCTTTATGACGTCCTGTGGTCTCTTGATTTATTGGTTATTGGAGCATTATAGGGTCGTGGGTCTCTTGGTTGCTTGGTTATTGGAGCTTTATGGCATCCTGTGGTCTCTTGGTTGGTTATTGAAGTTTTATGGCGCCCTTTGGTATCTTGATTGGTTGGTTATTGGAGCTTTATGGGATCCTGCGGTCTCTTCGTTGTGTATTGGAGTTTTATGTCAATTGGTCTACCTCGGCACTGGAGCCTCTTGAAGGAGAGGTCGTTGTATAGAGATTTTAGAGAAGTGTGTTGCCATTCTTGAGGGATATATTATCTCGTATTTGTGTTGTCTTGTGTTTGGCATGGCTTGGCCAAATATTGTTACAGACTTTTTGGACTAATTATCGTTTTTTGAGCAAAATCGTCTCGATTACTAATTTAAAAATTTTGGCGACTTTTCGAAAACATTTTTGTTGAACTTTTAGATAATTCACCAAAGATCAACGAAAAATTATTTCATGTTTCTAACTAATAGTGGACGAAAAAGTATTTTCTTTTCGAATTTTTCTATAGAGGACATTTTCCAAGCGACGCCAATTTCGAAATTTCGGCGCCAAGCCATGGAAACCATGACAGAAAAGCATCGGAATCTGGTTGCTAGATTGTCATGAAAACCTAATTAAGAATATATAATATGTATTTTAATTTAAACCTTAAGTACGTAGTAATTCTGAATGTGTTAAAACAAATTGCAGATATAAATGGCAATGTAAAGTGTGTACTTTATAGGGTGTAGAAATATAAATTCTCGGAATCATTTATAAATAACCGGTTTAATGTTCCATATATTCTGAAGTACTCAAGGCTATTTGAAGTTCACAGGGGACTAAAAGGCGACTTTTGGCGCCTATTTTTCAATCTTAGCTACTAGGAGTATCTTTTAAAACAAAATCGTCTGAAAAGCTCGTTTTCAAAATGTTGGCGACTTTTTTTTTGAAAATTACCCGAAGGTCAACGTATGAATTGAGAATTTCTTTTTTAAAATTAATAGCGGACGGAAGAAAATAGTTTTCGGATTTTTTAGAGTAAATTTTCCAAGGGACGCCAATTTCGTAGCTTTGGCGTCAAGCCGTGGCGACCACCGAAACAAATATCGGAATCTGGTTGCTAGATTGTCATGAAAACCTTATTCAGAAAATATTTGGTTTTTAATTTTAGAATTTAAATTCCTTGGCGTGATCTTCAACGTCTTTTTCAAATTAATTAGCACATTTTGTGTTTCAGCCGATTCATTTTGTATCCAAGCAACTAAAATTGGCACTAAAATAGGGCATAAGAGGATATTGTTTCGCTATTCTTAAAAAATTATGTTACGAATGCTATTATTTCACTAGTTCTTTGACTATAGAAGCCCTAAACAGCAGTAAAAACTTGCTGAATGATAAAATGCATATTTGAAATGCTATAGATTTTCTTTACATGAATTAAAGTAATTAATCAATTTTGTTAATATCCCGTTGGGTTGCTTCAGTGCGACGTAATGGGGTAAATTCAACTATTCACCAATCAATTCTGCCAGAATTTTAAGCACTATTTATAACACCACGCGAAACGCGTATTTTTGCTCGAATTAGAGAAAAACTAATCAACTGCCAAGGTAGCACAAATTAAACCTATTAACTACTTTTTTTCCTGTTTCTAACCTAGTGTCCTTACTATAAAGTGTCCACTTGAAACCAGGTCTATTACAATATAGCACACCGCAGAGTGCGATAAATATCCCTCAGGTCGACTTTTACTACTGAATGTATATTAAAATGTTTGGAAACTCAGCAATGAATCTTTAATCTAAGCAATGCAAGCTTTGAAAAAAAGTTCTATTGCTTATCTATTTCGCATTAAAGCACCATAACATCCAAGAACGTGTTGAAGAAATGATTCAAGATCATAATGTATGGTTCCTTAGCTCTTTCAGAAAGTGAAAATAATATTCTGCTTTTGTGTTTTTTCTCGTATGAAAAGGGCATTCCATTAATCTTTGAGTATCGCCAACTGGATTTGGAATGTTGCCAGATTCTACACTAAAATAATACTCTACCGATAAAAACTATATGAACCCTTTCGAGTACAATTTTTGTGTTTTAAAATGACGATATTTTCACGAGAAATATATGGATAAAGTACACTTATTTTTAGATTGGGAATTTCTATCACGAATTCTTATGAAAACGTTGTTTTTAATGGAGGAAAATATGATAATGCATTTTAAAACCTATAAAAAAGTATCAGATGCAACTTTCATCTTGAGTTTGGATTCTTAAATGCAATTTTTCTTGAAGTGTAGAAACTATTTTAGAGCTTGTCTTTTTAAATTTAATTTTTTCTTTAATTCAATACTTCTTTACTTAAACTTATTTCTAAAAAAACTAAACTTATTAGACTAAAAAACTAAACTTATTTCTAGTTAAAAGGATGGATGGATTTTTTACTCTTCAAGATTCAAGTACAGAAAAAATAATTAAATAACAGGTGAATGCTTTGCACTGCTGCGTGTATCTTGATAGAAAAAAAATCCTGTAGTTGTGTACGGGCTTCACGAACCCGAGTTACTCTTGTGATCTTTTATTTTCCCATGAGGCTTACTGTCTTGTCTCTGTGACAAGGGATCTTTTTCTGCTTTCATCCCACTGCTCCGTTTCCCAATCCATGTTTTTTCCCCTTTCACATTTTTTACTTGACATTGTCTTGTAATTGGCGCAGATTGTCCAGATATGGCCCTTGCGCCATAGAAAGGGCTATTAGAGACTGTCCGGGATCAATCTCGGAGGGAAAGATCCGAGGACATCACCTCGTCATTTTGAACCACGGCCAGATAACGAGGTCAACGCCTGAGCTTGCACCCACTCCAAACTTCTTCACGCCAACGTGAGGACATTTGAGTTCGAAACCCGATTCATCCCAAAACCGTCGTGTTTGTGGAGGTTGGTGCTCGTTAAATCTCGTGGCCTCAAATGTCCTCACGTTGGCGTGATGTGGAAGTTTGGAGAATAGGGTGCAATCTCAGGTGTTGACCTCGTCATCTGACCGTATTTCAAAATGGCGAGGTGTCCTTCGGGATTGATCCCCGTACCATAGCCCGTCGCCTAGCTCCAGGGCGACGTTAGTTAATTACCATTACCTCTCCAAACAATCCAAAGGTCAAACAAGTTACACACGAGGATTAATCATAATTCCCATTGTATAACATGAAGAAAAATAAGTCACCACATCGAATTGAAAATTTATTTAAACTGAGGTATTACCTCCACGTAACCTATGAATCCTTTGTTACTATCCTTTGTAATGGGAAATATCCTTTGTAATGGGAAATAAGCTCAAAATCACTTTTTTGTTTGATTACACAGCTTACGTTTATTACGAAAATCCCAATCTATAAATTTTAAGGGAAGGCTTGTTATTTTTAATCCTTGATTTAAAGAATTCAAAGGGAAAATATTCAATCCCGCAACTTTTACCTGTTCCCTACTAAAATATTCACCCAGGAATGAATTCGTGGATGAAAATATTTTTATCTCATTAAAATGAACTCTGCTAATGCGTTCTTTTGTAATTTTTTGGTCTGTTGGTATTTTTTTTTTTGGAATTCCGTTTTTTATTCGTTCTCGGATGTATTAATTAAGGTAATGTGTGCAATGACAGATCATTCGGTAGATTCTTTTTGGTTCCATTTTCAGAATTATGAGAATTGAGTCGAACTTTTGTTATGATGATTCTTTTCTTTTTTTCGATCTTTTTTGATAATCGAATAGTTTTGATTATTTTCCCTGGGGTTTGTTTTTAAATAATTATTTTAACTAATCCATTGCGTTATTATTTTATATAGTAAAGATTTGCTGTATTATATGAATTGCTAAATAAGGCATTCCTCTTCATAATAAATGAATTATCTAGATAACATTACGATTAGCTTTCTAGATTTTGTATTCGCTCGTACATATAGGCATTTCTGATTTCGTGGGGCTGAGGTAGCCCATTTGGTAGACTACCGAATTAACAACCAGAGGGTTGAGGTCGAAACTCGGTTCTACCAAAGGCAGTCGGGTACGGGGAGGGGCTGGTGTGTGTTAAATCTGTCGTGGCCTCAAATGTCCTCACGTTGGGGTGGCGTGGAAGTTTAGGGGTGACAACTCAAGTGTTACCTCGTCATCTGACCGCGGTTCAAAATGGCGAGGCGTTTCCCTTCGGAATAGATCCCGGGCCGTCGTCAGCCGTTGTATTGCTCCAGTGCGACGATAATTAACTACCTACCTAACTACTTTTCTTCAAACTTCGTGGAGCCGCGGTAGCCCAGTTGGAAGAGTAACGAATTAGCAACGAGAGGGTTGCGAGTTTAAACTCGGTCCCGCCAAAGACCTTGGGCATGGGAGTTTGGAGAGTGAGGTGCCAGCTCAAGTGTCGACCAAATCCCCTGACCGTGGTTCAAAATGACGAGGTGTAGTCGTCGGATCTTTCCCTTCGCGGTTGATCCCGGACTGTCACCAATAGCCCGTTGAGTTTCTCCAGTGCGACGTAAATTCAACTACCAAGTACCTCTACTTCTGAAATCATAAGACAAAACAGTGTAACTCTTTTTGTACCGCCCGACTTTTCATGCATTACTCCAGTACTGTTTCGATTTTATAAAGAGGAGTTGGCGTTTAAATTAATTTATTGCTCTCGCTTTTATCTCTATAAAGGTTGCTGTGACGTACATAACGATTAACTACAGCTTTTACAAATCTAATATACAGAAATAAATTCGTAAACAACCCAAACATTCCCCTTCATAACTATATTTCATCTTGTTTTAGTACATGAAGTATCTTATCTCTACAAAACGTTACAAAAGATGGTCGCAAGAAATTCCGTTTCTCTTAACAACGTCTCACTGTTTAACTTCATTGTCTGAATGGCTGATATTTGTGCAAACAGTCTTCTGAATTTTCGAAGGGCACAGTTATCAAATAAAAAGTTTCCGCTTCTAGGAACCCAACCGTTCACTTCAAATATTCAAACTTTGAAAGCAAACACGGTCCTCCTCTGACGTCATAACCTCCCCCCATGGCTCACGCTCCGGTTGCCACACGGAATGGACAAATAGTATCTGAAAATTCCTGGGCTTCTTTAAGTGCACAATTGATTTTTTCCCTCATCTTTTGTCTCGTATTTCTGGGTCGAGATTTTACTCTTCTTTTTTTCTTCGTTTATTCTTTGTTTCTTCTCTTTTCTTTTTTTTTTCTTCTTTTTTATTTTTTTTATTCTTCGAGGCGAGAGGACATTTTCGTTTCTCTTGTGTTTCATCGATATGGGGTTCGGTTGATACTTTTTATATCGATTTATCGTACGCTCGCATCCGACCGTGTTGGGATAAGTGTGCTTTTGCAGATTTCCCCGTGCTTTACGCAGAGGCAGATACTTGGAAGGTGGGCGCTTTTGTTTGTTTGGTGACAAATGTCTCGCTCGAGAAGTGTCATAAATTCTTCGAGGCGGTTGTTCGAATCACGTGATCGTCGAGCACACGCCGGTCTTTTTATTTGGAAGGATCACGTATGTGTTTTCGCTCGCTGTCGAGCAAATGTGGGAAAAGATTTTAAGAAAATTCTGAGAGAATGTAGGTAGTTGAATTAACGTCGCACTGGAGAAACACGAAGTCTATTGGAGACGGTCTGGGATCAATCACCAAGGGAAAGATTCGAGGATACACCTTATTGTTTTCAACCACGGTCAATATGACGAGGTCAACACCTCAACTGGCACCCCAGTCTCCACACCACGTCAACGTGAGGACACGACAGATTTAACTTGCATCTGCCCCCCCGTACATGACAGCCTTTGGTTGGACCTAGTTTCGAACATACAATACATAGAAATACATTTCTATAGAATCAGCTCATTTTCCCTATAAAAATCTATAGGTTCAGTGCATGCCACTTTTCACAACAGTGTAGGACTATGCTCTTTTTCTGTGCCTTTTTAAGCTTCAGCCAAACAGGAAGCTCAAGGCGACATGCACAGACCAATCAGGTACCGGCGCGTGCGGTGAAAACTCTCTGATTGGTCTGCGCGTATCGCCATGCGATTCCCATTAATCTGTAGCTTTGGGACCGTTTCACCCCGTTCCTAACCTCAATTCTTCCTTTTCTCCTTAGCTTCGAGGATTCGGTACGAAATCACGCAGGGAAACATCGGAGGAGCTTTCGCCGTGAAGAACGAAACTGGCGCCATTTACGTAGCAGGCCCCCTCGACTATGAATCGAGGAAGGAGGTGAGTTGTTTTTAGTGTTCTTGTTTGTAACTGATCCCATCTTCTGAGTCAAGGCGCCCCGAAAATATCACATTGCAATATTTTCCAATTGAAATAGCCTTCAGGGGAAAACCTCCTTTTAGTTGTGACTGGCTTCACGAACACGAGGTACTCTATTGATCTTTTCTGTTCCCATGGGGTTTACTGTCTTTATATATAGAAAACGCGGGGTTCGCGCGCCCGAGACATCCAAGATATCTTTCCTTGCTTTCCTTCTACTACTTGGTTCCCCAATTCGTCGTTTTCTCCCTTTCATGATAATTTTTTTCTGAAAGTTGTCAGTCCTATGTGTGGCGAACTTACCTACCACTACAAAAATTAACTTACGATACAATAGTATATATATAGCAGTGTAACCCATCTCTACCATGGAGTACTTTTGTAGAGTCTTGCCTCCGATTACCCGATATCTTCAATAAACCAGCGAAGCAATGTGCATAAAATGAACATTAGAAAAACTGTAAGAATAGAAGACGAATCACGAATTTTCTTTAAGAAAAATACTCTCTTCTGTGTAGTCAAATACTATTTGTTCCAAAGTCTCTTCATCAAGGCACTTGTTGGAGTCAGTTAGGTGCAAACGATTCAAGTGGGCCTCAGTTACAATGCGGCCTATTCTGGCTGTAACAGAAAATGTGGCAACTGCT
This sequence comes from Meta bourneti, assembly GCA_933210815.1. Taxonomy (NCBI): domain Eukaryota; kingdom Metazoa; phylum Arthropoda; class Arachnida; order Araneae; family Tetragnathidae; genus Meta; species Meta bourneti. Next base: position 5,641,805 of record OW119924.1, on the reverse strand, counting down.
CTAGGGATGTTTTTAATTAATGGTGGTCATTAGGCTCACTCTGGAATAGAAAAAGATGGTTCCAATGTTCCTTCATAACGTACTCCAAAGTGATCGAGCTTCTCTCCTAATAATTTTTTTCTGGAAGTTGTCAGTCCTGTGTGAGGCGAACTTACCTACCACTACAAAAATTAACTTACGATACAATAGTATATATATAGCAGTGTAACCCATCTCTACCATGGAGTACTTTTGTAGAGTCTTGCCTCCGATTACCCGATATCTTCAATAAACCAGCGAAGCAATGTGCATAAAATGAACATTAGAAAAACTGTAAGAATAGAAGACGAATCACGAATTTTCTTTAAGAAAAATACTCTCTTCTGTGTAGTCAAATACTATTTGTTCCAAAGTCTCTTCATCAAGGCACTTGTTGGAGTCAGTTAGGTGCAAACGATTCAAGTGGGCCTCAGTTACAATGCGGCCTATTCTGGCTGTAACAGAAAATGTGGCAACTGCTCTAGGGATGTTTTTAATTAATGGTGGTCATTAGGCTCACTCTGGAATAGAAAAAGATGGTTCCAATGTTCCTTCATAACGTACTCCAAAGTGATCGAGCTTCTCTCCTAATAATTTTTTTCTGGAAGTTGTCAGTCCTGTGTGAGGCGAACTTACCTACCACTACAAAAATTAACTTACGATACAATAGTATATATATAGCAGTGTAACCCATCTCTACCATGGAGTACTTTTGTAGAGTCTTGCCTCCGATTACCCGATATCTTCAATAAACCAGCGAAGCAATGTGCATAAAATGAACATTAGAAAAACTGTAAGAATAGAAGACGAATCACGAATTTTCTTTAAGAAAAATACTCTCTTCTGTGTAGTCAAATACTATTTGTTCCAAAGTCTCTTCATCAAGGCACTTGTTGGAGTCAGTTAGGTGCAAACGATTCAAGTGGGCCTCAGTTACAATGCGGCCTATTCTGGCTGTAACAGAAAATGTGGCAACTGCTCTAGGGATGTTTTTAATTAATGGTGGTCATTAGGCTCACTCTGGAATAGAAAAAGATGGTTCCAATGTTCCTTCATAACGTACTCCAAAGTGATCGAGCTTCTCTCCTAATAATTTTTTTCTGGAAGTTGTCAGTCCTGTGTGAGGCGAACTTACCTACCACTACAAAAATTAACTTACGATACAATAGTATATATATAGCAGTGTAACCCATCTCTACCATGGAGTACTTTTGTAGAGTCTTGCCTCCGATTACCCGATATCTTCAATAAACCAGCGAAGCAATGTGCATAAAATGAACATTAGAAAAACTGTAAGAATAGAAGACGAATCACGAATTTTCTTTAAGAAAAATACTCTCTTCTGTGTAGTCAAATACTATTTGTTCCAAAGTCTCTTCATCAAGGCACTTGTTGGAGTCAGTTAGGTGCAAACGATTCAAGTGGGCCTCAGTTACAATGCGGCCTATTCTGGCTGTAACAGAAAATGTGGCAACTGCTCTAGGGATGTTTTTAATTAATGGTGGTCATTAGGCTCACTCTGGAATAGAAAAAGATGGTTCCAATGTTCCTTCATAACGTACTCCAAAGTGATCGAGCTTCTCTCCTAATAATTTTTTTCTGGAAGTTGTCAGTCCTGTGTGAGGCGAACTTACCTACCACTACAAAAATTAACTTACGATACAATAGTATATATATAGCAGTGTAACCCATCTCTACCATGGAGTACTTTTGTAGAGTCTTGCCTCCGATTACCCGATATCTTCAATAAACCAGCGAAGCAATGTGCATAAAATGAACATTAGAAAAACTGTAAGAATAGAAGACGAATCACGAATTTTCTTTAAGAAAAATACTCTCTTCTGTGTAGTCAAATACTATTTGTTCCAAAGTCTCTTCATCAAGGCACTTGTTGGAGTCAGTTAGGTGCAAACGATTCAAGTGGGCCTCAGTTACAATGCGGCCTATTCTGGCTGTAACAGAAAATGTGGCAACTGCTCTAGGGATGTTTTTAATTAATGGTGGTCATTAGGCTCACTCTGGAATAGAAAAAGATGGTTCCAATGTTCCTTCATAACGTACTCCAAAGTGATCGAGCTTCTCTCCTAATAATTTTTTTCTGGAAGTTGTCAGTCCTGTGTGAGGCGAACTTACCTACCACTACAAAAATTAACTTACGATACAATAGTATATATATAGCAGTGTAACCCATCTCTACCATGGAGTACTTTTGTAGAGTCTTGCCTCCGATTACCCGATATCTTCAATAAACCAGCGAAGCAATGTGCATAAAATGAACATTAGAAAAACTGTAAGAATAGAAGACGAATCACGAATTTTCTTTAAGAAAAATACTCTCTTCTGTGTAGTCAAATACTATTTGTTCCAAAGTCTCTTCATCAAGGCACTTGTTGGAGTCAGTTAGGTGCAAACGATTCAAGTGGGCCTCAGTTACAATGCGGCCTATTCTGGCTGTAACAGAAAATGTGGCAACTGCTCTAGGGATGTTTTTAATTAATGGTGGTCATTAGGCTCACTCTGGAATAGAAAAAGATGGTTCCAATGTTCCTTCATAACGTACTCCAAAGTGATCGAGCTTCTCTCCTAATAATTTTTTTCTGGAAGTTGTCAGTCCTGTGTGAGGCGAACTTACCTACCACTACAAAAATTAACTTACGATACAATAGTATATATATAGCAGTGTAACCCATCTCTACCATGGAGTACTTTTGTAGAGTCTTGCCTCCGATTACCCGATATCTTCAATAAACCAGCGAAGCAATGTGCATAAAATGAACATTAGAAAAACTGTAAGAATAGAAGACGAATCACGAATTTTCTTTAAGAAAAATACTCTCTTCTGTGTAGTCAAATACTATTTGTTCCAAAGTCTCTTCATCAAGGCACTTGTTGGAGTCAGTTAGGTGCAAACGATTCAAGTGGGCCTCAGTTACAATGCGGCCTATTCTGGCTGTAACAGAAAATGTGGCAACTGCTCTAGGGATGTTTTTAATTAATGGTGGTCATTAGGCTCACTCTGGAATAGAAAAAGATGGTTCCAATGTTCCTTCATAACGTACTCCAAAGTGATCGAGCTTCTCTCCTAATAATTTTTTTCTGGAAGTTGTCAGTCCTGTGTGAGGCGAACTTACCTACCACTACAAAAATTAACTTACGATACAATAGTATATATATAGCAGTGTAACCCATCTCTACCATGGAGTACTTTTGTAGAGTCTTGCCTCCGATTACCCGATATCTTCAATAAACCAGCGAAGCAATGTGCATAAAATGAACATTAGAAAAACTGTAAGAATAGAAGACGAATCACGAATTTTCTTTAAGAAAAATACTCTCTTCTGTGTAGTCAAATACTATTTGTTCCAAAGTCTCTTCATCAAGGCACTTGTTGGAGTCAGTTAGGTGCAAACGATTCAAGTGGGCCTCAGTTACAATGCGGCCTATTCTGGCTGTAACAGAAAATGTGGCAACTGCTCTAGGGATGTTTTTAATTAATGGTGGTCATTAGGCTCACTCTGGAATAGAAAAAGATGGTTCCAATGTTCCTTCATAACGTACTCCAAAGTGATCGAGCTTCTCTCCTAATAATTTTTTTCTGGAAGTTGTCAGTCCTGTGTGAGGCGAACTTACCTACCACTACAAAAATTAACTTACGATACAATAGTATATATATAGCAGTGTAACCCATCTCTACCATGGAGTACTTTTGTAGAGTCTTGCCTCCGATTACCCGATATCTTCAATAAACCAGCGAAGCAATGTGCATAAAATGAACATTAGAAAAACTGTAAGAATAGAAGACGAATCACGAATTTTCTTTAAGAAAAATACTCTCTTCTGTGTAGTCAAATACTATTTGTTCCAAAGTCTCTTCATCAAGGCACTTGTTGGAGTCAGTTAGGTGCAAACGATTCAAGTGGGCCTCAGTTACAATGCGGCCTATTCTGGCTGTAACAGAAAATGTGGCAACTGCTCTAGGGATGTTTTTAATTAATGGTGGTCATTAGGCTCACTCTGGAATAGAAAAAGATGGTTCCAATGTTCCTTCATAACGTACTCCAAAGTGATCGAGCTTCTCTCCTAATAATTTTTTTCTGGAAGTTGTCAGTCCTGTGTGAGGCGAACTTACCTACCACTACAAAAATTAACTTACGATACAATAGTATATATATAGCAGTGTAACCCATCTCTACCATGGAGTACTTTTGTAGAGTCTTGCCTCCGATTACCCGATATCTTCAATAAACCAGCGAAGCAATGTGCATAAAATGAACATTAGAAAAACTGTAAGAATAGAAGACGAATCACGAATTTTCTTTAAGAAAAATACTCTCTTCTGTGTAGTCAAATACTATTTGTTCCAAAGTCTCTTCATCAAGGCACTTGTTGGAGTCAGTTAGGTGCAAACGATTCAAGTGGGCCTCAGTTACAATGCGGCCTATTCTGGCTGTAACAGAAAATGTGGCAACTGCTCTAGGGATGTTTTTAATTAATGGTGGTCATTAGGCTCACTCTGGAATAGAAAAAGATGGTTCCAATGTTCCTTCATAACGTACTCCAAAGTGATCGAGCTTCTCTCCTAATAATTTTTTTCTGGAAGTTGTCAGTCCTGTGTGAGGCGAACTTACCTACCACTACAAAAATTAACTTACGATACAATAGTATATAGAGGGTGAGTCTAAATTGTTTTTACAAAATAAGAGGGGTAATAGTATCCATCCAGACAAGCCATAATTACCATGGAACATAGGGTCGTATTCCACTCTGAGAGGCAGAAAAGAGTCAAATTAGAATTTCAACATGAACTTACAACAGTGTTGGGAAAGCGAATGAACGATACCAAAAGTTGCACAATTTCATTTATTGATCAGAGAAAAACTCACAGCATGTGCTCAAAGTGGCGGCCACGCGTGTCGTTGCACAGTTCACACCGGAATGACTGGCGCACCCTCTCGAAGATTCCGGTGTTGTGTTCATTTTGTCTGCGGCAACGCCGACTCTCGCTACGAGATCTTCAGCCGAGTCCACAGGTGTCTGGTATAATAAAGATTTCATGTGCCCCCAGAAGAAAAAGTCCAGTGGGTTGAGGTACGGTGAGCGAGGAGGCCTAGCCACAAGTCCGCCACGTCCGATCCATCGTGCGGGATATGTGGCATTCAAGAAGTGCCGGACCGTGCTGGAAAAGTGTGCTGGGGTTCCATCGTGCATCAACCACATATCTCTCTTTACTCTTTTCTGCCTCTCAGGTTGGAATGCGACCCTATGTTCCGTGGTAATTATTGCTCGTCTGGATGGGTACTATCACCCCTCTTATTTTGTAAAAACAATTTACACTCACCCTGTATAGCAGTGTAACCGATCTCTACCATGGAGTACTTTTCGGTAGACAAATGTTGCACTGTTTCTCTGGAGCTTGTCATGTGTTTAACCATATAACGCCAAACCAACCAACCTTTCAGGGTAGCGGCAGTTCAGTCACTGGGGGAAAAATTAAGTATATGACTTGAATAATCGGTCCTGATGCTGGATTGTGGAATGAATGAAGCAGACGTGGGAAGTTTGAACGATTGTTTAGTGTGAATATTGAACAATTAATTCGCAGTTTGAACGATTAAAGTGCAGTTTGATTTTAATATTGAAGGATAATTTTATTAATTAAAGACCTATAAATGTAGCATAGTTCGGAAGCTTTCGAAGGACACCACTTATCAGTTTTCACTCCACGCTATCGTAAGTGCACTTTCCCAAAGCTCGCCCAGCACCGTAGAATTCCGACAACTTGCCCCTGCTCAGTGCGCCTGCGCATTGGGTCCCAAGATCATGTCAGGTACGGACATCCTTTGTCTATACGACGCTTCATGTATCTTCTAGTTCTGAAATCAGAATATAAAACAGTTGTAACGCTTTTTTTGAACGCTCTACTTTTCCCCCATGCATGCTCCCCAGTATCGTTTCGATTTTAAAGACGTATTTACGTAAAAAGAAGCACTGTAAGCACTGAAGCAAGGAAGGTCAAAACGAGAAATCCAAAAAGAGCAGATGCATGAAAATTAAGTCGTCAGATAAATCGCTACGTGTTGTTGCCAAACCTGAAGTCTAAGTACTTCATTTTCGTAAAATAAATTCCTTTCAGTCGACTAATGTAATGCGTCATCAAACCCGTCTGAGCAGAAATGAAATCCTCAAACGCAAATGTAAAAAATAATTGTGCTATTTAGCACAGCAGTTACGATACGTAGATAGTTAATTAACGTCGCCTTAGAGCACCACAACTGCTATTGGCGACGGTATGGGATCAATTCGGAACGGAAAGAACCGAAGACAACACCACGTAATTATGAACCATGGTCAGATGACGAGGTCAACACCTGATCTGTCACCCTATTCTCCAAACTTCCACACCACGCCAACGTGAATACATATGACTCTACGACAGATTTAAAGTGTACCAGCCCCACGTACACCACAGGCTTTGGTTGGACCTAGTTTCGAAATCGCAACCTTCCCATTCAGAGTCAATTTCTTATAAAACGGTTTTTTATTTTAAATTATTCTAAGTCATTCTTTAATAATTTAAACTTAAGAAAAATAAAAAAGCAGAATCGACTTTATTAAATACTAAATTACTGTAATTAAATTGCCTATCTTAAATATTCCTTCCTTTTAAATTCCTTTCATTAATTGAAGAAAAGCGATAATTTATAATAATTAGAGTTATTAAATTCTAAATTAATGTCTTTAATTAACGATTCAAAATATTCTTTTTAATAACTATGACAAAACATCAATTCTGAATCATGAAATCAAATCATTCTAGCTGTGATGTCATATAATTATAATTATAAATCATTTCTTCAATAATTCTTACAAGCTTTCTAGACTACAATTAATGGTTTTAATCACATTTCGTTACTCAATAAGATTGGAAAATCTTTATTCAAATATTTTGTTGCATTTGAAAGCTTTCCTTAAATTTGAAGTTCCATTGATTGAATGACGTTTTTTTTTCTGCGCCAAATCTGTTTAATGTACTGTAAGAATTTTTCCAAAATATTACTTAGGGATTAAGAATACAAAACTTTGTGACTGAAAATCTACAGAATTAGTTGAAAAGTTTTAATCTTTGAAGAATTTACTCTTAGTCTTGTGAAACAAAATAAACATATTTAAACCAAATTACACAACGGCTCCACTGTTACAATGTTACCATTCAAGTTTTTAAATTCTTTTTTAATAACCACCGAAGTCCAGAGTGATTAGACGGAAATTTCACTAGCAATTTCGAAACTCAGAAAATCCCGTCTCCGAACACAGTTTCGGGGCGCGCGATCAAAGCGAAAAATTCTCCTGCAATTACCGAAAGATTAGGCAATATTTTTCATCTTTTTCCTTTAAGCTATTTTTAATGAGAAGAGGAAAGCTGAAAAAAAACTGTTACCGGAGACACAAAAGATGAAAATTAATAATGTCAGAAATGACAACTGGAATTACAGCTCGGAATTTGTCGAAAATACTTTTTAATGAAACGAAGTGAAGAGGGGAACGCATGTCGTGTTCCGAGATCAATACCGAGCGTAAAATGTGTGTCGAGTGCCGAGATCAATAACGAGAGTAAAACGCGAACGTGAACGCGTTTGTTTGCGATGAGTTCGAGTTCTTATCGAAAACGCCACTTTCGCGAAAGGGGGTATAATTACTGCGACGAAATAGGACTTTGGAATGGATTTAAAATGGCCAACGATCCGAAAAATACTCCTTCGGGGTTGTAATTAGAATAAGACGGGAAATTTTAAACTTCAATTACGGTGAATTTTTTTTCTGTGCTCGTTCTTAAATCTTTTGCGAAAACATATCATTAGAAAAGCGATTTTTTGTTCTTTTCCTCTTTTTGATGTCGTAGAATTTAGGTTAAAACCTCGTTTCATATAATTAATTTCGACTTTTTTTCTGAAATTAAGGGATACGTTTGCAAATTAGCGTGGAGAAGTGTTCGAATTTCAGCTGTGTTCTTTTTTCGAACGTTATTTTGGAAAAGAATCGTTCCACCGAAATTTAATTTGGTTCCGGGGCCTTTTAGAAGGATTTGATTCTAAAATTTAGGAGAGGAAAAAAGTGTTGCTTTTATTCGGATTCCTAATTATCAAAATCAATTACCTGTTTTCTTTCAAAATGGAGATGATATCGAATTATGCAGATAAAATCTGCGAGTCAACATGATTAATTAAAAGTACATACATTTGAATTATCGGAATAGTTGGAGAATGTATGCGTTCCTTTTGTTTAATCTGTGAAGACGATGGAAAATTCAAAAGCTATTAAAAGGTGTGAACGTCAGAGAAATAAAAGCTTTTGCAAATTAAATCTCTTTTCGATAAGTAAAGGACAAGTATGTATATTCTTATGACTTTGCGTCATAAAAGTGGATGTGATTGTAAATGAAAAACTTAAAAAAAAATTGAACTAATGAAAACTATTTAAACAAAAGCGAGGCAACTAACAACTATTATGTTCTAGCGACGTAAAATAAAACGTAATTATGTTTTAAAATATTATTTGTGTGCAAAGCACATATATAAACAAAAGACTTAATTTATATCACCAACGTACACTATTCAATTCTAAAACTGCGAATTCAATTCAAATATAGACACTCCTATAGTTTTTCGTCGCGCGGACCCTCGAGGACAAGTACATGGGCAGAAAGTGGTGAGGACTGGGGTGCCGGAAAGCGAGAGTAGATCGAACCTCCTGACGGGGAATTGGGCAGTCCCTTGAGACCAATGCTCGAGATCAGGGAGGCTCTCGTTCTCGGAGCGTCTAGTACGTATTCTGGTTCGTTCAGTTGCGAGTATGCATTTGTGACTGGCCTGCAACCGGTCATACTATTCGCGTGGGAAGACGTCTTGGCGACTTTCGAATTTCTATATTGGTGCGTTGGTGCGGGCTTTGCACCGGAGCATATACCCTGTCCCTGCTCACCCGACTATGGAAGGTTTTGCTGGTTTTTCCTTCGACGTAGTGCAAATGCAGGTCGGTTTGTAAAAGTCCTTCCAGCAAAGGCAGCGCCCAGGAGATGGTTAGATAAAGCTCTTCTCGAAGAGATACTCAACCAGTGATCTCGATCTAATTTCATTAATTAGTTAGCCAGCAAGCATTATTTTGCATATAGTTAACTCCATTTATCAGGAGCATATTTGCCATTGTCCTTCCCATTTATGGGTCGAAAACGTCGCACGACACACCTTATGTTGAACTCCGACTGTACTGATTGGATGGGTGACTGCCAAAGGCCAATTTGTCCTCCGACCAGATGCGGACGTAAGACGCAATATCTTATCCAGCCCGTGGTTTATAGCACCTGTTGATTCTGAGTCTCGACCAGTAATTCTCGAGACCAATTGCTGAACTCTCTGGGACCTCCCCTGTTAATAAGTAGTGACCCAGCTGTCGGAACGGAGGGGGCTGACCCCCCCCCCAACTAAGAAGAAACCCCTGCAGTTTGTTGCCAGATGCAGTTAACTATGGTAAACTTACAATAAAAAAAATCGCTGATATATTATTACATCTTGGTACACGAGTCTTGCCTCCGATTTCCCGATGTCTTCAATAAACCAGCGAAGTAATGTTCATAAAATGAACATTAGAAAAAACAGTAAGAATAGAAGACGAATCACGAATTTTCTTTAAGAAAATTCTAAAAATACTCTCTTCTGTGCAGTCAAACACGATATGTTCCAAAGTCTCTTCATCAAGGCACTTGTTATGGTCAGTTAGGTGCAAACGATTCAAGTGAGCCTGTTACAATGCGGCTGTAACAGAAAAAGTGGCAACTGCTCTAGGGATGTTTTTAATTAATGGTGGTCGTTAGGCTCACTCTGGAATTGAAAAAGATGGTTCCAATGTTCCTCCATAACGTACTCCAAAGTGATCGAGCTTCTCTCCTGACCCTACCCACATACCTAGATAGGGTAGTTGCTTGCAAACGAACAGGGCCTATGTTAAATGTCCCCTAGTAAGATCCCGTAGTGTAGGTCTTCAGAAACAATATTCAATTTAAATATCTGAAATTTTTATGGAGTTATAGATCTAATACGGGTTTGAACCAGATTTTGGGGTAATTTAAATATATATATGCAAAATGTAATTAACCGAATTTTGAGAAGTTTGCTTTTTCAAAAAACGTGGCAGGTACAAACGACTGAAACCGACTTTTTGACACTATTTTTCAACCTCGGTGGCTTGGGGTACCTTTTTAAGCAAAGTCGTCTCAAAGGCTCCAATTTCTTTCCAAATTTTGTAGACTGAAAATTAAAGGCTTAATGAATTTGTGTCAGTAAGCAGGACACTTGAATTATAAAACTTTTTTAGAAAACTGCACGTCAAATCTGTCTTGGCCTCCACTGTCCTCACGTTGGCTTGGTATGGAAGTTCGGAGAGCGGGGTGCCAGCTCAGGTGTTGACCTCGTCATCTCTGACGGTGGTTCAAAACGACGAAACGTTGTCCTTGGATCTTTCCCTTCGGAATGGATCCAGGACCTTCGGCAATACCCCGTTGCGTTCCAGCATAAATAACTATAAATTCTAAACTCAAATAGCATCGCTAGAATTCGTTCCCAGATGCAGTTAACTATAGTAAAATAATAATTGAGAAATCGCTGCTGATAGGATCTAAAATCGCTGAAATCGCCGATCTAGATTCCTTAATCCATAAACCTAAAACGATTTTACCATAGTGCCCTTAGAATAGTTAACTTCCCCGATAAATACTTCGACTACCTTAGATAAGAATCAACTCTTCATCTTCCGGGAAAGAATTCCGACCCCTCTATTGCCCAGAAGACTCCCTCCAAGAACCGAACCACTCAAACTGCGAAATTTCTCAAGAATCCTTCCACTCATCCCGGGTCCCCGAGTTATTACGATCGCATACTTGGGGGTGCCCGCACTCTGACAAGCTGTTATTAGGGAGAGCGCATATCTCTGGGCCGTTGCCAGTCCGCGGAATGCAAATAGCGCGGTGAGGAAATTGCCTGCCTCCGAATATTTGCGAAATAAACTGTCCTGGAGGCTTTGGGGGAAGGGGAAATAGGGTTGGAATTCCTCGTGCTGGTGACCCGGATGAAAAGTCGACACGCGCTGTGCAGTCGTATGCAAAGCAGATTGGTGCGCCAGTCTTCGTTGTTCGCAAGCGCAGTGCTGCTAGCGAAGAGCGTTCGTTTCCAGAGTCGTTGAATAATGAGGAAAGAGGGATTTACGACGAAAACGTCTGTAATGGGAAGAGGATTGCGAGTTCCAAACTCGGTCCAACCAAAGATACTGGTGCTCGTTGAATCTGTCGTGGCCTCAAATGTCCTCGCGTTGGCGTCGTGTGGAAGTTTGGAGAGTGAGTTTCTATCTAATCGGAGAACATTCAAAAGTTTCATTTGTGTTGCAGTTTCCATTCGTGTTGAAAGGCGCCCGGTTGGAAGAGTGACGGATTAGCACCCGCAAGGTTGCGAGATCGAAACTCAATCCAACCCAAGACCTCCCTCAGGGGTACATCTCCTTTAGGTGTGTACGGGCTTCACGGTCCAGAGGTACTCTAGTGATCTTTTTCCAGGGGTTTACTGTCTTTAGCAAACACGGGGTCGCTCTTCCAGGATACCCAACCGATCTTTTTCAGCTTTTATCCCATTCTTCTATTCCCAATCCCTCTTTTTTCGTCGTTCGGGTTTCACGAACCCGAGGTACCCCAGTAATCTATTCTTTTCCCATGGGGTTTGCTGTCTCTGGTAAACATGGGGTCTTGCCCCCAGGATGCCAAGCGATCCTTCTCCTCTCCCTCCCTCTTTCTTTCTTTTCTGTTACTTGACGTTGTCTTGCGTTTGGCGCAGCTTTGCCAAGTGTGGCCTTTGCGCCATAAAACCATAAAAAACCAACCAACCCTCTTTCCCTTTCATGACAGTACTTGAAGTTGTCTGTCTTGTATTTGGCGCAGCTTGGCCAAATATGGCTATTGCGTCATATATAGAGTAAATGTAAGTATCAAACTCCCAAACCAAATTTCTCAGCCAAATAAATGCGGAGCAAATGTTCCGTAGAGTAAATGTAAGTATCAAAACTCCCGAACCAAATTTCTCAGCCAAATAAATGCGGAACAAATGTTCCGTAGAGTAAATGTAAGTACGAAAACTCCCAAACCAAATTTCTCGGCCAAATAAATGCGGACTCCTATCAAAATCTCCCACATAGTATATAGAAAATGCTTCTCATTAATGTAAGAGCTGTCGCATTCCAGTTAATTCGACTAGCGGGTTAAAAAAAGCTTTTTTAATTACACATCCCACTGGATTCATTTCTTTCGCCTCTCCCGCACACTCGAAGAGCCCTTAACTGCGAACCGCGCTTGAGCGAAAGATTAAAACCCCTTTGTGAATAATATTTGATCGATTTCACTCACTTTAATTTTATTTTCTTGAATCCAACAATTAGTTTTAAGATGGATTAAAACTGGAAGAATTTTACTTTCTCTCGAGTCGGAGTATCGCAAAAATTAATTAATTGGAAAAAATGAAATTGATTTTCAACCCCTCACCGAACCCCCTTCGCAGACTTCGAAATTTAATGGGGGAGGGAATACAGAACCTCCCCCACCTAAAAATAAAATGGAATAAGAGCAGTGAGATACTCTTTATAACCAGGTGCGTTTGACAAGTCTTTAATTCATTCGTCTTTCTAAAGATGATGTTGTATGGATTAAATTACTTTGCCTTTTCTCGAAGAAAAACAGATAATACGTCTGTTGGAATTATATATTCCGAAAATCTAAATACAAAAAACTGCGACGTTAAACATTATGCATAATTGAATAACTGAAGCGGTTTTTTATTTATTGTAATGTGCCCCTACCACTAACTAATTGAAAGATTTACTGTAATTTCTTTTATGTTTAGGAATTTTAATTAAAGTTTAATTATTTAAATGCTGAAGATTTAATTTAGTTTAAACGACCACTCAGAAATGGGATCAGAGTTGTTTTTGATTATGTGTATTCCTTTGTTTTTGTAATGTTCGTTATATTTTATTTTGTGATTGTTTCAGATATGTTTTGATTATATCGTTACTACCATGCCAAAGGCACGAATCTGAATTTTGATGATTTTCACTTAACTGCATTTTTCGAGTCACCATTTCATGTTTAATACTATGACAAAGCCACGAATAATCTTGTTTCTTAGTGAAAATGACGATTTTCATGAGAAAACAACCTTCGATTTTTCCCGAAGCATTAAAACTTTGAACGAGTTTTTGTAGAAACGTCAATTTTTCTGATACGCGCCTTTGGCGTGGTGTAAACGATATGATTAACTATTACCTTAAGATTTTTGGCTTATGTATATAAATTTTTTAAATACATTATTATGTTTTAGTTTTATTATATTTTATATGTATTATTATGTTTTAGTTATATTTTATATATATTATTATGTTTTAGTTATTTTTAATTAATGTATACTCTAACCAAAGTATAATTTTTAATTACGCTCGTTTTATGTATATTATGTAAGCAGGTTGTAATAATTGTGTGAAAAAGTATAATTTTTATGTTTATTGTTTCTTATGTATTGTTTGTTTTAGTTGGGTGTACATTTTTACACTAGAAGATTTTTAAATTTTGACTTTAAAAATCCAGTTTTTTACAATAGGTCATTGCTTTATGCTAAATTCATTTCAGTGTGAAAAAATCAGATTAAGATTATCATTGATTATCAAATTTAGATATAATTAGCTCGTTTTTTGAACAGTGATGTCTCAAATTCTAATGTGTTCAGAAAGACGATTCCTGTTGAAAATGATTCCTAACATCCTTCATGTTTTGAACCTCAATCAAGTTGATAGAGGGAATATGTTTTTTCGTTATTCTGGTCGATTTTCATGATTTCTAATGTGTATGTACACCTTATTATTTATCATTTTTTGCAGGAATTTTTAATTGTTGATGTGGTTTGTTTGTACTCTATGAATTTTGTTGTTTATATTACCTTGACAAAGCATGCAGTACCACTGGGTCATATACACATCACTAGAAATTGATCTGTTGTGAGTAAGATTAAGACTTACCACAAACTAAGTCACGGAACTTGATTCTCATCTCAGAATCTTTATAAATACCGAAACACCGTCACCTGCAGACATGAAAATATCTGCAACACCATAAATGCTTGTAGATGAATCTTTATAAATACCAAAACATCGTCAACTGCAGACATGAAAATATCAGCAACACCATAAATGCCTGTAGATGAATCAATACAAACACACAAGTAGTTACGCCTATGCCGAATTTAATTTATCTCAAAGACATTTTTACCGCAACTAAATATATAAACTATAGTTTATCACATTTAGTTGCTCAAAGTCTTACCGAGGTAGATCTGAAGTAAAATTAATGATTAAAAGTGTACAAAAACACCGTTTATTATGACGCGCAGTTTCCACGGTATTTGGCGCAGTTTGGCCAAACCTGCCCTTGCCTCATACAAACCAACCATTTGTAGGAAACTGTCATTTGGATTCAATGCTTTTTCATAACATTTACACGCCGTACAGTCTAGTACCCGGTAAGTCCGAATAAGCAAACAAACATTTCATAAAGAATGCTAACCCCATTAGGTAATGTATTCAACTAAATTGGAAATCGGTCTAGTCTCCTTTGAGTGAGTGATGGTTTAGCCAATTCTGGCTGGCCCTTTCGCCATATAAACCAACCTTGTATATAATCCTATGACATTAGGATTACATACCTTTCGTGATATTTACACACCACAAACTTGTTTTTTTCTATCCAAAAGTCAAGACCAAGCAAACATTTCGTAAAGAATACTAACCACACAGTAAAACTAGTCTTTCCAACTGATAGGCTATGGAAGGCCAAACCAGGTCCTTGTTCCAAGCAAACCAACCAAACTTATGTAGAATACAATGCTTTTCATCATATCTGTATACAAACTATAGTGCCCTGTCCAAAAGTCAAACCAAGCAAACAAATATTAGGTAATCTCTCCAATTGGCAATTGGTCCCGTCTCCTAGGAGGTGATAGCTTGGCCAAACCAGGCCCTTGCTCCATGCAAACCAACCGACCTTATGCATATGCCACTATGATTTAATACCTTCCATAACATTTACCCACCACAAACTTAACCAAAACTCACACCAAGCGAACAATCACTTCACAAACAATACTAAGTAATCAGTTGAACTGGTAATCGGTCCAATCTCCTACTACGAAGTGATAGTTTGGCCAATTCTGGCTCTTTCAACATTCAAATCAAAAACCTTGTGCATAAAACCATGCCATTAGGATTAAATGCTTTTCATAACATTTACACACCACAAACCGTTGACCAAAAGTCACGTTGACCAAGCAAACACTCTAGAATGCCAACCATGCTAGGTCATCTATCCAACTGACAATCGGTCCAGTCTCCTAGATTGTGATGACTTGGCCAATTCTGGCTACCATACAATGCAATCAACCTTGTGTAGACTACAATGCTTTTCATAACATCCCCACAAACTGTTATACCCTGTCCAAAAAATCAGAACAAGCAAACAAACATTCCATAAAGAATGCTAACCATACTGTATTCAACTGGCAACATGTCCAGTCTCATTGTAGAGAGTGATGGCTTGGCCAATAGTCTCTTCACCATTGCCTTTCATAACATTCACACATCGCAAACCAAAAGTCGGACCAAACACTTCACAAACCACCCCGAAACCAATCCGTCAACCTCCCAGAGAGTGGTACTGCATGCAACCGGCCACCTCACAGCACGAAAAGTGCGACAGGACGTCTGACCGTCTGTCTCGTGTGTTTCCAGTACAAGCTGAGGCTAGTGGCCTCTGACAACCTGAACGAGAACCACACCACTGTGGTGATCCACATCAAGGATGTCAACGACAACCCTCCCATGTTCGACAGGCCGACCTACGAGACCCAGATCACGGAGGAGGACGACCGGAACCTGCCCAAGCGAGTCCTACAGGTCCAGTGCCTAATCTTCCTCCGTTTCCTAGCACCACCTGCATCGGAATGCGGACACCCCCTACCTTCCTTTTGTTTTATGATTTGGAATGCGCCGTACGCTCACCTGTGTTCGATTCGTTCGGGAGATTGTTGAAGTGTGCACGCGAATCCACCTTAGAACGAAAGTCGCAGGCAAATACGTGGGAAGGTGTCTGACTGGACGTTGTGTAGACGTACTTATGTCTACATCACCAGACAAAAGTTGTGTAGTCGTAGAAAAGTTAAGTCTACATCACCAGACAAAAGTCATGTAGATATACAAAGGTTATGTCTACATCACGTCTTGTCTTGTATGCGATTATCAAAACTATACATACCGACACAAAATAAATGTTGGTGCCTTTTGTTATGGAAACATTTCACTCATACTTGTTAACCCTTCTGGTGGTTTCAACGAGATATCTCGTTCATCGAGATTTGACCAATTTTGTTTATGACGAGATATCTCGTCCATCACTATCTCACTATCTGGTCAGTTTTGCCAATGACGAGGTACCTCGTCGAAACCACTCGCAGGGTTAATATTGATTTATCTCGATAAATAAATTTTATGTAGGTAGGTGAATTAGCGTCGCACTGGACAAAACACAGCTGACTATTGGCTGCGATTCGGGATCAGTCAGCAAAGGACATATCCGAGGACAACACCTCGACCTTTTGAACCACTGTCAGACAACGAGATCAGCACTTGAGAGTCAAAAGTAAATAGAAAATCCAACAACACGTTCACCTTGCGCCATAAAACCCCAAAATCCAATTCAACACGTTCGATAACGAAATCAACATCCTTAACCCCCTCAAATACCTCTGCATGTAAATGATGTCTCAAACTACATCATTTGCATGTCTTTGTAGGTGTGTAAGTACATGTTGGTGTGCACGGGCTACATGAACCCCAGGTACCCTTGGATCTATTCAACCCATGGGGTTTATTGTCTCTGGTAAACATGGGGATCGCAACCCCACGATGTCCAAGAGATCTTTTTCTCCGTCCTTTTCACAATTACTTGACAAAGTTTGTCTTATGTTTGGTGCAGCTTGGCCAGATATCGCCCTTGCGCCATAAAACCCAACCAATCAAATCTGTCCTCTGGAACCGCTTACTGATCAACGGATAATAAGGTTGCTACAATTTTGCACACATTCTGGATTTATTTTCTATGCAATGAACGTATTTCAATATGGCTTAGTCGAATCATGCAAGAAGGTAGATAGTTAATGTCGCACTGGAGCAACACAACGTGCTATTGGCGACGGTCCGGTATCCATCCCGAAGGGAAAGATCCGATGACAGCTTCTCGTCATTTCGTACGAGACGGCAAGATCAACACCTGAGCTGGCACTTCACTCTTCAAACTTCCACAACGTGAGGACATTTGAGGCCACGATTGATTTAACGTTCACCAGACTTCACAAACACCACGGTCGATAATACGAACTCGCAAACCTTCAGTTGCAAATCCGCTACTCTTGCAATCTGGCTACCCCTTGATATTAAAAGGAGTGTAACCTGACTCCCATACTTTCCTGCAACTCAAAGATAAATAATGACACACCTTACACCAAAATTCGAAAAGCAAACTCCAACAGACGCGTCCATTAATGAAGTCAACATGCACAATCCCCTCAAACATCCCGGCATGCAAACGACGTAGTCCCAAACGACACACTGACGCAGCTTCGCTTTTGGACCCTGCGTCATAAAACCCTAAAATCCAATCCAATCACCATCCAAATCCCATCGCATTACAAACCATTCTGCGATGAATACGTCACAGCGGTAATTCGATTGATAATTATTAGATAAAAACACACTGGGCCCAATGAATTCGGACTGGCTAGCGTCATCACGACGCAGTCGTAACTGTCACTGAGGATGACGCATCTGCAACCCCTGCCAGCGATCGTTAGGGATGGAAGGCCTGCGGGGGTGGAGGGCCTTCGGGCCTAGGCCGTTGTTTAACGAAGGCTATTTGCAAATCCCTTTTGTCAGGTCTAATTTCCTGCCAACGCGTGTAGGCATTGTCCATTCGCTGTTAGGGTATGTTTGGAATTGAATTGGTGTTTGATATTGCCTTTGTAGAATGGGATTCAGACGTTGAATCGGGGATTGCTTTGGGGTGGAGATTCAGTCGAACAGGTTGATTACGGTCGAAAACGATCGAAGTGGGAATGGGCATTGCCCGGCTAATCTCGTGTCTGCCTTGGTGTAGGTAGGTATTTTAATTAACGTCACACTGGAGCAACACAACGGGCTATTGGCGACGGTCAGGGATCAATACCAAAGGGAAAGATCCGAGGACAACACGTAATTTTGAACCACGGTCAGATGAAGAGGCAACACCTGAGTTAACACTCCACACTCCAAACTTCCACACCATGCCAACGTGAGGACATTTGAGGCCACGACAGATTTAACGTGCACCAGCCCCCTTTGTACACTACGGTGCCTGGCTGGATTCGAACTCGCAGCCCTCCGGTTGCTAATCCGTTACTCTTCCAACCGGGCTACCACAGCCTCGAAATAAATTAAGGATACCCGAAATAGATTCCCATTCCAAAGGGCTTTATATTTATATATAAATTTTTTTGTGTCTAGAATTTTTGAGACGCTGTTTAATCAATAAAGATACAATAAGTTTTCTAAATTCAACCAATATATAACTTTCTAGAATTCTACGTAATAAAATAAATTAGTAATAAATTCCTCCATACTTTACATCGTATTCTAAAATTACTCATTGGCGCTTAACTAATCAGAGTGAAATGTTTTTAAAAAGTATCAACATATATACACAACAAAGAATTTTTATTTTTCAGCACATTTTAATCCCAGAAGATGAGACAAGTTTACTGAGAACTCGAACACTTCAAGCATCGCCCGAACGAATCGAACATGCAATTTACGTTCCTTTTTAGTTACCCTTCCATTTATTTCATTCCATTTGTACTTTAAGTTTCCTTTGAATGGCAACTGGTTGGAGACATAGACGAGAAATATAAGTAGACTGAGCATTGCTATTGATCCTCTGACGGAAGTATCTCGTCAGAGCTTCAAAAAGTGTGACCTAGTCACGTGACTGCTCTGAAAAATTCTGAATCCGCGTTTCTATAGAATGGCGACAAAAGTGGTGAAATCGTCAAAGTCTACTATTATCAGATGATCAGTTAATTGACCAATCAGATGATCAAATCACCGGATGGGCGTCTTCTCCCGTCCCATGGACCAATCAGATGATCAAATCAATGGTTAAACGTCTTGTTGAGTCCCGTGGACCCATCAGATGATGGATGTTAGTCTCCACACATAAGACGAAAGCAGTCTAAAGGTCACGTGACTACTAGTTTTGGTCACATGAACCTGGGCACATAGAAAGGTTACCATTGCTCACTCTACTTTTATATTTCCTCTATGGTTGGAGTGCTGTGCACCGAAGCATGACGGTTTGACGACTCGTTTTTTTTTGTGTTTCCAACTACTCTTTGTTTACCTAGTTCTGTTTGAGTTTCTTGTTTTGATTTCTGCATGTGTTGCATGTGATCGGTTTCTGTTTCCTTTCATTTCGTGCGCCGCCAGTTCAAGCTGACGCTCGTGGCGTCCGACGCGCTGAGGGAGTCGAGCACCCTGGTCGTCGTGAGGATAAACGACATCAACGACCTGCCCCCTAAGTTCGAACAACCCTCCTACATTACCACCATCCTGGAGGAAGACGCAGAGGGGATGCCCAAGAGCGTTCTGAAGGTATGCTTTGGAAGCAAATCGGGGGAGTGTTGCTAGTCTTGGCGAAACACTCTTGTGGTGGTGGTTATTCTCATTGGGGTTGTGGGCCCCAAAGGTAATTTTGATTGGGGTTGTGATCCCCAAAGATGATTCTGATTGGGGCTGTGGGCCCCAAAGGTGATTCTGATTGGGGATGTGGTCCCCAAAGGTTATTCTGATTGGGGCTGTGGGCCCCTAAGGTGATTTTGATTGGGGTTGTGGGCCCCAAAGGTTATTCTGATTCGACCAGGAATCTAATTGTGTACTTGACGTTATCTTGTGTTTGGTACAGCTTGGCCAAACAACTTGGAGGGTTGACTGCAGTTAGAATAGTTGGACGAGGAATCTAATTGTGTACCTGACGTTATCTTGTGTTTGGTACAGCTTGGCCAAACAACTTGGAGGGTTGACCGCAGTTAGAGTAGTTGTACAAGGAATCTAATTGTGTACCTGACGTTATCTTGTGTTTGGTACAGCTTGGCCAAACAACTTGGAGGGTTGACTGCAGTTAGAATAGTTGGACGAGGAATCTAATTGTGTACCTGACGTTATCTTGTTTTTGGTACAGCTTGGCCAAACAACTTGGAGGGTTGACCGCAGTTAGAGTAGTTGGGCGAGTAATCTAATTGTGTACTTGACGTTATCTTGTGTTTGGTACAGCTTGGCCAAACAACTTGGAGGGTTGACCGCAGTTAGAGTAGTTGTACAAGGAATCTGATTGTGTACCTGACGTTATCTTGTGTTTGGTACAGCTTGGCCAAACAACTTGGAGGGTTGACCGCAGTTAGAGTAGTTGTACAAGGAATCTAATTGTGTACCTGACGTTATCTTGTGTTTGGTACAGCTTGGCCAAACAACTTGGAGGGTTGACCGCAGTTAGAGTAGTTGGACGAGGAATCTAATTGTGTACTTGACGTTATCTCGTGTTTGGTACAGCTTGACCAAACAACTTGGAGGGTTGACCGCAGTTAGAATAGTTGTACAAGGAATCTGATTGTGTACCTGACGTTATCATGTCTTTGGTACAGCTTGACCAAACAACTTGAAGGGTTGACCACAGATGGAGTAGGTGGACGAGGAATCTAATTCTATCTGTATCTAATTCTATCTATCTTCTATAGCCAACAAAAGAATTAAAACCTTTTTCTTTTTTAACGGTGTTTTCATTTCCAAATCATAACTGCTTTTATGACCCCAACACGTTCTTTCGAAGCTAAAACCTGTAATACAAAGATGCCATCCGAAATGAGAATATATTAAATTCGGATTCCAATAACTCAGTTTTAAAAGAAAATAAAGTCGAAATTCCCCTTTATTCTTCAGATATTAAGTCCCAATCTTCGAGCAAAAGCTTTTAAGAAGAAACTCTTCTTTCTTCATTTCTTCTCAGTCTTCATACATTAGAAATACGTTACCTCAGGTCACAGCGAAATATTCGTATAAAAAATAAGAACTCTTTCCGCTATCTTCCTAAAAGCACCCTCCATCGTAAAATTTCAATCATAAAGAATTGAACTTCTTTGAAATTTCGCGAAGATTGATACATCTTGTGTATTGCTTTATTTTACTTTAAATTTTCCTTTACTCCGTGGGTCTTGTATTGGTATTTTATATTCCTATTTCGAAATGATGCGTGAAATATTTTTCGCTTCTGTCGAAAAATATTTCTTTTAACGTTTGTCCTCGTGTTGCCAACGGCTGGTGGAGAAACTTTGGGAAATTTTTTTGGGGTGTGTGTATGAAGGGGAATTGCTCATTACGGGGTTTTGTCCCGAGTTATTGCGGGCGGAGAAACGACTTGATTCAGCAAGTCTTAAATATCTTCCCATTAAATCTCTTATTTATTGCTTCACTTTTATATTATTGGGGTTAGAAAGTGCCGATTTCGCACTTTTGGAGGAAATATTTCCCTCACAATCACCCTGCTTATAAGGTAGAAGGAAAAAGTTTAGCAAATTTTCCGGTTTTCCCACATGGATCGAGAATGGGATTTCACAGGACC
Source organism: Meta bourneti (assembly GCA_933210815.1). NCBI lineage: Eukaryota > Metazoa > Arthropoda > Arachnida > Araneae > Tetragnathidae > Meta > Meta bourneti. Next base: position 5,619,955 of record OW119924.1, on the reverse strand, counting down.
GTGTTTGCGATAAAAAATGTAATTTTTCTATGGTAAGTTCTTTTTTCTCTCAAATTTCGCTTATGTCCATGGTTTTAAAAAAATGCCGAAAAATATTTCATTTTTCATTACTTATTCTAGTGGTCCTTTCCTTAAATAATATTCTTTGAAATATTCTAGTGGTCCTTCCTTGAAATAATATTCTTTGGAATATTCTAGTGGTCCTTCCTTGAAATAATATTCTTTGGAATATTCTAGTAATCCTTTCCTTGAAATAATATTCTTTGGAATATTCTATTGATCCTTCCTTCAAATAATAGTCTTTGGAATATTCTATTGGTCCTTTGCTTGAAATTGAATCATTTTGGAAGATTCTATGAAAAGATTCTTTACTCTTTTCCTTGGAATTGAATCCTTCGCAAAGATTCTATATTTCTTTTCTTAGACTAGAATCCTTTGGAAAAATTCTGTCATTTATTTCTTTAGAATAAAATCCTTTGGAAATATTCTATTGCACATTTCCCTAGAAAAGAATCCTTTAGGAAAATTCTCCCTATTCTTTCTTTCCTTGATGTAGAATCATTTGGTAAGATTATCGGTGATTTCCTCAGAATAGACCTTTGGAAATATTCTATTGCTTACATCCTCAGACTAGAATCCTTTGGAAAGAGTATTATCTCTAGTCCTTTTCTTCGGATATGATCCTACAAAAAGTATCTATCGGTAAGATTCTATCGGTCAAGATAACAAAAATTTGTAAAAAGTCATACAGGGAAGACTTCAGGTTGCAAGGCGGAATTATGCGTGTGAACCCCTCAGAAGGTTAATATATTGTCTCGTCATTAGAAGAAAACTGACCAGATCTTGATCTCGTCATCATAAAAAAAACTGGCAACATCTTGATGACGATATATCTCGTCATTAGAAAAACTGATCAGAACTTGGTGAACGAGATATATCGTATAAACCACTTGGAGGCTTAACATTATTATTTTATTTTATAACTCAGGGGACATCTCTTTTAGGTGTACGGGGATCATCCCGGAATCACACGAGTGATCTTTCCTCCCTTTCATTTTTACCATTCTGCTTTTTGTTTTTTCTTCCTCCCTCATTATGTCGTCTATCGTGTGTTTGGCGCAGCTTGGCCAAGTGGGGCCCTTGCGCCATAAAACCAGGAAACAACCAACTTGGTTGACGAGATATCTCGCCAAAACCACTCGGAGGGTTAACTGCCATCGAAACAACAGCCTATCTCAACGCCCATCTACTGAATGTTTCTACAGCAAAGGCATTTAGCCTCGGGAGCTCGTCCGAAAAGAGTTTTTTCGATCTACCCGGGCGTCTTCATCCATAATGCAAGTTCTGCCCGGATGATAAATCGGGCTTTATCCGCACACACACAGCACGAGATGATTCGGAATTTCGGGAGAAAAAGGACGGGAAAAAATGTCCGGGCGGAATGCGAGAAATTTATGGGGAGGGCTTTGTTCCCTCCTCTCTTCACTTCCTCTCTACTCCTCCTCTCTATCTCTAACCATCTCCTTTTTTCCTGTTTTTCGCTCCGCGACAAGCAGTTCATTTGTGATCTCTCGCAAAATACTCCTGTTTTTCCGGAGCCGGTTTAAAACATACATTGAAAAGAATGGGGACAAATTTGGTGGGTTGTGTGTTTCCAGGACGCAAAGTGTAGTTTTGATGTGAATACTCGGGCCTCATGTTGGATTGTGCAATGAGGTGAGTAAGTAGTTAATTAATGTCGCACTGGAGCAACACAACGGGCTATTGGCGACGGTCCGAGAGCCATCCCGAAGGGAAATATCCGAGGACAACACCTCATCATTTCCTCCATCATACGAGACAAGATCAACAAACAAACCAACCAGTAGGTAGGTAGTTGAACTAACGTCGCACTGGAGCAACACAACGGGCTATTGACGACGGTCGGGGATCCATCCCGATGGGAAATATCCGAGGACAATAGCTCGTCATTTGCCACCGCGGTCAGATGACGAAGTCAACACCTGATCTGGCACCACCTCTCCAAACTTCCACGCCAACGTGAGGACATTTGAGGCCACGATTTAACATGCACTAGCCCCCATGTACACGACTGTCTTTGGCTGAACCGAGTTTCGAACTAGCAACCCTCCGGTTGCTAGTTCGGAACACACGTTCGGAAAGGACACACGTTAAACGTGTTGTTTGACGAAAGCCTTTAACACCTTGACACTGTAATGTTCCACAAATATTATATAACATTATTTAACTGCAACTGCACTTACTTTCCGGTAAAATAGTATAAAAAAAACATAATTTCTTAAGCTACATTAAAGGCAATCCATTAGTAGCCGGCCATGCGGCGATGTTTGTTATGACTACTAATTAGCGAGTCACGTGATTGAAACGTCAGAGCGGTCTGGCCTCGGTGGTATCGGTTATCGGTGTTATCTCGGTGGTAACGGTTGTAGTCATTAACAGTATCAGGATGATTTTTTTAATTGGTGTATCTTGGACATAATCCGTAGTTTTGACGCGAATACTCTGGCCTGTTTTTGGATTGGAATAGACAGGAAGTTTGAGCGATTGTTTAGTGTGAGTATTCAACTGTTAATTGAGTTTGGACGGTTTAAAGTACAGATTGATAGTAATATTGGAGGATAATTTTGTTGATTAAAGGCCTGTGATTGTTGCTTACATTCCAGGCAAACCAAAGTGACGCTGGCCCAAAGATCGCCCAAAACCGATATATGACGGACAACGCGTCCAGTGCGCCTGCACAAGAAAACTGACCAGATCTCGATCATTAAAAAATCGTCAATACCTCGATGACGAGACATCTCATGAGTAAAATTAGTCATGACAGACGAGATATCTCGTTGAAACCACTTGGAGGGTTAATTACTAATTCCCTCCAAGAAAGCGACGTGGAAGGTTATTAAAGATGAATTCCCTTTTAATTTCCCTTGCAAAGGAAGTGGAGAACAGCATAAATTAGAAATACATTTAAAGTCAATCCAAACTCGTCACAAGCTTTATAAGTGTCGCTTTGTGATAAATAAATATTCGTGAAATTCTCTTGGAAATCCATTAAACCGGCGCCTCGAAAGAGATTTCATTCGATCCGTCCGAGATTATAAGGTTTAAATACCAATCAAATATTTCGAACGTCGTAAACCCGAATCGAGCTTTTAAACTGCTGAAACCCGATTCGATCTTTGCACCCTCCCAAACAATAAAACCCGAATCTATTTCCCTCTTAAAGTGGAAACTTTTAAAGCCACAAATAAACACCCGTGAAACTTCATCGGTAGAAAACAATACCCGGAATGCAGACAAAATGACACCCCCTCTTCGAAACAACACACCTCCGAAAAAACTCATCAATAAAAAAATAGGTAACCCATTAACCAATACAAATCAGGAAGGCATTTTTAATTTATGGTCTTAGTTTAGGCTCTTAAAACTGAAAATGGTGTTTTAAAATCACGCCCCGTTTATATACGACACACCTCCAGAAAAACTCACCAATAAAAAATATACATTATTTCCATTAACCAATGCAAATCGGGAAGGCGTTTTAATTTATGCAGGTCCGATCGAGATTAGGATCGTAAAACTGAGAATGGTCTTTTAAAATCCGGGATATATTGGGTTCAGGAATGTCTCTGCGATCTTTATCCCATTTCTCCTAAAAATAAAGTATCGGTAGAAAGCACAGACACGACACAAAGTGACGCCTCTTTTAGAAACGACACACCTCCGAAAAAACTCACCAATAAAAAATAGATATTATGCCATTAACCAATGTAAATCAGGGGCGTTTTAATTTATGCGCGTCGGTTGGAGATTAAGCTCGTAAAACTGAGAATGGTGTTTCGAAACCCGGGATATTGTCTAAGCTATTTACATCCCGTTTCTCCTAAAAATTAAGCCTCTCTCCGTGAAATCCGAGTAATTAAGTTTGGGTTTCTCTCGAGTTTTTTCGTGCTCGAGTTTATTGGATCGGTTGAGTCGCAACAGCTGGATTCGGTTGGAAGTTGCTCGGCACTTTGGAGACACTTTTCTGAGGTCGGAAGAGTTTTTACCACTTTATTGCTCGAGTGAGGTGAAATAATTAAAAGGTTTAAGGCTTAAGTGGGATGGGGATTTAAAATAAAGTTGCATCGCAACCTTATTAATGCAACTTTTATTAATGCAACTTTTATTTTTACCCTTGCCTACCCTTCTGCTTTTCTTCCTACCTCGTTGTCTTGTGTTTGGCGGTGCTTGGCCAAATATGGCCGCCATAAAACCGCCAAACAAACTAAACATTGGTGCATTTCTTTTGTATCAATAAAAGGTAGGTAGGAAGTTGAATTAGCGTCGCGCTTTAGAAGCACAACGGGCTATTGGCGACGGTCCGGGATCCATGCCGAAGCGAAAGATCCGAGGACATCTCGTCATTTTGAATCAGGGTCAGATAACGAGAACAACACCTGAGCTAGAATCCCACTCCAAACTTCCACACCACGCCAACGTGAGAACATTTGAGGCCACGAACATTTGAGGCCACTGATGCACGTTCAATCTGTCGTGGTCTCAAATGTCTTCACGTCGGTGTTGTGTCGAAGTTTGAAGAGTGGGGTGCCAGCTCAGGTGTTGCCTCTTCATCAGACCGTGGTTCAAAATTACGTGCTGTTGTCCTTAGACCTTTCTCTTCGGGATTGATCCCGGACCGTCGTCAATAGCCCGTTGTTTTGCTCTAGTGCGGCGTTAATTATCATTAACTTGGAGGGATGAAGATCGGAAAATGATATTAGGCTGTAAAACCAATGCATCGCCGATTTGGAGTTCATATATATGAGGTGTGTCAAACTCAATTAAAACACGGACCATTTAATGCAATTCGTAAAATTCATGGGTGCCACATCACATTTACAAATTTTCTTAAAATTATATTTTGAAGTGAGGATTCAGGAATATGGAGAGGATAATTAAAACACATTATGTAATTAAGTGAATTTAGGGTAATAATTTATAATATTGCTATATAATTGCTTTTATTTAAACGTTTATTTAATTTAATGTATTTTTAAAACTAAAATTAATTTTTTTTTACCGGAAACTCCCAGCGCTTTCCTCCTACTAGTTTTCCAATATCTGGATTCAAAGACTGAGAACATACAATCTTCATTATGGCAGATAGATGTTTATCAGTTAATCTTGATCTGTAGGCCGTTTTATTTCATTTCATGGACGAAAATAGTTGCTCACACAAGTACGTACTCCCAAAATAGCATACAATTTGTGCAGCAACCTTTTTAATTTCCGGGTATTTTTCACCTAAATAAGAATATATTTTGTGAATTCCTATTTCTCGATACTTGTCTTTTAAAACCGAATCATTCTGGAAATCAATTCCAGTTGTATCGAAGTGGAAGCATTTTCAACTTCACAGGAAAAAGGCCTAATAAAAAGATAAATTTTTTTTGCAATTCTTTGAAATCATTAAAACGTTTATCGAATTCGTTTTTGATTTCTTCAGTTTTACCACAATATTGTAAATATGAGAAACTCCCCTAAGTGCTATTTTCTTCGTAACATATTGTCCTGTTTTCATTTTATTTCAGAGCATCGTGGGCCACAAAAAATTACCTCGGGGCCGCCAGTTTGACACCCCTGATATATATTGATATTTAAATATATATATATATATATATTAAATCCATATTACAACTGAAAAATTTCCGATGAAAATCCGCTCTAAATACATAAAATATTAAACCAATTTCCCAAGTCATTCACTTCCATCCCAATTCATCCCACAAAAACCTTCTAAAATCGTTAATGTATCTCATATTTTATGAGTTGGACGACAAAAACGTGTGGGTTAAATTCGAATGGGATATGCGATATATTTAAAAAAAATTCGAGTCGAGTTGAGTATTATGTTTATAAGGGCGGCTGTATCTGTAATTTTGAAAAATTAGAAAAAGTTTTCGAAAAATGAGTACAATTTAAGCATCCTCTTTTTCGTTTTTTTTTTATTTCTTTTTTTTAAGTGCTGGAACTAATAATTCGGGATTTGGAAATAAATGGAAAGCGAAACACACTAAAAAAAACCATTGCCACAAACGGTAATTATGAATTTGAAATTTTCCATTTGCAAACCACTCTTTAAAGACATGTATTTAGGTAATATAAAAAAATGGTGCACGAAAGTTGATCCGAAGATAAAAAAAATTGCGATGCAAAACATATCGCGTTCGTTCATTACTTAATGCTTTTCTTATGAAAGATATAATATTTCTTTTATGAGAAAGAAATTATTTTTTTATAAAATAAATTCATTCCTTGTTATGATAATTTTAAAAAGCAATTTTTCTATATTTTTTGGGAAACGAATTCAAATCGAACGGAAACTCCGATTTCATTAAAATTCTAAACTGCTCTTTAGAAAAAAAATGAGTTGTGACTGAGAAAAATCTTTTCTCTAAAAGGGAATATATTTGTATCAAATTAATTTGTTTTCGTAATTGTTTTTTCTTATTTTTGAGGAAACCTATTTTGACTCCATCCTATCTTTGTTTTGCGGAATGGAATGCTTTAGGATTTCAAGTTTCTGTAGTCTTCTATTTTATTTTTTGTGCATTGTTTTCTGTTTAACCCTTCAAGTGGTTTCGACGAAATATCTCGTTCAAGATTAAAGCGATTTTGCTAATGACGAAATAACAATCAAGATATTGCCGTTTTTTTTATGATGACGAGTTCAAGATCTGGTCATGTTCTCTATTTTCGTCATTTTATCTCTTCATTTCGTCCATTAAGCTCTTACCAATTTTGCTAATGACGAGGTATCTCGTCATCAAGGTATTGCCGATTTTTATATTATATATTTTTTATATTCCAATATTGGTCAAAGATTAACGTGTCCGCTTTTTGCTTCGACACTCAGTATACTTATATAAGTACTTACTCTTGGTTGGTTCTACGACGTTTTTCATCATTAGAAAAACTGACTAGATCCATGATGTACGAGAAATCTCGTCCATCAAGATTTCGTCGTCTCTGGTCATTAGTATAAAACTGACCAGATCTTGATCTCGTCATAAAAAAATCAGCAATATCTTCATGACGAAATATCTCGTCATTGTTCAAAATTGGTCAGATCTCGTCGAAACCATTATAAATTTGGAAGAGCTGAAATATTTAAAAAAAACTTCGATAAATTAAAAGTAATTTGTTTTTCCTTTTTAATGCTAGTTTTCATAATTTTATGACAGTTTAAATTTATGATAAATCAATAGAAAGACTAAAATACAAATTTTTATCCCAAAATAAGAACAGGATAATCGCATTTTTCTATTCGAAATCCTGTATTTAGGTCCCCTCTGGATCATATCACCTTTAAGTGTGTACGGGCTTCATGAATCCGAGGTACCCTAGCGATCTTTTCTTTTCGCATGGCGTTTACTGCCTCTGGTAAAAATTGTCTTTCTCTACTTTCTTCTCTCCATCCTTTCTTTTCGCAGTTACTTGACATGGTCAGTATTGTGCTTGGCGCAGCTTGTCCAAATATGGCCAATGCTCCTTAAAACCCAAAAGCAACCCACCGGGACTTGGACATATGAGACTAGTTTTAGAGTGGGTTACCTAGAAGTGCTTTCCCAAGAGACTAGTTTTGGAGTGTGGTACATCGAAACTAGTTTTAGCGGCAGCCGGTCTGTGCCTTTAATTTAAATTCCAGCAAAGTTCAAATGAACTCTGCTGTTAGCCACTGGTTGAGGCAACAGCGACTGACGGCTTCAAAGGGGAAAAATGGACAACACTCGTCACCAGTGGTCCGATCTGCCATGACCTGCCTCGAGCAGTCGGCTGTTCCGGATGACAACTGGGCACGACTACCTTGCTGCACAGGATCCACGTTTTGCCCTTCCCACAATGCCCGTTGTGTGGTCAGGGCGTCATGGATGCCCGACAGCCAAGGGTGGGGCATTGGCTAGAAAGCAAGTTTTAGTGTGTGTTACCCAGAGACTAGTTTTAGAGTGTGGCTAGATTCAGAGTGTGTTACCTAGAGACTAGTTTCAGAGTGCATTAATAGAGAATAGCTTTGGTGTGTGTTACCTAGAGACTAGTTTCAGAGTGCATTACATAGAGAATAGCTTTGGTGTGTGTTACCTAGAGACTAGTTTCAGAGTGCATTAATAGAGAATAGCTTTGGTGTGTGTTACCTAGAGACTAGTTTCAGAGTGCATTACATAGAGAATAGCTTTGGTGTGTGTTACCTAGAGACTAGTTTCAGAGTGCATTACATAGAGAATAGCTTTGGTGTGTGTTACCGAGAGACTAGTTTCAGAGTGCATTACATAGAGAATAGCTTTGGTGTGTGTTACCTAGAGACTAGTTTCAGAGTGCATTACATAGAGAATAGCTTTGGTGTGTGTTACCTAGAGACTAGTTTCAGAGTGCATTACATAGAGAATAGCTTTGGTGTGTGTTACCTAGAGACTAGTTTCAGAGTGCATTACATAGAGAATAGCTTTGGTGTGTGTTACCTAGAGATTAGTTTCAGAGTGCATTACATAGAGAATAGCTTTGGTGTGTGTTACCTAGAGATTAGTTTCAGAGTGCATTACATAGAGAATAGCTTTGGTGTGTGTTACCTAGAGACTAGTTTCAGAGTGCATTACATAGAGAATAGCTTTGGTGTGTGTTACCTAGAGACTAGTTTCAGAGTGCATTACATAGAGAATAGCTTTGGTGTGTGTTACCGAGAGACTAGTTTCAGAGTGCATTACATAGAGAATAGCTTTGGTGTGTGTTACCTAGAGACTAGTTTCAGAGTGCATTACATAGAGAATAGCTTTGGTGTGTGTTACCTAGAGACTAGTTTCAGAGTGCATTACATAGAGAATAGCTTTGGTGTGTGTTATCTAGAGACTAGTTTCAGAGTGCATTACATAGAGAATAGCTTTGGTGTGTGTTACCTAGAGACTAGTTTCAGAGTGCATTACATAGAGAATAGTTTTGGTGTGTGTTACCTAGCGACCCGTTTATTAGTGACTATTCCAAGACGAATAGATCGGGTTTGATCCAGGACCGTCGCCAATAGCCAGTTGTGTTGCTCCAGTGCGACGTTATTTAAAATACCTAGCAAGACGAATAGTATTAGCTGCATTGAAGGAAAAAGGTGCCAACGCGTTTCAATGACATTAAAATTTTCAATTATTTTATCCAACCCCAGTAAATGAGAAATGGAACTTTGTTAATGAGCTGAAAGCAATGAATAAATATTAGTTGACTGCGAGAAAATATCAAAACACTTTCTTACCGCTTTTTTAAAGAAGCAATCAATGAATTAAATAAGGATATTTTTGCTTTTCATACTGTCTGAGAGGGGCCTGATCCTCATAGCCTTCTTCGTAGGTGCGGCCCTGATCAACCCTAATAGCGTTAAAGTATTTGATGCTAAATAACGAAATAATCTAGAGTTATAATCTATTAAAAAGATTTTATATCGCCTCGTTTGGCGATATAACATCTTATCATAGGGTTGGTGTTTGCATTCGCATTTCTATAGAGTGGCAACAAAATTGGTGAAATCGCCTAAGTCTACTATGTCTTGCGGACCAATCAGATAATGAATCAATGAGTGGGCGTCCTTTCCCGCCCCGTGGACCAATTAGATGACGAATGCTAGTCTCCACCCAGCAGACGAAAGCAGTCTGAGGGTCACGTGACTATTAGTTTTGTTCACGTGATCCTGGGCACATAAAAAGTTCTAATTGCTCACTTTACTTTTACATTTCCTCTATAGATATTCCATGTTCAAACTAACGTATACCTGCTTAATCCTCCAAGTGGTTTCAACGAGATATCACGTCCGTCAAGATCTGATCAATTTCGCCAATGGCGATATATCGTCAACAATATAGTGTCGATTGAATTCCGTCTCATGAAGAAATTGCCCTTTTTTGATGATATCGATATCTGGTCAGTTTTCTCCTAATGACAAGATGTCATCAAGGAAGGTAGTTAATTAACGTCGCTCTGGAGAAACAACGGGGTATTGGTTACGGTCCAGGATCCATCCTGAAGGGAAAAATCCAAGGACAACGCCTCATCATTTTGAATCACGGTCAGCTGACTAGAACAACAACTGAGTTTGCACCCTACGCTCTAAACTTCCACTCGTCCATCCAGATCTGGCCAGTTTTACTAATGTCAAGATACCTTGTCCAGACGACCGCCAGGAGGGTTAAACTAGAAAATTCCTTTAGAAGGATTCGTGACTTTAAACGTTCTGACAACCGTTACATGCTTTTATTTTAGAGGAAATTCGTGAGTTTCTGTTGACAACAGCGTCTTAAAGAAGAAAGGCAAAATGATTCTATTGTTAATTTCTCGTAAAAGAATCCTTTGGAATGATTCTATTGCTCCTTTTCTTGGAATTGAATCCTTTGGATAAATTCTATCGTTCCTTTCTTTAGAATTGAATCCTTTGGAAAGATTCTATCTGTCCTTTCTTTGGAGTTGAATCCTTTGGAAAGATTCTATCTATCCTTTCTTTGGAAAGATTCTATCTCCTTTCTTTGGAATTGAATCCTTTGGAAAGATTCTATCAATCCTTTCTTTGGAATCGAATCCTTTGGAAACATTCTATCTATCGTTTCTTTGGAATTGAATCCTTTGGAAAGATTCTATCTATCCTTTCTTTGGAAAGATTATATCTCCTTTCTTTGGAAAGATTCTATCAATCCTTTCTTTGGAATCGAATCCTTTGGAAACATTCTATCTATCGTTTCTCTGGAATTGAATCCTTTGGAAAGATTCTATCTATCCTTTCTTTGGAAAGATTCTATCTCCTTTCTTTGGAAAGATTCTATCTATCCTTTCTTTGGAATTGAATCCTTTGGACATAATCTATTGCTGAACATGATGGACTTCTAAAGTCTGTTGATCATAATAGCATTAGAATACTAGAAAAAGTACGCGAGGCTGAATAATGAGATAAAGACATCGGCTGTGTTTTTATTTACTAAACCAGTCTGACGAATCGAATTGTCGAAAGTAAACACAGCTCCGTGCATTTCGTTCGATTAAAAGCACCTCTCGACACATCCATTACCAGAGCTTTCCAAATGCAGACCCATTAATATCGCGAAGTGGGATGTCAAATTCTTCGCCGGAGTGCCGAAAACAATTGAATTCCGATCTTCGTCTGAACGATTATTTTCGACGACAATCGCAATTTTTCCTTAAGTGAATAATTCAGATGAACGTCTTAATTGTTCCGTGCTGTGGAAAAAATCACCTTTTATGGGTTCCGGAAAGTCTGTCCTGATAGGAAACAATTAAGCATATTCAGATCGGGGCCGTGATGAATTATGCAGATGGATGTAAGTATTCGAATTTTTAATCTTTTGTTCGATGGAGTCTTTTTACGAAGTGGGAGACGTTAGTTACGGTAACAAAGTGGAAGATTGTGTGTAATCGAATTCAATCCAGAACCATTTTCGCATCTCTGGAAATTAGTTGGTAGGTAGGTAGTTAATTAACGTCACACTAGAGCAACACAGCGGGCTATTTGCGATGGTCCAGTATCCACCCCCAAGGGAAAGATCCGAGGACAATACCACGTCATTTTGAACCAGGGTCAGATGACGAGAACAACACCCGAGATGGTACCCCATTATAAAACTTCCACACCTCGCCAACGTGAGGACATTTGAGACCACGACGGATTTTACGTGCATCAGCCTCCATGTACGACTATCTTTGGATGGACAGTTTCGAACTCTCAGCTCTCCGGTTGCTAATCCGTTGCTCTTCCAACTGGGCTACCGCGGCCCTGCAATTATTTGGAGAGATAGCTTACTAGGAAAATGTTTGAACTACTAGTATTTCCTGCCCTCAAGGGCACATCTTTAAGTGTGTACGTGCATCACAATCCCGAGGTACGTGAGTGATCGAGAACTTGCCTTTCATTTTTACCTTCACTTTCCCTTCTACTTTTTGCTTTTTCTTCCTCCCTCATTGTGTTTGTCTTATGTTTGGCGCAGCTTGGCCAAATATAAAACCCGAAAATAACTAGGAAAATGATTGAACACCGGGTATTTCCTTGCTGTAAAGGATGAACCCACTTTGAACAGAAATTCCCTTTGGCCTGACTAACCTTTTACACAAATCAGATTCGGTTGATGCCGAATTGGGATATTAACCCTCCTGGTAACAAAGTATCTTGTCATTGACAAAGCTGACCAGAACTTGATGGATGATCTGATCAGTTATCTTCTCATCGTTAGAAGATAACTGATCAGATCTCGATCTCCTCGTCTACATATCGGTAATATCTTGACAAAGGGATATCTCGTCGTTATATCTTGAAATCGGGTCAGATCTTGATGGATGAGATATCTCGTCAAAACCACTTGGAGGATTAATCTGAGATAGAGGGTTCATAGACCATTTTAGTCGCACACGTTCAAACCGATTATTTCCAATACAGACCAAAGACCGGATGTGGGCTAGTCTTAGTCAATTAGTTCAACCCCCCTGGTGGTTTAGCTCTCAGGGGCACATCTTAAGGTGTTTACGGGCATCGCAATCCCTAAGTACTCGAGTTATCTGTCCTCCCTTCTTTTTTACCCATGTCTACTCTTCTGTTTTTTGCTTTTTTCCTCTCGTTGTCTTACGTTTGGCGCAGCTTGGTCAAATATGGCTCTTGCACCATAAAACCCACAATCAACCAACTCCTTGGTGGTTTAATCTTGGGGTCGAAAACTGACCCTGTTGTATCCAACCTCTGGTGCAACAACCTGTTCCGAACTGTCACCAGTTCTGGGCAAGGGACAGTTTGTTTAGCCTACTTGCATCTTATCTTCATTTCCCTTGGAACAATTGGGTAGTTTTGCCTTGACAAGATATCTCGTCCTTAATAACATTGATCATATCTTGATGGACGAGATATCTAATTGAAACCATTTGAGGGTTAAATGGCTGATAAATACGATGCACGACTCAAGCCGTCTGAGAGGTTCACACGCATGCATAAATCTGTTCTACATCCTGCATTCTTCCTTGCATGACTTTTAACTACATTAAAACTCCTTGACCAGTAGAACCTTTCCTAGAATTCCTTCATGTATTTATGTGTATTTTTGGGTTGAGGTTAGCCGCTACAAGGCAGTTTTCGTCGCGAAAATAAACCTCCAGGAGGGTTAACCTTCGTGGAGTTTAGACGAGATATTTCATCCATCAAGATTTTATCGATTTGCTAATTACGAGATACGTCGTCATCAGACATTTAAATCAGTTTTCTTTCTAATGACGAGATACTACCTCGTTCATCGATATCTGGCCAGTTTTTCTTTTGACCAGATAACCTCGTCGAGACAACCACCAGGAAGGTTAAAACATTGCAGATATGGAACTAAAGAGAATTTAAATATTAAAACGGCAAATGATCAAACACTGAAGTAACTATGAACAGAAAAAACCAAACCAACCTATCGAATTCTTTGGTTCACCCAAAAGAAAGTCACTAAAGCTGAAACTTGAAACTGCTCTTCTTGGTTGACTAAAAAATCAGCTATTAACGAGTTTGATAATGATGTACCTGGAGAAACACAAAGTGTTGGAAAAAGTTGTAAAACTTTGTAAACTAAATATTTAGGGACTTAAAAATTGTAATTAGTTTTCAGCGTAGAAATCTGTTTATATAAAAGTATCAATACGAATGTTGAGTTTTTTATCTTTTCGTTGCTTGAAGTTTTTCTTTAGTTTAACAAACTTTAACATAAAATTTTCGAAATGAATGTTCGTTGTTTAATTACGAGCAAAAAGTTAATTGCACATTTGGTAAAAGTTAGTTTTTAATTTTTCATCCGTTCCAAAACTTCAGTAATTCATTGTTCAATAAAAGTGAATAGTTTAAATAAAATCATGGATTAAAGTGATTCTTGATTGACATCATTTCACTTCACTTCGACATTCATAATCGTCGTAACGATCCAGGGCAAAGAACATTAGGTACGACTTTGTTATGAAGACTTTCGTGGCAACGCCTTTGGGGCGGTTTTTTTTGGCGTGCTTTTTATGTCGCCAAGGAAGAATTTCTTAGAAAAATACCGTTTATGGCTCAGCCGAAATTAATTAAAACATTAACTAATGACAAGATATCTCGTCCATGAAGTTCTGGTCAATATTTTTCTAGGCCAGTTTTTAAGGGGGTCTCTTGGAATGGTTCTCAGTTCTAACCCTCCAAGTGACTTACGACGAGATATCTCGTCCATCAAGATCTGACCAATTTTGATACTAACGAGATGCATCGTCATCAAGATATTGCCGATTTCTTGACGGAATCAAGATTTGGTCAGTTTTCTTCTAATGACGAGATATCTCGTCCATCAAGATCTGCTAATGGTTTTGCTGATGACGAGATATCTCGTCACGACAACCACTAGGAGGGTTAAAAGAGGTTTAATGCAAATGTTCGACTGCTTTCGACTTCAACAGCGCCAAATTCCAATCTATCAGCGATTCTTGGTAATGTTTTGTCGCGGAATACATCTCCCCATGTCTTCCAAAGTCTCCATGCCAAATTTAGTTCCATTCAGTTTATTCCTTTGGGGCGTTTTTTGGCGTGCTTTTTATGTCGCCAAGGAAGAACTTCTTAGAAAAATACCGTTTAAGGCTTAGCCGAAATTAATTAAAACATTAACTAATGACAAGATATCTAGCTACAAGCGCCTCCAAAGAGTGCTCGGTCCAGCCAAAGACCGACGTGTACACGGGGGCTGGCGCACGTTAAATCTGCCGTCTCAAATGTCCTCACCTTGACGTGGTGTGGAAGTTTGGAGATTGGGGTGCCATCGAAGGTGTTATCGTCGTCTGACCGTGGTGCAAAATTACGAGCCGTTGTCCTTGCATATCTCCTTTATTGATGGATCTCGGAGTTTCGCCGATAGCCCGTTGTGTTGCTCCATTTCGACGTTAATTAACTTCCTACTTCCAAAAAGTGAGAGTTATCTTATGCTCCCTCTGTACTTTCCCTTGCATAAAAAAATATTTCGATCTCTTCTGAGGTCTCCTATACTAAAAATATTCATTAAGTTGGTACTCATCAGCTTGTTTGATCAAAGGTCTTTTTGTTTCAAGTAGTACATTCCTTTTAAACTTTAAGATACGAATTTTTTTAAGGGAGTCTTTTGAAGTGGTTCTGATTTAAAAGAGGATAAGAAAATTTTTACCTCAACTCAAGTGTTTTGAGCTCCAGTTCTTGAACATCGTTATTTAAAGTGGAAGTGGTTATCTCCTTTTATTCGTCAATGAACAACTTGAGACTTTAAAAGAACTTATTTATCCCACCCTCGAAATGGTTTCCGACATACAAAAACCTTTCGAAAATTTTGATGTCTCCGCCGTAGAGAGTATGTCAAAAGTGCTCCTTTGTACAGTCGTGGAAAAAAACAAACGAACCGCCCCCTTTATTTCGAGTACTATTCATAGTAGAGCGAATTCAAAGATATCATTCGATAGGAAATTATGTCCTCTGCAAATTCAAATGCAAAGAAATGCATTAGGGGTCGGTCGTCTTCATATCAAATTTTGTACGAACAATAAAATTTACAATGGAAACGCCATGTTTCGGTGCCTTAATCAGATTCGGCATCGTTAAATTGGTCTAAATATGAAATTTTATGACTACCTTTATATCCGGAGATAATGATGTTAAAGCTGCAGTCAATTTAAGGGATCATTCCCACATTGAAAATCGCTATTTGTAGATCGAGATTAGTTGTAGTTATAGTTACCGGAATTTCAAATTTGAACACTATTTCAAACGTATTTGTCAGCGCATGCAAACGATCCGAAAATTGTTATATTTATTATGCAAGTGAAAACGATTGGAGAATTGCATGTGCAAACGATTGGAGAATTATCCGAGGTTTGTCAGACGTTTTTTAAACTTTTGGTTGCCCCTTAAAATCGTAATAACTAGGAAACTTTAATGTAACTCAAAAACTAACGATTAGAATGAGCTGAAATTTAGCATGATCATATTAGAAGTCCTGAATCGATTCCCATCAAAATATAGTAGGGTTCCAATTCATAATATTTTCAAACATTAATTTAATAATTATTATTGCTTACTAAAAACATTAAAATAAAATATTTGGTGAATTTTGCTTGGGTTCTTTAACTGCAACATGGTACAGAATATCAGTGCTATAGAAATATTACTTAGGGAGATATCCATAAAAGTCTAAGAAACTGATTTAACGTTAGGAGCTCCAATCTTTCTGTACTCATAACTTCGAAACGGTAAGACCTAATGGCACGAAATTTGGAATCTGAAGTTGAATTTTGATATAGATTCGAAATTGAGTGTGTCGAAATAGGTAGTTTCTATAGGAAATTATGAAGTTGGTGCTCAATTTAATATGAAGACGGCCCCTTATGCAAATTTTATGCATTTGAATTTACATAAGAGTTAGTTCCTGTCAAACGCCATCATTGAATTTTCTCTTTTAAAATTGTTCGAATGAAGAGGGGTGGTTCGTTTTTTTGTTCCGCGATTGTACATCGAGCAATGTTCCGTTTCAATGTCTAGGTAGTGTCTTAGAAGATAAAGACATTTTGTATCATAACTTGAAATAGGAAAATTGGGTAGTCATAATTGACTTCAAAGTTTGGAAAAAAGACATTTAAGAGACTGAATTATTCAATAGACGGAAATGATCCTATACTTTTTATGGACTTGGAAGACATAAGTCTCAAATGACAGGTGACTTAAAAGCGACTTTTTTTGAAAATTCACCCAAGAACAAGAACAATTTTGTCCCCCTTTTTAAAACTAATAGTGGAAGGAAAAACCTTTAAGGGATATTTCATTGGAGGGAAAATTTTCCAAGGGACGCCAATCTTGAAGTTTTGGCGCCAAACTGGGGCACTAAAGGTCATCGAAAATTTAATCCCTTTTTGAGTACTGATAGAGGACTGAAAAAATAATTTTTAGATTTTTTTTATAGGGGGAATTTTCCAAGGGTCGCCAGTTTCGAAATTTTGGCAATAAGCCGTGGCAACCATGAAAGAAAACATCAGAATGGTGTTGCTAGTGTCATGAAAACATTAAAAAATATTTAGTTTTTAATTGACACGACTTTTCGAAAAATTCCTTTTTTTAAATTTATCAAAGGTCAACTAAAATGTGGTTAATTTTTAAGTAATAACGGACGGAAAGTATATTTTTCACGGACACCAAATTCGAAGTTTTGTCGCCAAGCGGTGGATATGATGAAAGAACAACATCGCAATCTGGGTTTGCTAGATTGGCCATGAAAACCTTATCAAGAGAAAATATTAATTTCAAAATTTAAATTCCTTGTCGAGATCTTCAATGTCTTTCATACTTAGCACATTTTGTGTTTTAGCCGATTCATTTTGCATACAATCAAGTAAAATTGCTTCTAAAATAGGATTTAATAGATCTCTTTGCTTCTATTTTTAAGAATTTATGCTACTATTTCACATGTGCTTTGGCTGTTAAACGGCACCTTTTACTTCATTTAATGACATTCATTCCTCAACGACATTCCTTACTGTACCTTCGTGTGCTTAACTAAAATAGGGTTTAAGAGACTTTTTGCTATTTTAAAAATGATACTATTTCATGCTTTTGCGTATGGCAGCCTTCATTACAATGTTTTATACCTTTCAAATATAGACTGACCCAAGACCGACTGCCTTTTCGTTGGAGCCGCACTATACTTTCATTAGTACGTTGGAAATAAGGACCGATAGGGGGAACCCATGTCCGAATGTAGTCGGGGAGTTGTTGCAATTGGAGGGGTAGATTCTTCGTACGTTCTTCCTGGTTCTGTCTAGATTAGGTTCTGGGCTAGAAAGACATGTCTCAAAGCACAGGGCTGCCGCAAACGATTAAACGGCCACTTTTAGATACTATTTTTCAACCTTGGCGACTAGGGGTAACTTTTAAATCAAAATCGTTCTATTTTCCAGAAGCTCCAAAAGCTCCTTTTTCGAAATTTTGACGACTCTTTTTGAAAATTCATTAATGGTCAACGAAAATTTGGTTCATTTTTTAGTAATAGCGGACGAAAAATATATTTTTCAAGGACGGACAAGTAAAGAGGGCTGTGACAGCCCTGTTTACGGTACCTTGTACCTCATTTAATGACATTACTCATTCAACGTCATTCCTCACTTAACGACATTCCTTACTTAACGACATTCCTCACTTAGCGACATTCCTCACTTAGCGACATTCCTCACTTAACGATATTCCTTAATATACCTCCATGTGCGAAACTAAAATTGTTTCTAAAATAGGGTTTAAGAGGAGACTTTTTTTAACTTATAAGCTTTTTAGAAATTTACTCTAATATTTTACAAGTAGAGCCGATAGGGGTAAGCCATGTCCGAGTGCAGTCGGGGAGTCAACGATTAAAGTGGGTGATTATACCTTTCAAATATAGACTGACCCAAGGCCGACTGCCTTCTCGTCGGAGCCGCGCTAGACCTTCATTAGTCTATTGCAAATAAGGACCCATAAGGGGGAACCCACATCCGAATGTAGTTGTTCCAACTGGGAGGGTGGGTTCTTAACGCGTTCTTGTCCGTCCGTCCAGTTTCTGACCGTATGTTGTGTGTGTGTTTCCAGGTGACAGCGACCGACGGCGACCGGGACCGGAAGCCGGACATCGTCTACTTCCTGACGGGCCAGGGGGTGGACGACCAGGACCCGGCCAACAGCAAGTTCGCCATCAACACGACGACGGGCGAGATTTACGTCCTGAAGCCCCTGGACCGCGACCTGCCGCACGGGCGGTCGCAGTGGCGGTTCACGGTGTTCGCAGAAGACGAGGGCGGAAACGGTCTAGTGGGTTACGCCGATGTCCTGGTCAACCTCAAGGACATCAATGACAACGCGCCGTTCTTTCCATATGCCATCTATACCGGGAACGTCACGGAAAACGGCACCGCAGGTCAGTGTGACGTTTTTTTTATTTAAATTATTAGGATCATTCCATGTCAAACCACACAGCCAGTGGCACATTTTTTTTGTGTGTACGGTCTGCACGGGCCCGGGATACCTAAGTGATCTTTCTCTATTTTCTTCTCTCTATCCATTCTTTTTGGGGGCAGTCGTGGCTCAGTGGGATATGCAAACTTCGCTAGCAACCTTCGAGTTGTAGGCGGCGCAGGTTCGATTCCTGTCAGGTGAATTCCTCTCTTCTGTGTCAGTAAAACTTTCATTGTGTGTATGTCTATTACTTGATATTGAATGTCTTGTGTCTGCTGCAGAATAAGCCAAATATGGCCCTTGCGCCATAAAACCCCAACAAACCAAAATGAAGTGCATGGCTTTCAACTCACTGGGGAACTTCAATTGATTTCCATATCCATATAAATTACCAAAGAGTGACGCTTCCCCTTCAAGGAGTTCTTGATTAAATAACTTTATTTCCATTCCGCTAATATGGATATTTACAGCAAATCTTGCACATTTACAGCGAAAGGACCCTTGTGCGTCCGTACTCTTCTGCCCCTGTTGGTCGAGTCCCCTTTATTTCCCCCTACAGTTCTTCCTTTTCTCTTTCTCATAGCCCGGATGAGAGTTCAAGGACCCCTCCCCCTCCAACATCCCTCTGGGATCCAATGGTTCCTTCCGGGCAACGTTCCTCCATGTGTTGGACGGAGAACCTCACACAAACGATCTCTTCTTTTCACAATTAATTGCCTGTCTTGTGTTTGGCGCAACTTGGCCAAATATGACCCTTGCGCCAAATACAGCCAACTATGTCAAAACGCGGCCTCAGGGGCACATACCCTTTAGGTGTGTACGGGCTTCACGAACCCGATGAGAACTGAGTGACTGTCAGTCAGTGTGCAGGTTTATTTACTGTTATTATGGTCATTCAATGTCAAACCGCACAGAAAAACAGCGTTTTTGTTTTCAAAACGGCCCCCTCTCATTTTTTAACCCACCTGGTGGTTGTCTTGACGAGGTACCGCGTCTTTAGCAGAAGTGACCAGAGTTTGATGGACGAGAAATCTCGTCATTAGAAGAAAACTGACCAGATCGTGATATCGTCATCACCAAAGAATCCGAAGTATCTTAATGACGATATATCTCTTCATTGGCAAAAATTGGTCAGATCTTGATGGATGAGATGCCTCCTGAAGAGTTAAAATTGCATTTATCTGTATTTTTTTGATTTCGAAAAAATACTTTTGCAATTCCAGATCAGGTCAAAATTGTGACCTTAAATCGAAAAGGTCATTTAGAGTCTCCGCTCTCATGGGCACATACCCTTTAGGTGTGTACTGGCTTCACGAACCCGAGGTATTTTAGTGATAATTTCTTTTCCCATGGGGTTTAGTAACGACCGCAGGATGCCCAAGCTATTTTTCTCTGCTTTCTTCTCTTCATTTTTTCTTTTCGCAATTACTTAACATTGTCTGGTGAAGCTTGGCCAAAAAACTCAAAACCAATCAACATTTATGATTCCTATCGGACATTGAATTGATTACGAACTCAAATTATTTCTTATTTTGAATATGGTACCTTCCACTTGTGTTTAGTTTTGTGAACTGCGATGTGTTTAGACAGACTCGAAATGTCCTAGCCATAATAAAATTCCAAAGTTTGTAAAAGAAAACGGCTGAAGGTTTGTTTTGTAGAATTTCTTCCTGGCTCAGTTCCTTAAACAGATTAATAAATTATGGACACCCCAAACAACGAAACCTTTTTATTTCCTTAACGATTCTTTATTCCTCTAACACTTGTGTCGTGTAGCATCCAAATCGTTACACTCTCCCAATGATAAATGCCTTCGTTCCCTAATGTTTTCAGAGCTCATTTTTCTCAATTTTTTTTCACTACCCAAACATTGACTAAAATAAATAGTTCTCAAATCTTCCATTTAAACACACACAGGAGCAGAGAAGAGAATAAAAAAAACCATAATGTTCCATTTTTTAATTATTTTTAAGGTCCACAATCTTAATCACCCTCTCAAGTACATGAAGGGCAAGAGGAAAAAAATGGCGCAAAAAAGTCTCTTGGAACTTTTTGTAATTAATATGTTTGGATGGCGATTTTCCTTAATTAACTGCGATGAAAATCGATCCCGTTTTTTATCCCGTTTTCGTTGGAGGGAGCAATCCATTTTTATAAGGCTGCAAAATGATAAAAATTTCACCGGAATGTTTATCTTGCAAAAGGCTCTTAAAATAACCTTTCGCTTGTCGTTGTCAATTAGCCGCCATTTTTTCCCCGCTTCTTTCCGAACGACAAAAAACTGTTTCAAAGAAAGATGAAATATTTTAAATAATAACTCAATTAAGCCGTTCCGCTCTCAAAGTGAAGTGAAATGAAAAGAGAAAGCGCTAATTCCGGTATTTTCGCTCTCTAAATATTGGCGTTTAATGTAGCCTATTGGGAAGTCAATATTTGTCTGTTAATTTCAGCGAGCAAGAGATGAAAAGATTTTAAATAATGAAAATATTTTAACGAATTTAAATAAAAAAGGATTTGGAGACTGGAAGTTCATAACGAATTGATGTATTCAAACAAAGTCGGAAAGAATTTCTCGATTTGGAAATTTCCGAGAAATTAAATAAATTTCGCTTACGGCGTACATCGAAAATGGAATATGAAATATTTTAATCATTAAATTACATATTTATTTTAGAATGTAGTATTCCTTTTGAAGTTGCGCATTTCTCGACAGCGAATCTGTTTCTTGTTCCTCCTGCAAATAATTAACGAGATTAGAATCGTTATTGTATAACAGGTAGGTAGGTATTTTAATTAACGTCACACTTGGAGCAACACAACGAGCTATTGGTGACGGTCCGGGATCCATCCCAAAGGGAAAGATCCGAGGACAACACCACGTAATTTTGAACCACGGTCAGATGACGAGACAAAACCTGAGCTGGCACCCCACTCTCCAAACAGCCACACCACGCCAACGTGAGGACATTTGAGGCCACAACGGATTTAAAGTGTACCAGCCCCTCTTTGTACACGACGGCCTTTGGTTGGATTCGAACTCGTAACACTCTGATTGCTAGTCGGTTACTCTTCCAACCGGGCTACCGCGGCCCAATAGTATCACAGGAATTTTCCTCATTCTAATCACTCCGATTGCACAAATTTGTCCTCTCAAGGGTACATCTTTAGGTATGTACGGGCATCACAATCTCGAGGTATCCTAGTGATCTTTTCTACCTTTCATTTTTACCCTTCTGCTTTTTACTTCTTCCTTCCTCATTATGTTGTCTTTCTTGTGTTTGGCACTGCTTGGCCAAATATGGCCCTTACGCCAACAAAACCAACTCTTAGGTGTGTAGGAGCTTCACGAACCAGAGGGTCTCTAGTGATCTTTTCTTTTCCTATGGAGTTTACTGTCTAGTTAACACTGGGGTCGTGCTCCCTGGATACCCAAGCGATATTTTTCTGCTTTCATACCACTACTCTGTTCCCCAACCCGTCTTTTTTCCCTTTCATGACATATTTTACTTGACGTTGTCTTGTGTTTTGCGCTGCTTGGCCAAATATGGCACTTGCGCCATGAAACCTAAAAACAACCAACCAGAGCAAACTACAGTGTTGAAAAAGTACCTAACGCTCAGGAGGCCACGGTAATCTAGTTGGAAGAGTAACGGATTAGCAACCGGAGAGTTGCGAGTTCGAAACTCGGTTCAACCAAAGACTGTCTGGAACGCGGGGCTGTTGCACGTTAAACCTGTCGTGGCCTGAAACATCCTCACGTTGACGTGGTGGGGAAGTTTGGAGAATGGAGTGCAAGCTCGACATCATAATCTGAACATGGTTCAAAATGACTGTGTTGATCGGATCTTTCCCTTTAGTCCTTTTAGATCTGTCGCCAATAGCCCGTTGTGTTGCTGCAGTGCGACGTTAATTATCTACCTACCACTTAGGGTATAGGTTTCAGTGTACTATACACTAATACCACGAGCGCTTAAGACACTCTTACAAACTGACGGTAATTCTGAACAAAAGAAAAGCTCCGAAAAAGAACTTCGAAAGCCCACAAAGAAATTCGATCCAATCCATTGTTTTTGCGGTTCCTAATCTACTTAATCTCTCTCCCTGTGCCATTTTTCTCAATGCGAAAGGATTATTGACTTACAACAAATATGCAAATTGCACCAGGGGAATCGGATGCATCGTACGCGTTATCTTTTTTGAGCTAGAATCGTTTTCATTTCGGTCTTCTACTAATTAGGCAATGTGTTTAGAATAAGGTGATCAAATAAAGAAACTTTAAGTGCCCTTTTTATTTGTTATGTGCGTGTTATGAGATTTTAGAAGAGTTCCGTTTTTTTGTATGTGTAATTGCCGGTGTTTTATTGTTTGTTTTCTTTGCGACTCGCAGATTTACGAAAGCGATGCATAACATGCAATGAGTTTCTTGTTTTTTATGTTGGTAGGAAATACTGTTAAAGCGAATCGCTTCATTGATAAACGCTTGGTTATGTTAATCTTTTATGAACTCTCCAAGGGGTATTGATGAGATATCTCGCATATCAAGATCTGATCAATTTTCCCAATGACAAGATATCCCGTCATCAAATGTTACCGACTTTTATGATGACGATTTCTGGTCAGTTTTTCTAATGACGAGATATTTCGTGATGACGAGATATTTCTTCATCAAAACAACTGCTAGGAAGGTTAATATTTAAACCTCCTGGTGGTTCTCTCGACGAGATATGTCGTCATTAGCAAAATTGGTCTTATCTTGATGGACGAGATATTTCGTCATTAGAAGAAAACTGACAAGATCTTGATCTTGCCATTATCAAACAATCGTTAATACCTTCATGTCTAGATATATCATCATTAGCAAACTGGGTCAGATGTTGATTTACAGGATATCTAGATACCACTTGGAGGGTATCCAAGCTTTATCCAAGCTTGGAGGATATTTAGAAACCACTTGGAGCTTCCAAGTGGTTTCAAGGTATCTCGTCCATCTATATCATGTCATCAATTTTTATAATGACGATTTTCGACGATGACGAGATCAAGATCATGTCAGTCTTCTCATGATGTCACGATACTTAGTCGAGATAACCACTAGGAGGGTTTACCTTCTTGGAGGCTGTCTCGACTAGGTATCTCGTCAAACTGATAAAACTGACCAGATCTTATGGACGAGATACTTTGTCATTAGAAGCAGACTGACCAGATCTTAGTCTTGTCACCAATGAAAAGTCGGCAATATCACGATGATGAGCTGTCTCGTCATTAGCTAGATTGCTCAGGTCTTGGTGGACGAGATATCTCATCGAAACCACTTGGAGGGGTGATATCAAAGAACCCACCGCGAATACTGAGTCCTTTCGATGTTGTTGTCCAATGTGTGTTTGTTGACGGTGTGTTTTGTTTTCCAGGTATGACTGTGATGACGATGACGGCTACCGACTACGACGACCCCAACGAAGGCACCAATGCCCGTCTCAAGTATTCGATCGAACAGAACCAGGTGAACGAGAACGGGGAGCTCATCTTCACCATCGACGAAGAGACTGGCGTCATCTCCACCGCAGTGTGCTGCCTCGATCGAGAGACCAACCCAGAATACACCATAAAGGTGGTGGCCATGGACGGCGGGGGCCTCAAAGGTACAAACGTTTTCAAAGGTAGCTAACACACACTATGCAAACCAGGGGGAGCGGAAAATGCCTCACACACAACCCCCTACTGGTGCCCACGAGATAGTTTCATGCTGTTTGTTTCGTGCCTCAACCACAATCTCACTTGTTTGCAAATGTAGTCACTTGTAGGGTTGCCACCAGGTGACTAAAAGGCGAGCTTTTGCTGCTATTTTTTTCGACTTTGGCATCTAGGAGAATCCTTTTAGGTGAAGTCGTCTCAAAAGCTAATATTTTCGAAATTTTGGCGATTTTTTGAAAAAATTGGTGCCTTTTTGAAGTTTGGCGAATTTTCGAAAAATTTGGCGATACAATTTAACAAGTTAATGAAAGTTTAGCCTCCTTTTTTTAACTAACAGCAGACGGATAAAATATTTTTCCACTTTGGCGAATAGGGGTGTCTTTTTTAACAAAATCGTCTCAAAAGCTACTACAGTGGTCCTTTAATCCGGCACTTCGCCATTCTGGCTCCTTCAATAGTCCATCGTTTTGAGAAGGGCGACAGCGAAGAGGGAATGGGAAATAAGTCACTGCATTTCTGTGTCAGTGATCTTAGCACAACGTAAACACTAGGATCAGTCTAGCTATCTGTACGCTTCATTGCACACGCAACCCCACATGCACCGTTTTTTGTCTCAGTGTTAATTATTGCTGTGAGTGAGAAATGTCCTACAGAGCAAACGAAAACATAAAACTTTATCTCTAGTTGAGAAACATGCAATTTTAAATCGGTTTAAAAAGGTGAAAAGTTAGTGAACCTCGCTAATGAATTTTGAGTAGGCCGTGCTATAATTCACGACATAAGAAAGAACTTTGAAAAGATTAACATTGTTTTTAAAGAAAGATTTAATGTGAAAAGTTCACGCAAAACATTAAAAACTGGCGAGTTTCCTTGAGTTGAAGATACCTTGTATCTTTGGTTTTTACAAGAGCGTAATAGGTATACTCCTATTTCTGGCGAAATTTTAAAGGAGAAAGCTAAGTTTTTCTACAGAAAAATCA
The DNA here is from genome assembly GCA_933210815.1 of Meta bourneti. Lineage (NCBI taxonomy): Eukaryota > Metazoa > Arthropoda > Arachnida > Araneae > Tetragnathidae > Meta > Meta bourneti. Next base: position 5,594,275 of record OW119924.1, on the reverse strand, counting down.
CGAACAAAGATGATTTTCAGGCTAGTGAGGGCTGACTAGAAAAGTTTAAAAAACGTTTCGGTATTCGACTATTGAGTATGACTGGTGAAAAGCTGTCGTGTGATGTTGATGCGGTCGAACCGTACAAAGAAAAATTTCAAAACATTATTCAGGAACTGGCATTAACTCCTGACCAAGTCTATAACTCGGACGAGAGCGGTTTGTTTTGGCGGCTTTTGCCAAAAAAACATTTGTTCACCGTGCAGAAGCTAGTGCTCCTGGACGAAAAATAGCTAGACAGGATCACTTTTATGCCTTGTTCGAATGCGAGCGGTACACATAACTTGAAGCGAAAAACAAAAAAATTGACACTTTTTAGACCTGATAACGTAAAACCTAACGCAGGCCTAGTTATTGTTATGTAAACTACAGGAAAATCCAATTTCTTGTTTCGTAATTTTTTTACAACACTAATGTCCATTTTAATACATGTATTTTGTGATATTTTGTGCAATAAACATAGGTTTTGCTATTAAAATGCTTTTTATAAATGAATCTCCACTAATCCGGCGTTTTCGTTAATCCGACAGTCCTCTGGTCTGATATCTCTGGTCGGATTACTGAGGGATTACTGTATTGTATTTTCAAAATGTTGGCGACTTTTTTTGAGTCCACCAGAGGTCAACGAAAGTTATGTCCCTTTTTTTAACGAATAGCTGAAGGAAAAGTATTTTTTGGTTTTTCGTGAGAAAATTTTCCTAAGGTTGCCAAGTTTTAGCACCAATCTGGCAACCGGGAAAAAAATTGGAATCTGGTTTCTAGATAGTCTTATTAAGAATATATTTAGTTTTTTTATTTAAAGTTTAAATGTCTTGGCGAGGTCTTCAATTTCTGTTGCATACTGTTTTCTGTCTGTTTCAACAAATAGCGGACGTAAAAAAAATTCGGATTTTTCTTTAGCGAGGAAATTTTCCAAAGGACGCCAATTTTGAAGTTTTGGCGCCAAGCCCTGAAACCATGAACAAAAAACAGGTCTCTGGTTGCTAAGATTGTCGTGTAAAAACCTTATGAAGAAAATAAAAAAAATTCTGAAATTTTAAAATTTAAATTTGTTCGCGAGATTTTAACGTCTGTTTTATACTTAATGAGCACATTTTGTGCTTTAGCTGATTCATTTTGTGCCAGCGCAATAAGATTGCTACTAAAACAGGTTTATGGGGAGACTGCTATTTCACTAGTGCTTTGGCTGTGACAATCCTGAACTTGGCATTGTTCCTGCATTAAAAATCAACGTCAAAAGATCGATAAATCAAATCAGTTCTTAAGCTACTTTATGCACGGTAGTTTGCTTTCATTAGGGTTTTCATAACCTCTTTCGTAATTTGAGGAGCATGTTCCTTGAATACAATTAGAGCATGTCACTTATATTATAGAAGGTAAAGCCTAAAATGGTGTTTTTTGAAGAAATTATCTCTTCGTGACAAAAGGCACACCAAAAAAGCGCCAAAAACTTTGCCACACAAAAGTCTTTCTATCAAAGCTGTACCATAAAAATGAACGTCAAACATAGTCAAAGTGGCGATCAATCAAATCAGTTCGTAACTGGAAGTATGTTGTCTTTTCCGGTAGTTTGTTCATGTTTACACTGAAAAACACTGCTGCGATCAGCAAAACTTTTATCGTTTCAATATCCATATCGTTCATTCTAGGTGACATAAAAAGCACGCCAAAAAAGGCGCCAAAAGTGTTACAAAAAGTCTTCAAAGCTGTACCTACCTTAAAATCAACACCAAACATCCGTCACAATGGCGATAAATCAAATCAGTTCTTATATGGAAGTATCTTTCCTACTCCAATAGTTTATGCTTACATTAAGGGATTAACACATTACAGGATTAACACATTACAGGATGTGTTGTCTCAGACAACACATCCTGACATCAATAAAATTTTACTCTGCGATTAGCAAAACTTATCGTTTCATATCCACATCGTTCATTCTTGGCGACATAAAAAGCACGCCAAAAGCGTTGCCACAAAAAAGTTTTTATATTAAAGCTGTTGCTTTAAAATCAACGCCAAACAGTCAAAATGGCGACATATCCAAATCTGTTCTCAACTGGAAGTATGTTTTCTTCTCTCCGATAGTTTATGTTTACATTGAAAAATCCTCTCAGACCACACAGCGTGCCATCAATAAAATTTTACTCTGCGATCAGCAAAACTTCAATCGTTTCATATTCACATCGTTCATTCGAGGCGATATAAAATTCATGCCAAAAAGCGTTGCCTCAAAAAGATCTTGATATCAAAGCTGTACTTTAAAAATCAACTCCAAACTTAGCAAAATGGCAATAAATCATCAGTTCTTAACTGAAAGTACGTTTTCTTTTCCGCTAGTAATGTTTACACTGAAAAACCCTCTCATAGATCACAATCTGACATCAATAAAATTTTACTCAGCGATCAGCAAAACTGTTCATAAAATATATTCCTAATTAAGTATTTCCCATGTCCGGACTGCAGGTACTATTTCTTTACTAAGCTATACTCTAGAACTTCTAACATCTATATATTTTGAGGATCAGTCATTCGGATAGGCTTAGTGTCGATATCTGATTATCTCTTTTTAGAACTGTATATTAGCTTAATATGTTTCGACTGTAAATTTTATCTTCCCATTATAAAACTAATGTATGTGGTATATATTTCATTTCAACTCTAGTACTTTCTTTAACTTCAAGTAAAAATAGAATTTTAGACGATTCAAATTTTATGAATACCTTATTTAGAAGGGGCATAAAGTTTGAAAATGAAACTATTCCAAATTTAAGAATTCCTTCCATCTGAATTCGTTAGGATTTTATGAATCTTTTTAGAATAAATCAACCAAGCTCGCTCTCCTAAAGAGCAATTTAGAACAAAAATTTCAGGAAATAGTATCCAAAGTTTACTTGGTGCATATTTGATTCAAATTCATTTCTAATTCAATTTTTAGACGATTCGAAGTTTATGAATTCTTTGACGAATACTTTATTTAGAACGCATGAAGTTTGGGAAAATGAAACTATTCTAGATGAATTCTTTCCATAGTAATGAATCTTTTTAGAATGTTTCAACCAAGATTGCACTTCTAAAGTAACATTTAAAACAAACATTTCAGGAAATATTTTCTATAGCTTACCTTGCTTACTTGTTTCTAGTTCAAATTCATTTCTTGCATTATGAGGACTAGTCTTAACACTAGGATTTTGTGGAACCCAAAAATTTTTCATCCCATAATTCTAGTTTCCTCTAGAATATATCAATTTTAATCACATATTTTGGTTTGGACGATTTCGTATAAAATTGAAAAAATGTATTACTTAATTGCGATTGATCTTGTTAGTTGCTACATTTTGGTTTAGGTGCTTAATTTTTATTGTATTTTCCTCTATTGGATTTTTTAATGAAAAATAATTACTACACCCAAAAACAACAGCGCTTCAATCGGAAATTAAAAAAAATTCTGCATGACTAAAAAACATTTGTATATAACTTTGATATACTTTTTTGTGGCAACTCTTTTCGCGTGCCTTTTATGTCCCAAGGAAACAATTTCTTAGAAAAAACACCATTTTAGGCTTAGCTGAAAATAATTAAAAAATTAATGAAAATAATTTTAGAAACAGCAAAAAAGTCCGCACAATACTACTTTGTAAGCATTAACTTTAATGAAATAATCTACTTTTTCTGAAATATTGTTATAGAAGTTGGTCCAATTTAAATAATATTTAATTTTAAATCTAATGGAAACCAGGTTATATAATATGAATGTTAAAAAGATCATATTAATTCTAGCGAATGGCATGGTAAAATAATAAAAAATATGATTTACGAAAATTAATAATAAAAGAAATTCAAATAATCGTATTTAACCGATCATAATAAAGCGAGGTTGCCTTTGCTTACCACAACTTGCTACAATAAGCACGTCAAAAGTGTTGCCTTAAAAAGTCTAAATATCAAAGCTGTACCAAACATTTTGTCCGCAAGGATCTATAATTTTAGAATTCAAACTCGTTAAGTTAGATTAAAATGTTTCAAGTTCGTAACATGTTCTCTATCAGTTTAGGGATCTCTGCTTCAACAATATCTAATCCCACTTGTAGATGTCAACATCCTAACAAAACAACTAAACTTATTTTCACTGCGACTAATTTCCTCAATGGCATACATTCGGCTACACTAACAGTGTTATGATTCTAACTTTTAATTAAAAATATGGGTTCTTATAGGTTATCTCACATTTCTTGGCGACTTCTTTGGCGACAAAAGAAACCTCGGCGGCATTTGCATTTACTTGTGCTGCCATCTATCGATGCTTCTATTATTTCACAATAACTGAATGAAATTTTTATTTTAGTACTTTAGGTATACAAAAAATAGTGCCTTTCCATGATTTACAGAATTAATAATACTAATATAATAATAATGATTATTACCATAATTAGCATGATAGTGATAACGTAGTATCGTCATTGTTCGCATTAGCAGAACAATTTCCAAAATTATAATCACAGTATAACAACGAAAACGAAACATAATTATGCAGAGTAACTATATACAAATTTGCAGAACACAAAGTGTGCTTTGAGTAGACATTTACTGATTGCTTATTTTAGTCTAATTCCGATCTAAATCAAACAAATAATAATACATCGGAACATTTTCATCCTATTGACCAAATTTTGTCACACATCTAAAATAACTTTCGTGAATCCTTTACTTTATGTATGAAATATAAGCCAGTCCTCATAATGCCAATGGTACGTGTAAACAAAACAATAGATAATGGTAATTAACGTCGCACTGGAGCAACACAACGGTCCGTGATCAATCCCCAAGGGAAAGATCCGAGGACAACACTTCGTAATTTTGAACCACGGTCTGATGACGAGATCAACACCTGAGCTGGCACTCCACTCTCCAAACTTCCATACCACGCCAACGTGACGACATTTGAGGCCACTGCAGATTTAACGTGTACCAGCCTCCGTGAATACGACGGTCTTTGGGTGGACCGAGTTTCGAACTCGCAACCCTCCAGATTGCTAATCCGTTACTCTTCCAACCGGGCTACCGTAGCCCTCATAACAATAGAAGCGAAAATGCAATTCGTTTCGTAGTATGCATTGGCCACATCCTTAGATAAGTCTTATAAAGCATCGATAGATGGCAGCACAAGTAAATACAAATGGCGGCAAGGCTATATCTTTCATCGCAAAAAAGTCAAGAAAATAACCGAGAATTGCGAGATTTTTTCTTCACACTGAATCTAAATGCAAATGAATTGTGAAGCATTTTTAAACTCCCCTGTAAATGTTAGTTGTGTATGTCAGTTTGCAACATTGTGATGTTTTGTGATTGTTGTCAGTCTTGTAACACATTTTTCGTTTTTCGCAACGGATATTCACTAGTTTTAAAATTGGATATACTAACATCAATCAATTTTGATTTCAAACACTAATGCCTGCTTTTTAATCATGCATGTGATTTATTTAATTATTTTACTAAATCGTGGATTATTTTATTTTTCTAACGTAGAATTGTGTTACCTCTACTGGTCTAGTGTGGATTCGATAATGTAAAAATAAAATACGTAGCTATATTATTAATTTTTTTTAATTATGGTGTTTATGGTAAATATCTATGGTGTAAAAAGATTAAATATCACAATTCAATATTCTATTTTGACTACGCTTTCAGCGTAGGTCACAGTTAGAAGTTGTTATCAAAAATATCAACAGTGATCAATAGATGTTATTAAAGTAAAAGACAAGGCAACACACTTAAATTTACTTTAATTTTCGTCGAATGAAAGTACTGAAATTAAGTTCCTTTTTGAATATTACTCGGAGATTAATCCCACAAAGAGACATCTGACCGTGGCTCAAAATTGTGTGGCCCATGCCAATGGGTCCGTTGTATTGCTCCAATGCGACGTTAATTAACTACCTACCCACAAAATAGAGATGAACTTTTATTCCTATAGCAGTCTAAATAACAGTAGAAAAATAACTGTTAGAGACCGTTATCGAAAATAGCAACAGTGATGAATAAATGTTATTAAAATAGCAGTAAAAAAAAGCAACTTCAATTTCATTTTAAATTAAAAAATTGTTATTTTGAGCAAATATAAGTTAAAAATTGAAATAATTATATTTCTTAAAACAGCAAATTCAAACGGTTAATGTCAATTTTCACAGTTAATAATAGTAAAATAAAATGGATTAAATAACCGTAAAAATGACTATCCGATAGCAAAATTATTTGCATCAACTGTTATAGCAGAGTAACAATAGCAGTTAACTCATTAACTGTTATTGCTATTCCCCGATAAGAGTGCTGTTTAATAGCAGCTACTTTTATTAAACAGCACAGCTGCTGACTATTGATGGCTAATATAACTGCCAAGCAACTTAAATTCGATTTAATTGTAAATTATAAAATTGTTATTTTCATCAAATATTTTTATAAGTAAAAAATTAAATTTTTTTTAGTCATTCAAGCGGTTAATATAAATTTCTCAAAGTTAACCATAAAATTTAGTCGCTATCCGATAACAAAACTGTTCCCATCAACTGTTATCGTGGAGTAGCAATAAGACCAACCTTAAAATATCACTTTTAACTAAGGTAAGTCCATAGCTCTGAAGGCGAAGTCTCATTGTTGCAGGTACTGGCACTGCCACCATAAAGATCAAGGACATCAACGACATGCCCCCCGAGTTCACCAAGAAGGAGTGGCAGGTGGAGGTGGACGAGACGGAGGGTGACAACATCCCAGAGACACCCATCCTCGTGGTGTCCGTCAACGACGGTGACCTCCTCGAGACCAACAGGTTCAGCTACAAGGTCATCGACAACGCCTTCGGAGCGGACAAGTTTACGATGGTCACCAACTCGGACGGCACGGGATCGCTCAAGATAGCGAAGGTAATGTTGTCTTTTTTACCGTGGCCGAATCTTCGCTTGTTGACATTGGTTCCAGGGGGATTAACCCTTTACCACCGAGATAACAAGGCCAGACCGCTCTGATGTTTCAATCACGTCACTCGCTAATTAGTAGTCATAACAAACATAGCCGCATGGCCGGCTACTAATGGATTGCCTTTAACGTAGCGTAAGAAATTAGGTTTTTTTATACTACACTGCTGGCCACCGTAAATGCAACACCCTGAAGGAAGCATGCAAATAATATGAAATTTACAACATGCATTAGCGGAGGTGAGATATGCAAATGATTAGAATTTCAGCGCAGACGCACATCACGCGCGCCTGTGGCGCCACTTCAAAGCGCTATTTAAGGCTTGGAGATTTCGACGATTTCAAGTACGGCAATTGTGTTTTTCTTGTGGTTTTTTAAAAAAAAACGATCAATTATGCCTCGTAGAAAACAGCGATCATCTTTTGATCAAGTATCCGAGTTCGACAGAGGAAGGATAGTGGCCTACAGAGATTGTGGATTATCTTTCAGGGAAATCGGTAGTCGTGTTGGACGAAACCAAACAACTGTAATGCGGATATGTGATCGTTGGATGCAGGAGGGTACGACGGACCGACGTGTTCGATCGCATCCACCTCAGTGCACCACTTCCCGTGATGACAGGCATATTGTGCGTATGGCAGTGACGGATCGCTCAGCCACATCACGAACCATAGCACAGCACATTCAGTCTGTACAGCATCATCCAGTGTCTGCGCGTACCATTCGACGCCGTTTACAGCAGAGTGGTCTGTCCGCAAGACGTCCATTGCTTCGTCTACCCTTGACACAGAACCACAGACGTTTCCGCCGCCAATGGTGCGATGAAAGAAGGATGTGGACTGCAGAATGGAATGAAATTGTCTTTACTGACGAGTCACGCTTCTGTCTGCAACACCACGATGGTCGGATTCGAGTCTGGAGACACCGTGGAGAGAGGATGCTGAACAGCTGCGTTATGCACCGCCACACTGGTCCTGCACCGGGTATTATGGTATGGGGCGGTATTGGATATCACTCTCGCACTCCTCTAGTACGCATTGCCGGTACTTTAAACAGCCAGCGCTACATCTCCGAGGTGTTGGAGCCAGTTGTCCTTCCTTACCTTCAGGGCTTGCCCACAGCCATATTTCAACAGGATAATGCGCGACCACACGTGGCACGCATTGTCCAAGGGTTCTTCGTCAATCGCCAGATTGAATTGCTTCCTTGGCCAGCTCGCTCTCCGGATCTTTCGCCGATAGAAAACATGTGGTCCATGGTTGCTCAACGAAGGACCCAGAATACATCCCCAGCTGCCACACCAGATCAACTTTGGCAACGTGTGGAAGCTGCTTGGTCTGCTGTACCCCAAGAACACATCCAAAGTCTCTTTGAATCAATGCCGAGGCGTGTGGCAGCGGTGATCTCCAACAATGGCGGCTACTCTGGCTACTGATTTTGGCAGGAACCACACTTCACAGAAGTCTATAAATTTAATCATTTGATACTTGGTCAACATGTTATCTACAAAATAAATTTTGTTGTGATATCTCTTGTCTTTCTTGGTGTTGCAATTTGGGTGGCCAGCAGTGTATTTTATATAACCGGAAAGTAAGTGCAGTTAAATATTGTTATATAACATTTGTGGAACATTACAGTGTCAAGGTGTTCAAGGCTTTCGGTCAAACAACACGTTTAACGTGTGTCCAGACCGATTTCTTTAGGCTTAACCACGAGGCTGTCCAAAATGCCCTTTAGATGCTGTGTACCTTCTTGCTCTGGAAATTATGGATAGGGTGATGCACCAAAAGTGGCGGTTTTCTCCTTTCCAGAGGATGAAAATATGAGAAAAAGATGGCTCAGGGCGATTCCACGAGCCGACTTTACACCATCAAAACGCAGCAAAGTCTGTGAACTTCATTTTCAAAACGATGGTTTAGCCTAAAGAAATCGGTCTGGACACACGTTAAACGTGTTTGACGAAAGCATTTAACACCTTGACACTGTAATGTTCCACAAATGTTATATAACAATATTTAGCTGCACTTACTTTCCGGTAAAATTGTATAGAAAACCTAATTTCTTACGCTACGTTAAAGACAATCCATTAGTAGCCGGCCATGCGGCGATGTTTGTTATGACTACTAAGTATCGAGTCACGTCATTGAAACGTCAGAGCGGTCTGACCTTGTTATCTCGGTGATAACGATTAAACTCGATCAGTGAAGTGTCTTCTACGCTTGCGGTGACGCCGTTCGCATTGAAGAGAAACAAGATCTTGATCTGGTCAACATAAAAAAATCGGCTTGATGTCTAGATATCTCGTCATTAGCATAATTGATCAGATCTTAATGGACGAGATATCTCGTCAAAAGCACTTGGAGTGTTAATTTCTCTCACGGAACTTATAACTGAACTTCGGATCACACGCATAACACGATGTCATCTGTTTCAGCCCCTGGACTTCGAGGACCTCCAGCAGCGCTTCGGCTTTAACATCACCATCCAGGTGAGCGACCACGGCGGCGAGTCGTCGGAACCCTACCACGTCGACTACGCCAAGGTGCGCGTCCGACTGCGAGACATAAACGACAACAAGCCAGAGTTCGAGAAACCAAACATAGAGGTCATCGTCAAAGAGGACGCGGACATAGGCACCAGCCTCGCCACCTTCCGAGCTACAGATGCGGACCAGGGAGGAAAGTCCAGGGTCAGGTACTAGACATTGTTTTACCTTAAGAATGTACCATTATGTCTATGGTTAGTTTTTTTGCGAAGATTTTAAGGATCGAGACCCCAGTGTGACGTCTTGGTTCACGGGTAGCTAGACTAGTTACCATTCAAAATATCCGTTTCGAGACTAATGTAATTTATTTACAACTTTTTACAATTAGTCGGTAAAAGGAATGAATAGTTCATTTAAGATTAGTTCATTGGTAAGTCCAAAGTTCTATCGAGGCGCTTCTTATGGCTGCTGGAGAGCCCCTCACAATTCGCTCGGGGGAGTCTAATTCACGGCTACTTGTGAGCCTTTTCTCAACAAAAATTCTTAGATGAGTATAGAGTCCCAAGGCAGGATATCTCAGTCTTTCTAGATAGGATCAGATCAATCTCAACTACTAGGATGAGCAGTTGCACAGATCTCTAGGAGGCTCCTCCTTCACGGCTACGGTCGAGCCTTTCTCAATAAAATACTCTGGCGAGTATAGAATCCCAAGGCGGGATAAATGCGCCGACAGTGAACGGGTGTTCACTTCTATCTCCAAAACGGTCTCTCTGCTGACCGCCTCTCTCTCTGCTGTTCTCGTTCAAAGCTCTCTCAGCTCTCTCTGCCCTTCTGTCTGCTCCTCTCCTCAAGATCTCAAGAACTCTATATATATTGGGTGCTTCTCGACTCCTCCTTTCGTTTCGGGTCCGCCTTTTAGTCGGTGCTGGTTGGCTGTTGAAAATTCTCACCATCTTCGGACCTTCCCGAATGGCTCTCTCACGTTGACCTCTCCCCTTGACTTTTACGACAGATTTCGGCGGACTTGAAAGGGGACCATAAAACCTTGTCGGCAATGGTCATCGTAATTCATCTCCGTCCTTTTTGTCTCGAAATGTCATAGAGAGCGACAGAAAGGCGCCTGCCTTTTGTTTCGAAGCCACAACCGATTTTGCGCCACCTGGAGCGTACTGTCGTTAAAAGATGTTTTCGGGTGGTCTTTTCCTTTCGGCACGATGCGCCGGCAAGATTGGTCAGACCTATCTCGACTTCCGTGGTGGTCGCTTCCTCTTCGGCGCATGGTCCGCCGGCAAGATTGTCCGTTTCCCTAGCAGCCGTTACACCAGGAAGCCAAAGCGATATCTCTCTTTCCTCCCACCATCCTTTCTTTTCACAATTACTTGACATGGTCTGTCTTGTGTTTGGCTCAACTTGGACAAACGTGATCCTTGTGCCATAAAACGCCCAAACAACGAACTAATAACAAAAGTCAAACACTAATACTTTCAATGACTACAACACAGTTCCTAGTATCTAAATGGACCGCGGTAGCCCGGTTCGAAGAGTAACGGATTACCAACCAGAGGGTTGCGAGTTCGAATCCAGCGAAAGACCGTCGTAAACAAAGGGGGCTTGTGCACGTTGGATCTGTCGTGGCCTGAAATATCCTCACATTAGCGTGGCGTGCAATTTTTTTAGAGTAAGGTGTCAGTTCAGATGTCGATCTCGTCATCTGACCGTGGTTCAAAATTACTTCGTGTTGTCCTCGGTTCTTTCCCTTCGGGTTTGATCCCGAACCGTCGCCAGTAGCCCGTCATGTTGCTCCAGTGCGACGTTAATTAACTACCTACTTTTCTTTCCACAATTACTTGACGTTTTGTCCTGTGTTTGGCGCAGTTTCGCCAAATGTGGTCCTTGCGCCATAAAACGCTACAACAACCAGTAACAAAAGCCAAACACTAGTACTGTTAATGACTACACAACACAGTTCCAACTCCTCGTCTCTAAAGTCACGGTCACATCTCCATCTAAAGACTATTCTCACATTTGGAATGCATTGGCTATTCTCCAACATGAATCAAAAAATCGACTCGGCCGAGATAGCTCTAAATAACTCGCCATCCGACGCGTCTGATTGGATGAAACTGTCGGCCTATCGGGAACCAGAGTTACTGCCATTAACCTCCGGGACCTCCTTTATTCTTGCTTCCACCAATCCGTCAAGTTTACGAAAAGTTTAATTTTTCTATTTGTATGCAATGTCCACGCATTTCGAGAAAGACCATTCCTGAATAAAAATGAGACGGGAAAAGTATAAAATTTTCTCCCAAATTTTTTCTGTTCTTTCTTCCATTGGTTGAGTTGCATTCGCGGCCTTTAATGCTCGAGCGAGCATCTCGGAGGGTAGTCCTAAGCCCCCTTCTGTTTCAGAGTGCACCTCGTAAAAGGATTCGTTTGAGTCGTGGTTAAATTTTTAATTAATTTGATGCGGAGTGTTCGTGGGAGTTTGAAGTGGTGTCGGACATTAGAATCGATTCATTACTTGCATCGAGATCGATGTCACTGTACTTGTGAAAAGTAGATTTTAAACCTCTGCGTTGTCTAAGGTTTTAGAAAGAGATCGTTTTCCCACGTCAACAAAGATCTGATATAATTGTCGTTTCCTATCTCATTTGGCATAAATAAATAAATTACACCAAGTTGTATTAATTTTAATCCTCAGTTGCACATCTTTTAGAGTTTAGATAGCCTATATAGAGAGATGACATAGGGAAAGCGGTAGCCATGTTTTTCGATAGTTGCTGTGCCAACACGGAAACTATGCAAATGTTGTATTCACTAGGGTTGCTAATCAGGTTATTTTGATATGAAGACTTCGGGTTTGGCGACAGTTTGGTGTTAGATTTTAAATATTGAAAGATTGTATTTTCTCATGGTTACTCATTTAGACCACAGAGCAGTTTATAAACCAGTAATATACAGGACTTAATATGGTGTGTGCTTGGGGGGTCTGAATAAAAAAAGCCTTTTTTTAATTTCATACATTGAGTTATATTTGAATTAGGAACACTTGCATCTTATTCCAATGTGGGGCAACGTATTTTGCCCTGTAATTTTCCGAATAAATTATTCATATAAAATATTTTTTCATAAGATAAAAGAGCTTTAAATTCTTAATAGAAATACAGTAAAACTCCAATTATCACGACTGAGTGCTGGACATATCCGGATATGCAAAAATCAGGAGAATTGGGAGTCATACAAAATCGGTTATGTTGTGAAATAAAACGCGAATATTGATCTAAAATAATTTATATTTATTTTTATTACGAGAATACAGTATATTTGAATTGCAACTTAATAAAAGAAAGTAGACCTAATGTACTGCATTTTAAAAATAAGGTAAATAATTAAGTATTTTAAATATCCATATTTTATACCATTCAAATATTCATAAATTATTTATATTGTGGAAAAAAATAAAAATATCAGTTTAAACATTGTTTGGACATGTCAATCGATCCCGTTCTGTGCTTTGTGAGTTAACAGAATAGAACTCAGAATTAACAAATAATAGATTTATTAACAAGTAACAACGGAGAGCGAAGCTGCGAGGTTGGTTCTCGGCAGGCAGTCCCCTCGCAAGTGACAGATAAACAAGAAAACAGGGGGGTGGTTAAGCAGCCCCTTTGAACATAAACATGCAGGCGCGATGACATCCACGGGAGGTCAGGTTGTCCGTGCGCCATCTCGTAGGAAAATACTCAACATTCTCCCGGCCTTGAAGCCCACAGGGATTCAACAGATACATAAAAAAGTCAATTAAAAAAAAAAACAGAAACAACAAATACGAATTTCAATGAAAATACTTAGAAATAGAATACATGAAGACACGTTTAAAATGGCAAATTAAACATAAATAGAAATAATTAAAACTCAATCAGAGTCTAATGGTAAAGGACACAGTTTTGTAATGGAACGCTTAAGTTCTCCACTCGAGGTGGTCACATTCACTACACGAACCTTTCCATCAGAGCCAGGAAATGTAGCACTAATTCTCCCTAACTTCCATCGGAGAGAGAAAGGAGTTCGTTTTTAATAAGCACCAAATCTCCTATCTTCAGATTGGCCTTCGGACGAGCCCATTTTGGTCGTTGTTGCAATCTTGCTAGATATTCATTGCTCCACCTTTTCAAAAATGCTGGAACAATCTTTGCAGTAACTGCCATCTATCGAGGTGATTGAGCTTAATTTCTGTGAGGCTAGGCTCTGGAATTGCAGTAAGAGGAGAACCAATGAGGAAATGCCCAGGAGTTAGAGCAGTAAGATCACTTGGATCCTCTGAAAGAGGGCACAATGGGCGGGAGTTGAGACACGCCTCGATTTGTATCAATAAAGTCAAAAATTCTTCATATGTTAGTAACGAATCTCCAATAACCCGTTTCAAATGAAATTTCATACTTTTAACCCCTGCTTCCCACAGCCCACCAAAATGGGGAGAAGCAGGAGGGTTAAATTTCCACTTCAGTCCTTCACTTAAAACAAAACTATTGAATTCAGTATCAGTTTTGCAAGAAGCTACAAACCTCAACATTTCTTTAAGTTCTTTGTTAGCACCAACAAAGTTCGTAGCACAGTCGGTGAATAATTCAGCTGGTTTTCCACGACGACCAACAAATCGCCTGAGAGCAGCAAGGAAAGTTTTTGTAGAAAGGTCACTTACTAACTCTAAATGGATAGCACGCGTGGAAAAACAGACAAACAATACTGTATAACATTTTAGCGATTTTTGTCCACGTCCCTTATTGCATTTCACTTGAAAAGGACCAGCATAATCAATGCCTACCTTTGAAAATGCTCGAGAAGGAGTCACTCTTGAAATTGGTAGGTCAGACATCATTTGAGAAGCTGATTTGGCACATAATCTAAAACAAATAATGCATTCTCGAACAATTCTCCTAACAACATCTCTGCCACTCAAAATCCAAAACTTTTGGCGTATAGTAGATAGCAGAAGTTGAGGACCAGCATGAAGATGTAAAATATGAAAATATTTCACAATTAAATCAGTGAAGTGATGTTTTTTAGGCAAAATCATTGGATGCATTCGACTCTCAGGAAAATTAGAGTTGTTCAACCGTCCACCAACTCGAATAACACCATTCGAATCAAGAAATGGATTTAGAAACAACAGTTTACTTTTACTAGGCAGAGGCTTGTTCTCCGACAAACAATGCATGTCTTCTTGAAACGCAGCAGCCTGAACAATAGTAACAATAAAAGTCTCAGATTTTTGAAGTTCTTCAGTTGTCAAAAGATCGAGCTTTCTCTGTTCAACAGAAACACGACAATTATATATGAAACGTAAACACCATGCAAAGGTACGATACAATTTCATGAGAGAAGAGAATTTTCGAATGAGAGGGGGTTCTTCCTGCAAACGTGCAACAGCGGAAACAATTTGCTTCCTCTCTTCGCAAAGCACATTTTCAGTTATTGTGTTTATGTCAGTACGCATTGGCATTTCAAACGATGAATCACTTAACCAATGGGGCCCAAACCACCAAAGGTTACAAGAAGTTAGATCAGAGGGATAAAACCCACGTGACGCACAATCTGCAGGGTTTTCTTTTCCTTGCACATGGTACCAATGTTGATTGGGCAAAATTCCTTCAAAATCTGACACACGGTTAGCAACGAACGTTTGCCAACGTCGAGGTTCAGAAGCAAGCCATGACAAAACAACAGTTGAATCGGTCCACGCATAAATTTCACAAAATTTTCCCGCTAAGGACTCTTGAACTGTTTCAAACAGATGTGCTAGCAATAATGCAGCACAAAGTTCAAGTCTAGGAAGGGAAATGGTTTTCAATGGTGCGACTCTTGTCTTGGCTGTTAGAAGGCTCACTTTCACTTCGGAATTAGCTGAAACACTTCGTAAATAAACCACGGCACAATAGCCTTTCTCAGATGCATCACAAAAGAGATGCAATTGCGTTTGCAATGCATTAGATAGCACAACACATCGAGGAATATGGATGAGCTTTAGTTGATGAAGCTCTGACCGGAATTTGGACCACTTTTGCTGAACCTTTTCACCAACAGGATCATCCCAAGACACATTTGTCTTCCACAGTTCTTGAAGGAACATCTTCGCCAGGATAACTATGGGGGAAAGCCATCCCAAAGGATCGAAAATCCTAGCTACTTCAGACAGAATGGCTCTTTTTGTAGCAACTATTTCAGAAGAATTTCTAACACTGACTGAAAATGTATCACTAGATGGCTGCCAGTTGACACCAAGTACCTTGATTGACTGATCAATCTCTATCTGCATGGGAAGATGACTTTCTTTCAACTCTGATTTCCCTGGTGTCGCCAAGTTGACAAGGAGAAGATTTGAATGGCAATCGTACAACGAAACGACCAGTTTCGTCTCTAACATGAGTATTAACGAAATGCTCCTCACAACGCTTTTCTTCTTTGGAGAGCAAGCTAGCAGTGGGAACAGTCTCTAATTCCCAGAATTTTTTCAACACATCATCAACGTTTGTTTCCACAAAATTTACTGCAACTCTTTCATTTCGAACATTTGGATGAACTGTAATTGGCCCACCTATTAGCCAACCAAGTTCAGAGTTTACAGCAAACGGCATTTTGTCACCGCTGAGTCTTGTTTGTCCAGTAAACAGTGGTAAAGCAGCTGTCACTCCAAGTAGAAGTTCTACTGAACCAGGATTGTTAAAATTAGGATCTGCTAACAATAAGTTTTTGATATGAGCAAAATCTTTGGTACACTGATAATTGGGCAAGCAGCCAGTGGTTTTGCGTAAAACATGTGCCTTTTCTATATATACAGGAGTCTGTTTGAAATGAGGGGTAAACACTAAATTCACTTCCCCTTCCGATTTTCCCAAAGATGTTTTTCCTAAACAGGAAATATCAACATTCGCTCGAGAACGTGAAAGACCAAGTTTTTGAACACAAGAATCTGTGATGAAATTTGCTTGAGAACCCGGATCAATCAGAGCTCTGCAATTTTGAAAGAACCCGCTTGAGTCGCGAATCTTAACGACTGCGGTAGCGAGCAATGTTTGTTGACACTCAGGACTTCGTCGCTCCCCTCGAGAAACACAAGAGTAGGAGGAGATGGGTGGGTGCGAAGGAGAACTATTTGGCTCGTCAGGATCCTCTCCTTCGACCCCGTCGGATTGCCCGAGGTCATGACCTGTAGAGTTGGGGGAGTTGTAACGTTCGCTCGGCGACTGGAAATGGAGAAGCGTATTGATGCCTTTTCCCACACTTCTTGCACTTATGGTTAGTTTTGCACTGATTCACACTATGGCTGGAATTCAAACAATTAAAGCACAATTTTTTGCTCTTCACGAATTGAAATTTCTTGTTTGCTGATAATTTCAGAAATTCGCAACACTTATAAATTTTGTGATTTGAACAGCACATTTCACAAGTAGAAAACGATGCAGTCAAAGATGTTACCTTTTGAGCTTTCCGCGGAATCACCGATTCTTTTGAAGCTTGAAGACTTCTTGCATGATCTTTCAGGAAACTCAGCAGTTCTTTAAGGGACGGAACACGGTCATCTTTCAACGATCTTTCCCACCAGGCTCTTGTTGACGAATCTAGTTTTTGTTGAATTATGAACATCACAATGGTGTCGGCAAAGTTCTCTATCCTCACCTCAAGAGAACGCACGCATTCACTTGTAACATCAACCAAATTCAAAAGGGATGAAGCACTTTCGGTTTGCACAAATTGTTGAGAAAGCAGCTTTCGAATATGAGCAAAAACAAGTTCACGGGTGTTTGAAAAGCGTTCTGACAAGAGATCCCATGCAACTTTATAATTAGCATCAGTTAATGGGATCGACTGAATTATTTTCAAAGCATCACCTTTGACTGCACCCTTCAAATATTGCAACTTTTGCGCATCAGAAAGTTGTCTGTTGGAATGAACGGATGCTCTAAACAAATCACGAAAGGATATCCACTGTTCGATAGAACCACTGAAAACTGGAAGTTCTAGCGTTGGTAATCGAACTTCATGATACGGATTCAAAACATGACGAGACTCACGAGCACTAATTTCGGGAGTATTTTCACTCAGTTTTCTTTCCGTACGCAATAAAGTAACGGCCAGATTATTCAAGTTTTGTTTCAGTTCTTGAAACTCCTTGACTATTGCATCCAATTCAGTCTCTTTAATCAGTTCAAAGATGGAATCATAAAGTTCAGTAAGTCTCTTACGTGTCACTTCAAGCTCATCTTTGAAGAATTGGACCTGGAAAATGTCACAGTTCAAAATTTCTTGTTCAATATTTGTTTTCAACAAGAGAAAATTCGAACGTTCAACAGTTTTTTTACGCAAATGCACCTTGAGAAGAGCCATCACGATGAACCAACTGGAACTCGGTTGAAAGTATCCAAGCGTCAGTAGCGAAGAACTACGGCGTAGTCGCAGTTCACAAGGGAGGCACAGCAATGGCGTCGACGAACGCGTCGCTGAAGACAAAGAAGCGCTGATACTTTTACTTAGTAAAATACCTTTCTCCGGCTCGACGGACCAAATGTTTGGACACGTCAATCGATCCCGTTCTGTGCTTTGTGAGTTAACAGAATAGAACTCAGAATTAACAAATAACAGATTTATTAACAAGTAACAACGGAGAGCGAAGCTGTGAGGTTGGTTCTCGGCAGGCAGTCCCCTCGCAAGTGACAGATAAACAAGAAAACAGGGGGGTGGTTAAGCAGCCCCTTTGAACATAAACATGCAGGCGCGATGACATCCCCGGGAGGTCAGGTTGTCCGTGCGCCATCTCGTAGGAAAATACTCAACAAACATAATTGGAATTTTAAATTGTGTTTAAATATAACGTTTCGGAAAAAATTGTTTTTCTAGCAATACTAGTAAAACAATTTTATACGCTTTCCATTATTGGCGAAATATCGCATCGTTTGGCGCAATTTTTCTGGTTTGGCGAGAATGGTCGACGGAATTTTACACATGTATCTTTGCTTCTTTTTAGTTATCTAAATTATTGTTAACAACAGTTTACACATTTATTTTGTTCATTAAGTGGGTAGGTTGATCTATATTAAATGAAAAGAAAGCGTTCTTGCCTTCCAAATTATGTAAGTTACAAGTGTATCCAAACAACTTCCAAAATCGCAATCAGCAACGTACTACCGCCATGTTGAACTGGCCTGAAAAGGAAAAACATGGCTGCCGATCGCATCAGCCAGTCAGAAAATGTCTTGTGTGTGTCTTCTCTCTATCAATATAGGCTCTGTATTCAAGTTATAAGCCACCTAGGTTTGATTCCCCTCTCTGTTCTGTGTCAGTGAGACTTGCCTTGGGTGTGTATGTCTATTACTTGATATTGTCTGTTTTGTGTCTGGCTCATCATGGCCCATGGCCTTTGCGCCATTCAAACCCAACCAACAACCCATGGGGTTTACGCCCTCAGGGGGCACATCTCCTTTAGATGTGTACGGGGTTCACGAATCCTAGGAACCCTAGTGATCTTATCTTCTCCCATGGGGTTTACTGTCTTTAGTAAACACGGTGATCGCGTTAACGATATATCCAAGCGATCTTTTATGCTTTTATCACACTACTATGTTCCCAATCCCTCTTTTCCCCCCTTGCACGACATTTTCTACTATATTTTGTCTTGTGTTTGACTCAACTTGATCAAACACGGTCCTTGCGCCATAAAACCCGAAACCTACCTATTAGTCATAAGGCCTTCAAGAATCAGTTCAGGATGATGGATGATGGATAAGGACTGAGGGACAGCTGGACAGGGTATGGTCCAATTAATATCCCTTTGTGTTGTTCCAGTGCGACGTAAATTCAACTGCCTACCTCTGGTCTATTTCGGCTTAATGGTGCCAAAAAATGACCGTAAGAGCGACAAACATTTTGCTTTAACTAGAAAAATTGCATTTTTGTGGATAAATGGTTACAAGACGAAACATTTCCCATCAAATGTAACTTGAAACTCAACGCATCCAAAAGAAAAACTACTTTAGTGTAATGGTTCCATATCCCCTCATCGGTAGAACAAACTAAACTAAATGGACGCTTCAAAAAACTTCCAACAAAAATATTTCCAATTATCCTCCACTACGTGCCTTTCCGCTTCCATATAAACCCAAAAGAAATAAACCCACGTCCGTTCAATTCAAACCTGTAGTTAAGGCTCATTTAAGTTTTAAAAAATGAATTCGAGTCACTACATCAACTTCCATACCTGACAAAAGAAAAAAAGCTCAAAGAATGAAAAAAAAAAAACCGCTTAAAATTGAAAGTGGCCTTTTCCCAACTTTCAACTCTAATGCCCTCAACGGCTATTAACTTCACTTTTTTCCCCCTTTCGAAACCGATCTCTGAAAAAAAAAGAATACTCAACAGCCACAACAAATGTAGACAGAAAAGAAAGACCCCCGAATCTGATACATTATTTCGGCCATCAGTTTAAGGGACGCCATTTTTTTTCGCCTGGCGCTTTCTTGTTTTGTGCATTCTTTGTTCTTCACGTTCATTGTCTTTTTTCGATTATTCATTCGATTCTTTTTCTCCGTATCGATTCGCAGCTACACCATCGACCGAACCTCCGACAAGAAGAGGCAGTTCCGGATCGACCAGAACGGAGTCGTTAGGATACAAAGGACGTTGGACAGGGAAGAGACGCCGAGGCATCAAGTGAAGATCCTAGCCATCGACGACGGTGAGTGGTCCAAAAAACTAACTAAATAAAAAATGTATAAGATACAAAAGAAGTATTTAAGAATTCGGGTCGTTAGGGGTTTGTTTGGTTGCTTTATGATGGGACATTTAACACGTGCTAATGGTTTTGTGTTGCAGAGAACAAAGGAACTGCAGAAAGAAGGAATTTTCTCTGAGTTATTGGAGGGTTGTTAAATATCGCATTAAAAGCAGCTGTCTTAGAGGAATTATTCAAATTAACTCTCCCTATGCAGTTGATTTTGATGATGATGTGACCTGATTAAAATGTGATACGTCATAAAGCATCGTTTTTACCATTCTGGTCCAGGCGTTGACCTCATCATCTGACGGAGGTTCAAAACGATGAGGTGTTGTCCTCGATCTTTCCCTTCGGGATTCAACCCGGATTGTCGCCAATAGTGCGTTGTGTTGCTCCAATGCGACGTTAATTCAACTACCTACCTTAAGTGCTTTGAGTTTCAGTTGATTTTGATGAGAATCGACGCGACCAGATTAGTGTGACCTGTGACCTTGTCATTAACAAAACCGACCAGATCTTGATGAACGAGATATCTCGTCTTTAAAGAAAACTGACCAGATCTTGATGAACGAGATATCTCGTCTTTAAAGAAACCTGACCAGATCTTGATGAACGAGATATCTTGTCTTTAAAGAAAACTGACCAGATCTTGATGAACGAGATATCTCGTCTTTAAAGAAAACTGACCAGATCTTAATCTCGTCATCATCATAAAATCGGTAATATATATCTTGATGAAGAGATATCTCGTTATTAGCAAAATTGCTCAGATCTTGACGGACGAGATATCTCGTTGAAACCACTTGGAGGGTTAGACTTTGCAAAAGCATCCGAACTATTGGAAGGAAATCATTCCTCAAGTTCCATTTTCCAAGAGCCCGGTTGGAAGAGTAACGATTAGCAACCGGAGGGTTGCGGGTTTGAATCCAACCAAAGACAATCGTGTACAAAGGGGGATGGTGCATGTTAAATATGTCGTGGCCCCAAATGTCCTCACATTTGCATGGTGTGGAAGTTTGGAAAGTGCCAGCTCAGGTGTGACCTCGTCACTTGACCGTGGTTCAAAATTACGTGGCATCCTCGGATCTTTCTCTTGGAGATTGATCCCGGAATAGCCCGTTGTGTTGCTCCAGTGTGACTTTAATTCAATACTTTTCTACCAAACTAACGGGCGGCAAGCCTTTCACCCATCCTATTTTGCCACCATACGGCGAAAGTACTTTGAAGTTGATTTGCATTTAATATCAAATATAATTATCCCCCTCTTTGATTCGGGGATCCGAAAGTACCGTTTCCAATGAGGAAGCCATAACTCTTCCGCCATTAGCAATTACTTTCGCTAATTACTCATTAAACAGTGCATGTGGCGCAATAAACTATTTGAGGCATCGGTTAATGGGGGTACATGGGTGAGAGACACTTGTTTTCCTAGACTAATTATGGTTAGATTTATAGTTAGGCGGTGTTTTCGTTTGGGGATCGGGCTGGAAATTAATTCGAGTTTTGAGTGATGGCGCCGGTCCCTTTAATGACAGCTGGGAAGTGTGTCCTAATCTCCTCGATGGAGATTTTTGATTCATTGCGATTTAAATGGCTTTCAGAGCAATACATGTGGGCTGAAGAGCAATCAATTTTATTGAGGTGACAGATATGGCGCTGATGAAGATGTAAAACTTGTCGCTGCATTTGGTTAAGGGACTCCTTTGCTTCGGGACTCCGGTTATACGGAGGTCTGATTATTCGGATCGATGTTCATTTGTTGATTTCTCTTTTAGGTAAATTTAATACATTTTTATTCAACCTTTTGCCAACTTGAAATTTCACCGAAGTTCAACGAAAATTTAGTCCCTCATTTTAAAAGGCCTTAATTCCCTTATTTAATTTTCCCTTATATTTTTTCTTTATTTAATTTTTTTAAATTTACATAAAAAGTATTTTTCGGACTTTTATGCTTCAATTTTTATGGGACAAAATTTTCTAAGGGACGCACAGCTGTGACAACTATAAAAACATCGGAATCTGTGGTTGCTCGATTATCATGAAACCCTTATTAAGAAAATATTAAGTTTTTTAACTTTAAAGTTGAAATTTCTTGGCGAGATCTTCAACGTGTTTCATACTTAATTAGCACAATTTGTGTTTTATCCGATTCATTTTGTGTCTGAGCCACAAGAATTGCTACTAAAATAGGGTTCAAGAGGAGACTTTTGCTATTTATGCTACTATTTTTAAGAATTTAAGCTACTATTTTTAAGAATTTATGCTACTATTTTTAGGAATTTAAGCTACTATTTTTAAGAATTTATGCTACTATTTTTAAGAATTTATGCTACTATTTTTAAGAACTTATGCTACCAATCCTACTATTTCACAAGTACTATGACTAGCAGCCTTGTTTACGGTACCTCGTGCCGCATTTAATGCCATTCCTCATTTAGTGACATTCCTTATTTAGTGACATTCCTTATTTAGTGACATTCCTCATATAGTGACATTCGTCATTTAATAACATTCGTCATTTAATGACATTCCTCATTCAATGACGTTCTCAATTTAACGAAATTCCTCAATGACATTCCTTTTTTTAACGACATTCCTCTTTTAGCAATATTCTTTTAACAACACCCTCACAAAACGACATTTCTCTTTTAACCACACTCTCACTTAACTACATTCCCCATTTAAAGACATTTCTGATTCAACGTCATTCCTCATTCAACGTCATTCCTCATTCAACACCATTTACTCATTCAACAACATTCCTCGTTCTACGTCCTTCCCAACCGTTCTTCGTTTGTGACTAAATGGTGTGCTTTGCGTCTTGCAGGTACGCCGCCCCGCACGGCGACCGCCACGCTGACGGTGGTGGTCAGCGACATCAACGACAACGCGCCCCGCTTCCTACGGGACTACCGACCGGTCATCATGGAGCACTCGCCACCCCAGAAGGTCGAGGAGATCCTGGCTACCGACGACGACGACCGGTCCAAGGGCAACGGACCACCCTTCACCTTCCGCATGGACCCTAACGCACCGGACATCATCAAGCAGTTCTTCGACGTCCAGCACGACCCCAGTCAGTACCTCTACCGTCACGTGACACTCTTTATTTTATTTTACACCCTCCTGGTGGTTTATTTTCGAGTCCAAAACTGCCTAGTGACCAGCCTCATTCCCTTTTAAGAGGAGGACCTTGGAGGGTTAACTCTTGGTGGTTTATATTCGCGTCGAAATTTGCCCTCTGGTGCAAAAACCTGATTCAAACTGTCATCAATTTTGGTCAAAGGACAATTTATATTCCTACTTGAATCTTCATTCTCCCTTGGAGTAATAAGGCATTTTTGTCTACGAGATATCTCATCCTTAACAAGATTGACCAGATCTTGGACGAGATATCTCATCGAAACCCTTGGAGAGTTAATATGCAAATAAAAAAACCTAGACAATCTACAATTAGTACCTCTAATCACTCCTTGGACATTTACCTTCAAGAGACACTTTTTTCAATCTAACCCTCCTGGCGTTGTCTCGAAAAGATGTCCCGTCGTTAGCAAAACTGACCAGAACTTGATGGACGAAATATCGTCATTAAAAGGAAACTGACCAGATCTTGATCAAAAATCGGCAATACCTTGATGACGTGATATCTCGTTATCAGCAAATTTAGTCAGATATTAATGGACGAGGCATCTCGTTGAAACCACTTGGAGGGTTAAGGTAGTAATCAACAAACCTTTTGAAAGGGTGGGTCTGATGAAATGATTGGCATCTTGATCACGTACACACACTAGGGCTTTTGGTTGTCTTTTTGTAGCCCTTGTCGTACCTATGGATTGGTAGCCTATCGATATTTGTAAGGTGTAATGAGGGTAGAGCAGATTAGAATCTATTGAGGATTCATATGCCAGGCACAAATATTGGTTCACGTCGATAACAGAATTGAAACTAAACATACATTTCAATATTAGGAGATAACTTTTCGTCGTAAAAGAATGGATGAAACTGTCTTGTCCTTTGGCTACCTCATGAAAGACATTGGACGAGGTGAATTGAAGGCAAAATTCAAGGCACCAACTTTTAGCCAACCCTGTATTGAAAGAGGTACTGTATATTTTGAAAGGGGCAATCTTCTGTACGGCCAGAAATTTGATGGATATATTATATCACCGTTTGGCCGACATCGCAGCAGACATTAGATAATATGAATATAGACTGGCAGAATTTACCGCATCGTGGGTTAAGGTAGTAATCAACAAACCTTTTGAATAGGGTGGGTCTGATGAAATGATTGGCATCTTGATCACGTACACACACTAGGGCTCTGAATGCCCGGATGGCTATCGTAAGAGGTTGGCCTGTGTGTGGCCAAAGTACAACACGGGACTTACAGAAGTAAGTTGATTTAACAAAGAAATAGTAGAAAAAATTTAACTACAATTACAAGATTTGATTAACTTAACAAATGAGTAGAAAAGCAGATTAGATTTAACAAAAACATTGAGTTTCACTGCCCATGTTTTCCCCAATTTTCTCAAAACATTTTGAAGGCACGTTCTTGAATTATCAAATGCAGGACAACTGAAAAGAAAAATCCTCCACATCTTGTGGCTGCTTTTTGAATACTCTCACCTATGACTAGTTCGCAGATGAAACCTATATAGGTATTTAGAAAAATTTCCATGGCCAGATAAAAATCGTATAATTTTGAAATTTGCGAAGAAAAATAATTCTGAGTTCAATCTATGCTGAATAGTAGGAAGAAATTGTTTGGTGCGGCCAGCTTTCTCAGGCGGCGTTCCACTTAGCAACAATCTTGTCATAACATGAGGCTTTCAAGTAACACTTAGGAATGTTAACACTTACATCTAGGTCTTATTTGGACGTGTAAAAATGTGTTAGTAGATTTCTGTAGTTTTTATATATGAGTGAGACTCTGTTTGCAGCGGGTGCCAATGGCGACGGGATGGCCATCGTGACGTCCAAGGAGCGCTTCGACCGCGAGCAGCAGAAGGAGTACCTGGTGCCCATCGTCATCAAGGACAGCGGCACGCCCTCCATGACGGGCACCTCCACACTCACCGTCATCATAGGGGACGTCAACGACAACCGAATGCATCCAGGGTCCAAGAGCATCTTCGTCTACAACTTCAAAGGTACGACACTCCAAATACCACTCTATCTGTACGTATATGTTACTGTGAAAGACCGATATCTGGCAAATGTCCATATTCTCCGGTGAATGTCAGCATTCACATAGTCCTTGGTGTATGTCCGAAATATTTGCTAAATATCATTATTTCTCACTTACACCGGCAAATGTCGACATTCAGCATGCACTAATGGTGAACATTGAATAAAAAAATTTTGTTACGTTAAGACAAAAATGCAACTTTTTAAATCAACCTTTATTAAAATATATTGTGATATATGTCAAAATAGGAGAAAGCTTAAGTAACAGCACATGTTGAACCTAAAACGAACAGTACATTCTAAATGAGAAAAGAAAATAATACCAATAATAAACTTACACATAAATTATGTGATTAACGTTATACAATCTTGTTTATTGCAGCAACTTAAACTGAAGGCTGCCTCTCTTGGCTGTGGCCTCTCCGCCTTCTCGTTTCGACCCCCACCGGAGCTTATCTGTGCTTGTCGACATAAACCGGCAATGGTCCGAATGTATAAGAATATAACCAAATATTCGGTCTTTCACCGACGTATTTGGTATGTGTCGACATTCACCGGAGAATATTGACATTCTCTAATTTCGGTCTTTCACGGTAACATATATATGTAGAATTCTTATTTGTTGGTAAGAAGATGAGAGACGGTCTTCACAATTAAATATGTTTATTACAATGGATAGGGAGAACCTATATACAGGAGATCGTCGTTATATCGCATGATCATAATGCGTGATCGTATGCCACATTCTTTAGGGTTCTTCAGATTCTGAGACTTCACTGGCGCTTATACACTTCCTGGATCTCAGGAAATGGCAGGTGTTGTGACACTTGCAGGTGTTTCTCATAATATATATTACAATGGATAGGGAGAATCTATATACAGGAGATCGTCGTTATATCACATGATCATAATGTGTGACCATATGCCACATTCTTTAGGGTTCTTCAGAATCTGAGACCTCACTGGCGCTTGTTCACTTCCTGGATCACAGGAAATGGCAGGTGTTGTGACAATGGCTGGTGTTTCTCATAATATATATAAACAAAATTTTAGAAGCAAAGGAAAAATGTAGAAAATTGAGGAATCTGAGCCCACTCACTCTATCCAGGGAAGACTGAGTTTTTCTGTAGTTGTGTGTGTGAGGCTTGTATAATATATAGCCAAAAAATATAATCCCCAAAAACTCAAAACAATAACATAATGGTAAACAATAGCTACAGAAGGTTACGAGTTTGAAACTCGATCCGTTCAAAGATCGCTTGGGGCTGATATACGTTAAACCTGCCGTGGCCTCAAACATCCTCACGTTGACGTGGTGTCGAAGTTTGGAGAGTGGGGTGCCAGCAAAAGGTGTCGACCTCGTCATATGACCGTTATCCAAAACGACGAGGTGTTATCCTCGGATCTTTCCCTTTGGGATCGATACCGGACCGTCCCCAACGATCCGACGCGTTGCTCCAGTGGTACGTAAATAGCTACCTACCGTTCACTCTTGTTTCCAATTTCTATATTCCTGGTAACTGGGTAGTAATTAACATTGCACTGGAGCAACACACCGGGCTATCGGCGAAGCTCTGGAATCCAACGAAGGGAAAGATCCAAGGACAATGCCTCGTGATTTTGAATCAAGGTCCGATGAGTAGAACAACAGCTGAGCTGGCACCCCACTCTCCAAATTTCCACACCACGCGGACATTTGAGGCCATGACTAATCTAACGTGCACCAGCCCCTGTGTATACGACGGGCTTTGGCTGGATGGAGTTCGAACGCGCAACCCTTAGGTTTCTGGTAACCTAAGCGGAACCGGGGATTCCAGTCTCAATCAACCTTCCGAAAGCGATGCCTTGGTTCCAAAGTGATTACTGAACCCTTTTAATCTTTGATACTCCCTCGATTGTTAGAGAGCGTTTTTCGCGGAGATTAAAATTACTCTCTTTGATAATGAAAATTTTTCGTGACGCATGGATAGATTAATCGGCGTAATTTATTACTCTGTTCAAAAGTTTTTTTTATCCTTGTTTAAAAGAAACAGGGAAAAGTAACGGTTCACTCCTTTGAAAATTGTTTTAAAATGCCTCGGAATAATTTTTCCATTAATTTTCCGAGTAAACCTTATCACAAAGAATATTTTCAATTTCGTAAATTAAAAGCAAAGGAGGGGGAGAGAAAAAATTAAATTCGTCCCCCTTTCATTCGCCTCGTTGCCTTTTGCCGAAACGGCGAAAATGCCTCCGGGTTTCACAGAAATTCGTCTTCAGTTAAGAGTTTTTGTTTCTACGCGAAATGAACCTTTTCGGAATTAATTTTTCTTATTTGCCGATGCATATTAACTTCAGAGAACCCGTTTTCGTTTATTTTGGACTCAATTCCGTAGCGGTTTTTTCTCTCCCAGCGGATGGCTCTTGATAGGCTGGTAAATATTTTACAGCAGGAGGGAGGATTTTGATGTTTCATTTTTCATCTTGGTCTCTTTGTGATGAGGAAAATATTCATATTTCGGTTAATGGCATCAGGAATAAAAACGTGAATCGAAGTGAAAAGGATCTTTCCTGATTACTGAACCCTTTCACTCGGTCCAGCGAAAGACCGTCGTGTACACGGGCTGAACGTTAAATCTGTAGTGGTCTCAAATGTCCTCACGTTGGCGTGGTGTGGAAGTAGGAAGTGCCTCAGATGTTGACCTCGTCATCTGACCGTGATTCAAAATTACTTTGATCTTTGTATCTTTCCCTTGGGGATGGATCCCGGACCGTCACCAATAGCCCGTTGTGTTGCTCCAGTTCGACGTTAATTACCACCACCTAATCATTATTCAGTACCATGAGTCATTTTCTATTCGATCGCGTCCATTAGGATCTCATCAGACTCCATCTAATGAGGAGATATCATATCCATTAGGATCTCATCAGACTCCATCTAATGAGGAGATATCTCGTCCATTAGGATCTCATCAGACTCCATCTAATGAGGAGATATCTCGTCCATTAGGATCTCATCAGACTCCATCTAATGAGGAGATATCTCGTCCATTAGGATCTCATCAGACTCCATCTAATGAGGAGATATCTCGTCCATTAGGATCTCATCAGACTCCATCTAATTAGGAGATATCTCGTCCATTAGGATCTCATCAGACTCCATCTAATGAGGAGATATCTCATCCATTAGGATCTCATCAGACTCCATCTAATGAAGAGATATCTCATCCATTAGGATCTCATCAGCCACCACTTTACATCAGGGATGCCCAGACCGCGGCCCTCCCTTGATTTGCTGGCGGCCTGCATCACCATTGTCATTTTAACTTGAACAAGTCACAGGATAGGTAATTTAGGTTGAAACTTCATTGCTAGATAAAAAGCCTTACAATGCGCAAGCCCTTCTGAGTCAACATACAACAATTTCTGAGTCTGTGAACAAACTTTTTCAGTCATAAATAACAAAGCGAAAAATAGGAACCGCTTGACGTATGAAGATTTAGAATCCATTTTGCGCTTGGCTACTGCAAAAATCGAACCAAACATTAAAACAATTGTTGAATCAATGAAATTTTTCCGCATCAAATTATTTTTTTTTTTACTTTTTTTATAACAATATAAAATGTAAATAATAAATATGGAATAAATATAAATAACAAGCAATATGTAATAGATAGCTTTGATGATTTTTGGTTAACCCTCCCATAAGTCACAGTAAATCTATGTGGCCACTGGTCGTAACAAGTCTTCATCCCTGCTTACAAAAAAGATATAAACTCTGATGTAATTTACAGACACGACTTATAGTAAAAGTTTTTATTTTAAATTTTTCGCGTATAAAAACAAAGTTTTTGCATCGAAAAGCTGATATACTCCCGATTCTACGTTATTATCACAGATGCTGATAGTTTTTAATGTTCCATAAAACAGTTTTTGATAAATTTTGCCTAGCTTATTTTCTGCCATATGCACTAAGTTTCGTACGTAACTAAGATCTTTAAGATAACGTGATTGATTTTCCTGGTTGTTAAAACGTACCATAAATCTAGATATTGGAATTACTAGTTTTAAAACTTCAACATTATCGTTATTGTTTGAAATTGTGACTTATTTTTAATCGTGTATTGGTGCAACATGGCCATACTCTCCTGTGCGCCATAAAACACCAACCAATATGATTAATTTAATGTGTTTTGAAACAGAATCTGTCTGACCGTGGTTCAAAATTACGTGGTGTTGTCCTCGGATCTTTCCCTTTGGGATTGATCCCGGACCGTCACCAATAGCCCATTGTGTTGCTCCAGTGTGACGTTAATTGAAATAAAATACCCCCCCCCGAAACAGAATCTGAGTTAATTATGAGTTTATTTTGTATGCAGAAATTCATTTTGGTATAGCTTTAGTATAAAGACTTTTAAGTGGCAACCCTTTTGGCTCGTTTTTGGCGTGCTTTTTATGCCACCAAGGAAGAATTTCTTAGAAAAAACACTGTTTTAGGCTTAACGGAAAATAATTACAAAAAATTAAAAGAATTTTAAAGGTAGAAAAATACACGCAACTTATTTTACTTACTACTAGGTAAGTATTTGCTTTAATGAAAAATCTTTACTTTTTCTGAAATATTGTTATAGAAGTGTGTCCAAGTTAAATAATTCATTAGTTTTAAGTCTAATGGAATCAGGTTATACAATATGAATATTACAAAAGATCACATAAATTCTTTCAAACTGAGTTATTTAGGCATCGTAAATTAAAAAAGAGAGTGATATACAAAAGTAAATAAGAATCAAATAATCGCGAGGTTACCATAATCCTAATAAAGCGAGGTTGCCTTTGCCTGCCACAACTCGCTACAAAAAGCACGCCAAAAGAGTTGCCATAAAAAGTCTATATCAAACATGTACCTGCCCAAATCTTGATCTCTTCATTATAAAAATTAGCCAATGTCTTGATAACGAGAACCGGAGGGTTGCGAGTTCGAAACGCGGTCCAGCGAAGGACTTTCGTGTACGAGGGGGCTGGTGCACGTTAAACCTGTTGTTGCCTCAAATGTCTTCACGTTGGCTTAGTGCGTGAGTTTAGAGAGAGGAGTGCGAGCGCAGGTGTTCTCATCACCTGAGCGTAGTTCAAAATGACGAGGTGCTGTCTTCGGATCTTTCCCCGGACCGTCGCCGATAGCCCGTTGTGTTGCTCCAGTGCGACGTTAATTAACTACCTTCCTTGACGACGAGATGTCATCAGCAAAACTGACCAGATCTTGATGGATGAGATATCTCATCATTAGAAGAAAACTGACAAGATCTCGGTCTCGTCATCGAAAATTGGCACACATCTTGATGACGAGATATATCGTTATTAGCAAAGCTAACTAGATTTTGATAGACGAGATATATCGTCATTGGAAGAAAAACGACCAGATCTCTATCCGGCCATCATTCAAAAATCGTAATCATCTTGATGACGAGGTATCTCATCATAGCAGAACTGATCATATCTTGATGTACGAGATATTTGATGAAAACGGACCAGATCTGGTCATCAAACTATCGATGGTATCTTGTTAAAAAATATCTTGTCCTTAGCAAAACTGACCACATCTCGATGGACGAGACACGAGACATCTCGTCATTCGCAAAACTGACAAGATCTTGGTTGACAAGACATCTGGTCAATTGCAAAGTTGACCAGATTTTGATGATCAGATATCTCTTGATTAAAGAAACTGATCAGACCTTTCTGGACGAGATATCTCATCCGAACCACCACGAGACTTAAACCCCACTTTTTTCTTCCTCCTCGCAGGTGAGTCTCCACCCACGCCCATCGGCCGCGTGCACGTGGAGGACCTGGACGACTGGGACCTCCCCGACAAGTCCTTCTACTGGGAGAACAACATCGCCCACCCCAACTTCGAGGTGGACAAAGACACGGGGCTCATCGTCATGAAGAACGTGACCAGCGGGGGCACTTACTTCCTGCGCTTCGTCGTCCACGACCGCGTCCACACTCAGGAGGTGTCCGCCAACGTGTCCGTCACCGTCAAGGAGATCCCAGAGGAGGCCATCTTTAATTCTGGATCCATCCGCATATCAGGTGAGATAAGCCCTCTTTTGAAAATACCTATACCCTCAAGGACACATCTCTTTAGGTGCTTTCATCTATGCCCATTGCGCTAACAACCTGCTACTTGAAGGCTGCACAGGATTGATTCCTGTCAGGTTGGAATCTTCCCTGAGTGTATTTCTTCCAGTAAACAGCGCGAGTACGTAAAACTTTGTGTGCATGTTTATTATTTGATATTGTTATGTCTTGTGTCTGGCGCAGCTTGGCCAAATATGGCCGTTGCGCCATAGACATCCAAAACAAAGATAAAACCAATCTACCTACGCCCTCAGTGTCTCTCTTTTAGGTGTGTACGGGCTCCACGGACCCGAGGTACTCTAGTGATCTCTTCTTTTCACATGGCGTTTACTGTCTGTACTAAGCACGGGAGTTCTCGCTTCCGGGATACCCAAGCGATCTTCTTTCATCCCACTAATTCAATCCATCGTTTCCCCCTTTCATTAGCGTTTTTTTACTTGATGTTGTCTTGTGTTTGGCGCAGCTTGACCAAATAGGGTCCTTGCGCCATAAAACAACCAGCCAAGTAACCTATATATCCCGGAGGATGCCATCTTCAATTTCGGATCCATCCGGATATGAGGTGAGACACTCTTTCAAGGAGAGACCCGAGTAATCTGTCCTCCTGTCTGTTTTACCTTGGCATATCCTTCTACTTTTTGGTTTCTTTCCTACCTCGTTGTTGTTTTGTGCTTGGCGCAGCTTGGCCAAATATGGCCCTTGCGCTATAAAACTTTAAAACCCACCAACGTTTTCTTCTTTCATCCCACTTTTCCCTTTCACGACATTAATCTGACCTTGTCGTGTTTGACGCAGTTTGGCCAAATATGACCCTTGTGCTATATAACCCGAAAACCAACTAAACATTGATGAGTGGTTTGTACTTTTCAAGTACCCATCTAACGAAGTTAATCCTTTGTTGCTAGAGATTGTCTTAAGCTTTTCGTTACCTCTTTGGCTGAAATGACATCTCACTCTGGGCTAGTGATTAAATGAGACCCCATCTGAATTTCTCAAACGCGCACTTAACACTTTAATATTAACACCTCCAACAGCTAGTCATCCAGTAAAACCAGCCAAAAACCCATGGGGTTAGTTCGACATCCTGCCTCAGGTGAACAGGGGGGTCGCGACCCCATGTCCCAAGTGATCTTTCTCTACTTTTCTCCAACCCTTCTTTTCACAATTACTTAACATTGTCTTGCGTTTGGCGCAGCTTCGCCAGATATGACACGCCAAAACCATCCAATCATTTTATATCTCAGCTACATAAATAGGATTTAACAGATTTTTTGCTATTATTTTCAATAATTTATGCGACTATTTCACAAGTGCTTTGACTAGACAGCCTTGTTTACGGTACCTTGTTTTCCTCATTTAACGCCACTCCTGGTTTAACGCCACTCCTGGTTTAACGACTCTCCTCATTTAACGACACTCCTCATTTAACGACACTCCTCATTTAACGACATTCATCATTCAGTGTCACTCCTCATTCAATGACATTCCTAATTTAACATTCCTCATTCAACGACATTCCTTATTCAACGACATTCTCTTAACGACACGCCTCATTCAACGGCACCTCCCCGTTTAACCACGCTACTATTTCACAAGCACTGTAAAAGCCCCGAACTAGTCAGGGAAATCAGAATCTGTAGCGGACCTCTGGTCAACCGTTTTCGATAACCAACCGTATACGGTTCCTTTGCAGGTATCAGTGCAGAGGACTTTGTCCGCGTGTGGAACTGGACCGAGAATCGACAGGTCAAGAGCAAGTATCACAAGTTCCGGGACATGATCGCCAGTCTGACCACCACCCGAAAGGACAACGTGGACATCTTCAGCGTCATCCTGAAGCAGGAGAGGCCTCCCATCACGGACGTCCGTTTCGCCGCGCACAGATCGCCATACTTCAAGGCATCCATGCTCAACGGCATCGTCGCTCTCAACAGGGAACTGGTGAGTGATCTTACGAAGGATCGATTTCAGTGCGAGGAATCGATTTCAGAGCGATGAAACGAGTTGGGAATTATTTGAGATATTGATTCTTTCGAAAAGCCTCTCGATTGTACGCAATGCCACCGATTCGTCTTCTACTTGTAACTGAATCAGTAACAGATTCGTAAAGTCAATTTCAATGTGAAGAATCGATTCGTAAACACGATTTAAGTGTGACGAATCGATCTGGAAATTGCTTGAAGTGTTATTGATTCTTAAACCCTCTCTCGTTACGCTATGCCACCGATTCGCCTTCAACTGGTAACTGAAAACCAGCAACACCGAAAGTTAGCAAGGAATCGATTCATAAATCGATTTTAGTTCAAAAAATCAATCTGGAAGTTGAAGTGTTATTGATTCTTTCTAAAAGCATCTCTATCGTTACGCGATGCCACCCATACGCATTCTACTAACTGAACCAACAAAACCGAAAGTTAGTGTGGAATCGATTCGTAAAATTGATTTCAGTGCGATGAATCGATCTGGAAATTATTTGAAGTATTGATTCTTTCTAAAATCCTCTATAGTATTAATCTTCCTGATGGTAGTATTATAGGCTCAATTGCTTTTGGCAAGCCTAATATGCATTCTCTTGTTCCTATTGTCTCTAATCTGCCTCCAATCAGTCTTTGGACCTTATGGTAGAAGTATACCAGACTCAATTGTTTTTGTCATGCCTAAAATATATTCTCTAATGTATTTATTGTTCTTTGACTATCTGCCTTCCTGGTGCCTTAAGAACCTGAAGGTAAACTGTAATGTGGATTAGAAACTAATGTCTTTCAGATCTGTTATATAATCTGTAATATCTTTCATATCTATAACTTAAACTTCAATGTTTTTCATATCTAATGCAAACTGCGATGTCTTTCAGATCTGTAACGTAAAGTACAATGTCTCTTCAAATCTGTAACGTAAACTGCGATGTCTCAGATCTGTAACTGCAATGTTTTTCAGATATGTAATGTCCTCCAGATCTGTAATGTCCTTCAGATCTGTAATGTCCTTCAGATCTGTAATGTCCTCTTCAGATTTTTAATGTTAACTGCAATGTCTTTCAGATCCGTAAACGTAGACCACAATGTCTGCAATATCTGTAAATGTAAACTCTTCCAGATCGAGCAAGAAGTGGGCATCAACATCACGATGGTGGGCATCGACGAGTGCCTGTTTGAGAACATCAACTGCGAGACGAGCTGCACCAACGTACTGATGGTGGACCGTCAGCCCATCGTCGTCAACGCCAACCGAACTTCCTTCGTCGGGGTGAACACGTGGGTTCAGCCCAAGTGCGTGTGCGGAGCCAGGGACTTTTCGGAGATCGAGACTTGCAGGAAGAGGCCGCTGCCCTGCCACAACGGGGGACGGTGCTTCGAGTCCTACGGCGGTGTGAGGTCAGTATGGCATTCTCTGCTTCTTTCCTCTACGCTTCAGACGGTGCTGCCATCTGTTGATCCATACCGCAATTATTTTAAAATTTATTTTAAACATCGAGTCAGTTCTACGGCGGTGTGAGGTCAGTGTGACTGCTTCTTTCCACTGCTCTTCATACCGTGCTGCCATCTGTCGGTCTCTACTGTAACTATTTTAAGGCAAGGTATTTCAAAACTTCCTGTACAAACTTTAAAGGAGAGGTTGAGAACACTAAAATAAACCATATTCACATTTTGTATGTTAACTTTGGAAATTCACCAAAAGTTAACTAAAATTGAGTCTTTTTTTAAAACTAATTGCGGATGGAAAAAATTTGGATTTGTCTTTAGAGAAAATTTTCCAAGGGACACCTGTTTCGAAGTTTTGGAACCAAGCCGTTGCAACCATGAAAGAAAAACATCGGAATCTGGTTGCTGGATTGTGGTAATCTTATTAAGAAAATATTTGGTATCTTAATTTTGAAATTTTAATTTCTTTGCGAGATCTTCAAAGTCTGTTTCATACTTAATTAGCACAATTTGCTCTTTAACTTATTTATTTTATGTCTGAGCAACTAAAATTGCTACTGAAATAGGGTTTAAGAGGAGATTTTGGTTGTTATTATATTTGAGAATTAATGCTAATATTTCACATTTTTAGAATTATCTTAAAGAAAATTTGTGACTCATCTTCTATACTTATTGTTTTTTCCAATGTTCATTTTATGTATATTGCTTCGCTGGCTTATACAAGACATCGTGAAATAGGCCTTAACCCTCCTGGTGGTTGTCTCTACTTAGTACCTCGTCATCAACGAACTGACCTGATCGTGTTGGACGAGATATCTCTCATTAGAAGAAACACCCACGATTTTTTGAAGAAAATTAACCTAATCTACACCTCGTCATCATCAAAAAATCTGTCAAATCTTGATGGACGGAATATTTCGTCATTGACAAAATTAGTCAGATCTTGATGGATGAGAAATCTTATTAAGAAAATATTTGGTATCTTAATTTTAAAATTTTAATTTCATCGACAAAATTGGTCAGATCTTGATGGACGAGATATCTCGTCATCGACAAAATTGGTCAGATCTTGATGGACTAAATGTCTTGTCATCGACAAAATTGGTCAGATCTTGATGGACGAGATATCTCGTCATCGACAAAATTGGTCAAATCTTGATGGACGAGATGTCTCGTCATCGACAAAATTGGTCAAATCTTGATGGACTAGATGTCTCGTCATCGACAAAATTGGTCAAATCTTGATGAATTAGATGTCTTGTCATCGACAAAATTGGTCAGATCTTGATGGACGAGATATCTCGTCATTGAGAAAATAGGTCAGATCTTACTGAACGATATACCTCCTGGAATGTTAATAGGCCGGATTCATGTATCTCAAAATGTAATGCAAGAAAAATAACATTTTATTTTCACTATTCTTAATGTGTTGTGCAGCTGCAAGTGTCCTGAGGGCTTCGAGGGCCCGCAGTGCCAGCAGACGACGCGCAGCTTCGACGGCCGTGGCTGGGCCTGGTTCCCCTCCCTCCAACAGTGCGAGAACTCCCACCTGAGCCTCGAGTTCATGACCCGCAAGCCTGACGGCCTCCTGCTCTACAACGGGCCCATCTCCAACCCGGATCTCGGGGAGGTGGCCGTGCAGGACTTCGTCTCCCTGGAGCTGCAGAGTGGACGGCCCAGACTGCTCATCGACTTCGGGTCGGGGACCGAGGAGGCCGTCGTCGTCGTCGACGAGTCCCTCAGCGACGGGGAGTGGCACCAGGTCGACATCTTCTGGGACAGGGAGGTCAGTACACTATCTCCCATCTCTGTTATGGCTCAGCTTGTCCGCTTTTGGATCTTGTGCCATAATACCCTAACATCCAATCCTCTCTGATAATAATTTCGCTTAATCTGAATCTGAGTTTGATGTAGCACCTTTTCGGATAAAGATCCCAACACGTTAACCTTCCTTTGAGTTAGAGGTGCCAACACTTATGTCAAATCCAAATACGTTTTAAGCTAGACGTTCCAATGCGTATGGCAAAGCCAAAGATCCTTTAGCTATGTAGTACGGTCTAGTATCTATCCTTTTGTCAAAGTTATGGTACAGGTCAATACTTATGGAAAAATATAGACCTTTAAACCTAGAAATGCCAATTCTTATGGCAAAGCCAAAGACTATTGCTTTGTAGTAAAGTAATGGGCCAAAATTTTGACTGGCATTAAGTTAATCTTGTCCCTATCCGCTAAAGATCCCGACACTTTTGGCCCACAGGGTAACTTATCTCTTTAGTGTATACGGGTTTAATGGACCCGGGGTTTTCTAGTACTAATATTTTCTATTCCTATGAGGTTGACTGTCTTTAGTAAACACGGGAGTTCCGCTCCCAGAATGCCCATGTCATCTTCTGCTCTCATTCCACAACTCTGTTCCCCAATCCTTTTTTTTACCCTTTCACTACATTTTTTACTCGACATTGTCTTGTGTTTAGCGCAGCTTGGTCAAATACAGCTCTTGCACCATAAAACCCCAAAACAGCCAACCAACCTAGTTGGGTCAATATCATATGCAAAATGCTTATTATTTTAATCTGCTCATGATTTAAACCAACAATGGCAAAGCCAAAGACTGAGCTGGAGAAGCCAATTACTGATGGCAAAGCTAAAGACTTTTCGAGCTAGAGAAGCCAACACTGATGACAAAGTTATAGACTCTTTTGCTTTGAAAAGTCTTGTACCCAAATCATAGGCAAAAAGCTTATGTTTTTTTTATCTGACTACACCAACACTGATGGCAAAGCCAAAGATCCTCTGAGCGAAAGGTCCCTTATGCCAATACTTATGGCAAAGCCAAAGATTCTTTTGCTTTGTAGTACGGTCTAGCTCCTACCCTTATGTCAAAGTTAAAGACCCGTTAAGCAGATGTCAATAATTATGGCAGAGGTATCGGTTTCTCAAGCACAAAAGTGTTGGCACCTGCAAGAAAGAGTGATATTGGTGTTGTGTCTGTTGCAGACTTTCCGCCTGGTGATCGACAACTGCCAGAAGGCCAAGATCGAGGACTCCGATCCGCCCAAGATCAACAGGTCCCGATGCGAGACCAAGAACAACATACTGCCCTTCAACGAGTTCCTGAACGTCAACACTCCCCTCCAACTGGGCGGCGTCCACCACCAGTATCTGACCGACTACCGGTGGAAACATCAGCACACCAGGGAAGGCTTTGAAGGATGCATCAAGAACGTCATTCACAATAGCGAGGTGAGACGCTTCCGACCAAACTACTAAAAAGGTTCCATCTGTTGCTCTACTGTCATTTTTTGCTGTAGCCTGAAGATGTTGGTAGGTTGTATCGAGTTTTACTCAAAGAGTGGTACACAAAATCAAAATGCACTACGCGTTGTGTAAACGGTTCGAATAGTACAGTTTGTTGTACTCGTTGTGCAAGCTGTACCAGTGGTACTCGAGCCGTAGTTTTGAGGTGAATTTTCGAATTTTCGGGTCCTGATGTTGGATTGAGAAATGAATGGAGCAGCCTAGGAAGTTTGAAGGATTGTTTAGTGCGAACATTTAACAATTAATTCACAGTTTGAACGATTAACCCTCCTGGTGGTTGACCAAATGTTGGACGAGATATCTCGTCATTAGCAAAATTGACCAGGTGTTGGATGCTATATCTCGTCGAAACCACTTGGAGGGTTAGAGTGCAGTTTGATTTTCATATTTAAGGATAATTTTATTGATTAAAAGCCTATGATTGTAGTTTTCGAATGACACCACTTACTGAGGCGTCACACCATGCAATCCAAAGTAACACTGGCCCAAAGATCGCCCAGCACCGTAGAATTTCGACATATTGCGGACCCCCTCCCAGTGCGCATGCGCATTCTGTTCGAGTTCCTGAATGGTCGAATGAAGGTCATGTCAGGTACGGACATCCTTTGTCTACACGGCGCTAGATATATATTTAGCTTTTAAATTTGGCGAGATCTTCAACGTCTGTTTCATAGTTAATGAGCTCATTTTTTTGAGTGACACGATTCATTTTGTATCAGCAACTAAAATTGCTGCTAATACAGGGTTTAGCTCTCTTGGTCACTGTCTTGACGATGTATCGCTCGAGGTATAAGCAAAACTGATCAGATCTTGATGGACGAGGTATCTCATCGAAACCACTTGAAGAATTAAGAGGAGACTTTATGCTACTATTTTTTTAATGTACGCTACTTATGCTATTTAACAAGTGCTTTGGCTATGGCAACCTTGTGTTCGCTTTCATCAGCCATCTTGCAGCAAACAGCCAAGCATCTCGAACATACAGTTTCTGTTGATTATCCGCCTCTTTCGAGGACCACGATAGCCCGGTTGGAAGAGTAGCGGATTAGCAATCGGAGGATTACGGGTACGAAATCGATCTAACCACAGACCGTGGGGGCTGAGGCACGTTATATCTGTCGTGGCCTCGAATGTCCTCACGTTGGTGTGGAAGTTTGGAGAGTGGTGTGCCAGCTCAGCTGTTGACCTCGTCATCTGACTGAGGTACAAAATGACGAGGTATTATCCTCGGATTTTTGCTTTCGGTAATGATCCCGGACCGTTGCCAATAGCCCGATGAGTTGCTCCAGTACGACGTTAATTCAACTACCTACCATCAGCAAATAGTCGTCTTCTCTTTCCTCTTCGAATAAAAATCGAGCCGCTCACACAAGTACGCTGCGATCATATTTAACTCCCCACCGAAATTACACCTTGGCGGCTAAGGGTATCTTTTTAATCAAAATCATCTCAAAAGCCCCTATTTTTCAAAATCGTGTGAACTTGGAAAGGTTTGGTGACTTTTTTTTAAAAATTCGTCAAAGGTCCATAGGTATGAAGGTTATTAATACTCATACTCAATATAAATGTGTGCTGATTTGAGAACTGACGCTATAGGTAAAAACAGTGACTAATGCATGAAACAGCATGAAACATTAAATATACAGGGCGAGTCTAAATTGTTTTTATAAGATAAGAGGGGTGACAGTAACCATCCAGACGAGCAATAATTAGCATGGAACATAGGGTCACATTCCACTCTGAGAGGCAGAAAAGAGTAAAGTCGAAACGCGTCGAGCATGAACAAGTCATCGCCTCTGACGTCGTTTTGTACCTGCCTACGTAGCATATCTCCTAAGCAAGATTTTTCTTCTGGAGACATGAAATCTTTAGTGTACCAGACGCCTGTGGACTCGGCTGAAGATCTCGTAGCGAGAATCGGTGTTGCCGCAGACAAAATGAACACAACACCAGGAATCTTCGAGAGCCAGTCATTCCTTCGCCGGTGTGAACTGTGCAACGACACGCCACTTTGAGCACTTGCTGTGAGTTTTTCAATCAATCAGATTGTGCAACTTTTGGTATCGTTCATTCGCTTTCCCAACACTGTTGTAAGTTCATGTTGAAATTCTAATTTGACTCTTTTCTGCCTCTCAGAGTGGAATGCGACTTTTTGTTCCATGGTAATTATTGCTCGTCTGGATGGGTACTATCACCCCTCTTATTTTGTAAAAACAATTTAGACTCACCCTGTATATGATAGTCGATTAGTCTAGCCAGCATAACGCTGATCAGCAACCAACAAATGAAATCTTACAGCTTGATCAGCTCCGTTTTATAGCTGAAAGCAAATGACTTGTGCGAGTGACTCAGATCCGAGGTCAACATCTCGTCATTTTGAATCATGGCCAGATGATGAGGTGAACACCTGAGCTGGCACCCCACTCTCCGAACTTCCCCATCACGCCAATTATATTTCTTGGCGAAATCTCCAAAGCCTGTTGCATTCTTAATTCGCACATTTTGTGCTTAGCCGATTCGTTTTATATCTGAGCAACTGAAATTGCTTCTATTGGGTTGATGCAAAAGTTCTTCCCGTGGTCTAGATGGTATTGCATCCCAAAACCGAAGTGTTATCTACTTCAAACGTGTAAAGTTTCGATGTTTAAAAGAAGGAATTTCATCGAGTACTTGGTAAATTTTTTTTATTGCGTTGTGTTTTCTAAATTGTGCTAAGCATTAAAAATGGCAGAAAAGGAGCATTTTCGATATAATATGCTTTTTTATTTCCGAAAAGGCAAGAGTGTTTCGCGGACGCAAAAGATACACTATATGGACAAAAGTATTTGGACACTGCAGAAAATCGGAGGATCCATCTTAGTGTCTGGTTGTTTTTCCTGGTTAGGACTCGGCCCATTGCTTTATGTACCTGGTACCATGAACGCTGACGTGTACCTCGACGTTCTGGATAATTCGGCCTTGCCTACACTATAGCAATACTACGGCGATGATGGTTGTTTCTTCCAACAGGATCGAGCTCCGTGCCATACTGCTAAACGTGTGCTGGAATGGTTTCCTGAAAATGAGGTGGATTTGCTTGACTGTCCTGCTCAGAGCCCCGATCTCAATCCGATCGAACCTAACTGGAGCGACGGGTACGACACCACCACGCATGCCCATCTTCACAACAATCTCTTCTCACAGCCTCGCAAGAGGCATGGCGAGCTATTCCTGCCCAGACTTATAAAGAACTTGTGGAAAGTATGCCTCGACGTGTTGCAGCTGTAATACAAGCAAAAGGAGGGCCTACCCGTTACTAAATAGAATAATAAAGCACTTTTTCTGAAAAACATGCAGCGTCCAAATACTTTTGTCCGTATAGTGTATGTGTCGTATATGGTGAGGGGTGCCGTTGACGATTCCTTGTGCCGCCGTAAGTGGTTCAGAGAGTTAGCGTCACCTGGATCAGTTCTTTAGCCAGAAACCTCAGAACTTCTATGAGCGCGGGATTACGTAGCTACCGAAGAGATGAAGAAAGGTCATTGAACAGAACGTCACATACTATCAGCTTGGCAACTAGGTTCCCGCCGTTTTTTTTTTAATTTTAACATTCCGCATGTCATTAAATGTTTTTGGCATAATGTTTTAAATCATTCGAAAGAGGATGTTTTGTTCGAGTTAATTTATGTTAATTTTCAGATCATTAAAATGGAATGTCAAGTTGAGAAAAATGAGCATTTTCGACACCTTCTTTTTGTTTTTAATCAAGGTTCTAAGGCCGCAAAAGCTGCTCGCGACATTTGTGCTGTGTAAGGAGAGGGTGCCATAGCTGAAAGAACCGCTCGTGATTGGTATGTCAAGTTCAAAAATGGAAATTTTTACCTCAAAGACGCACCTCGTTCTGGCCGTCCAGTTGAGTTCGATGAAGAGCGATTAAACCAACTTTTGCACGAAAATTCGCGTCAAACGACAAGGGAACTGGCAGAGAAAATGGAATGGTCCCACACTGCTATAGAGAAGCATCTTCACTCGATGGGAAAGGTTCAGAAGTGTGGAGCATGGGTTCCGCATGCTTCAAGTGACAACAAAAATCAACGAGCCACAATCTCCGCTGGTTTGCTTGCTCGTCACCACTCAACTCATGGACACAAGCAACGATTTCTTTACCGAATCGTTACTGGCGACGAAAAATGGTGCCTGTACATTAATGATATGAAGCAGCGCAAGGAATGGCTTAGCTCCGGTAAACAAGCGACACCGCGCGTGAAACAAGATCTTCATCCGCGTAAAACGATGTTGTGCGTATGGCGGGACTGGGAAGGGATTATCCATTACGAA
This sequence comes from Meta bourneti, assembly GCA_933210815.1. NCBI lineage: Eukaryota > Metazoa > Arthropoda > Arachnida > Araneae > Tetragnathidae > Meta > Meta bourneti. The sequence continues at coordinate 5,551,647 of OW119924.1, read as the reverse complement.
TTGCTTGAACGGAACCAAACGGTCAACGCGGAACTCTATGTTCAACAGATGGAACGACTCAAAACGGTGGGAACTTAGTTGCCAACCCAATATATTGATTCAATGTAATTTTTAGTAAATGAAATTTTTCTTCAATTTTTGTCATAAAACGGGACCAACTTTTGCATCAACCTAATAAATTAGGGTTTAAGAGACTCCAATGCTACTAATTTTAAGAATGTATGCAACTTTTTCACAAGATCTTTTATTATAGCAGCTTGGTAGTCGCTATATGATCAACCATCGTACAGCAGACAATAACCAAGCATCTGGGAACATCCAGCTTCTGTTGATTATCCGCCCTTTTCGATTATTCGTTCCGTCTCCCCTACACCAACGGAAAACTCGGCCGTTCCAAGCAGAAACGAAACCCATTTGCGTTCCCTCGAATTACCGTTCTCGGGAATAATAAAGAGCGGCGTAATTGGACGTTCCCAAATCCCGCAAAACAATGCAATCAAGGGGCGCTTATGGATGGCCTGTCGTGATACTTTAGTAAATAATTATCGTCTTCTCTTTCCTCGTCGGCCGATTCGCCAAGCGGAATTACTTAAAAAGCGGGCCGCACACTGCAGCTGTAATCATTTTTAACTCCCCACCGAAATTAATCCCTATTTACATAACAAGGAATGTAAGGGAAGCGTTATTCTTTTATGAGTTATTCGGTCTTGCGCTTGAGATGAGAGTAGTCTTATTTAAATGCAAATGAAGATCATCCAAGACGACCAGGGGAGAACTGGGTTTTTTTCTTTTCTGTTTTGCTTTCTTTTCTTTATTAGGGTAAGATGAATTCGAAATATGATGACGGTGCATGCAGAAAGAAACTTTTTCCAGAGATTAAGTCGTTTTTTTTGTTCTTTGTTTTGTGTTTTCTGTAATGTTGTGGGTTGTTTAATCTTCGGAACGCTCTCTGAAGTACGTGTTGGTAAGTTGTGATGTTATCTTTTTCGGTAATCTCGAAGTAGCGATCTTGGAAATGGATGGGTTCTAAAACTCGGCATCTAAAAAATTGCGTTTCAATCTTGCTTTTAATCATCCAAGTGGTTTTGACTCGTACATCAAGATCTGACCAATTGCGTTAATGACGAGATATCGCGTCATCAAGATAGTGTCGATTTTTTGATAATGGCATCAAGTATCTGATCAGTTTTCCTCTAATGACTAGATGACTTTTCTTTTAATGACGAAATATGCCTGTTTCTTGTAACGACATCCAAAAAGATCTGGTCATTTTTGACTAATTACGAGATACCTCATCGATACAACCACTACGAGGGTTTACCTTCCGAGTGGTTGTATCGATTAGGTATCTCGCCAAACTGATAAAACTGACCAGAACTTATGGACGACTTACCTCGTCATTAGAAGAAAACTGACCAGATCTTGATCTTGTCATCATTGAAAAATCGGCAATATCTCGTTGACGAGATATCTCGTCATTAGCCCAGTTGGTCAGATCTTGATGGACGAGATATAGTTATGAACTTCTCGTAATTAACTCTGCTGATGGTTGTCTAGACTAGGTAGCTCTTCATTAGCAAAACTGACCAGATATTGATTAACCTTCTTTTGGAAAGTGGGGTGCCAGTTCGAGTGTTGACCTCGTCATCTGACTGCGGTTCAAAAAGACGGTGTTGTCCTTGGATTTTTCCTTCTGGTTTGATCCCGGACCTTCGCCAATAGCCCGTTGTGTTGCTCCAGTGCGACGTTAATTAAGATACCTACCTACCAGACCTTATTCAGAAGATATTTAGTTCTAATTTCAAAATTTAAATTCCGTGGCCAGATCTTTTGCCTGTTCATTTTATGTCTGAGCAACTAGGATTTCTTCCAAAGTAGGGTTTTAAAGAGGAGACTTTTCCTACTATTTTCAAACATGCTGTAATGCTACTATATTTGGCAAGTGCTCTGCCTCTGATAAATAAGAAGCATCCGAAATATTCCTTGGCGCATCTTGTCCGTTTTTATACCTTACGCCATAAACCTAAACCAACCAACCTAGGGGTTATAGCGCAGTGGGTATGCCCCACTGCGCTATAACCCCTAGGAATGAAGGTTTGATTCCTTCCTGGGTGTATTTATCTCTTCTGTATCAGTAAAACTGTGCTTGCTCATTTCTTGACGTTGTCTGTCTCACAGCATGGGCAAATATGGGGCACATCTCCTTTAGGTGTGTATAGGCTTGACGGACCCGAGGTACTCTAGAAGTCTTTTCTTTTCCTATGGAGTTTACTGTCTAGTAAACACGGGGGTCGTGCTCCCGAGATATCAAGCGATCTTTTTCTGCTTTCATCACACTTCTCTGTTCCCCAATCCTTCTTTTTTCCTTTCTTGACATTTTTTACTTCACGCTGCCTTGTGTTTGGTGCAGCTTGGTTAAATATTGTTGGAATCGGCCTCCAACCTCTGCAGAGGACTTGCCATTATAGTGTATATGAAAGTTGAAAGTTAAGTTAATTTTAAGCATATAAAAGAAATAGTGTGATAGACGAGACGTCTTGATTTTGATGCATGCTTATTTGTAAATACGAGTTGGTTTCGAAAAAATTAATTTTTAATGTCTCGTAAACTTTAATGTCCTTTGGCCCCCAATCGATCAAAGCCAACAAATATGATCCTTGCGTCATATAACATCAAAACAACCAACCTATTTTATCTCATTTGGCATAAAGATTTGCATCCTCTGGGTAGGATGGGCGGTTAGGATCTTAAAAACCTATTAGTTTTGCTCCAATTCGCCATAAAAACCCTCCCAAAACCAAACCAAATCTATTAGTTTTGTCCCTCAAGCGCTCATCGTTTTTGGTAAACACGGGGTCGTGCTCACGGGATATCCGAACGATCTTTTTCCGCTTTCATTCCACTATACCATTCCCCAATCGCTCTTTTTCTCTCTTTCATGACATTTTGCACTTGACGTTGCCTTGTGTTTGGCGCAGCTTGGCCAAATATCAGGTTGGCCACTAAGTTCCCGCCGTTTTTTTTTTTTTTTTTAATTTTAACATTCCGCATGTCGTTAAATGTTTTTGGCATAATGTTTTAAATCATTCGAAAGAGGATGTTTTGTTCTACCGAAATCTGTTTTTTTGTTCGAGTTCATTTATGTTAATTTTCAGATCATTAAAATGGATTGTCAAGTTGAGAAAAATGGGCATTTTCGATACCTCCTTTTTGCTTTTAATCAAGGTTCTAAGGCCGCAAAAGCTGCTCGCGACATTTGTGCTGTGTATGGAGAGGGTGCCATAGTGAAAGAACCGCTCGTGATTGGTATGCCAAGTTCAAAAATGGAAATTTTGACCTCAAAGACGCACCTCGTTCTGGCCGTCCAGTTGAGTTCGATGAAGAGCGATTAAACCAACATTTGCACGAAAATTCGCGTCAAACGACAAGGGAACTGGCAGAGAAAATGGAATGCTCCCACACACTGCTATAGAGAAGCATCTTCACTCGATGGGAAAGGTTCAGAAGTGTGGAGCATGGGTTCCGCATGCTTTAAGTGACAACAACAAAAATCAACGAGCCACAATCTCTGCTGGTTTGCTTGCTCGTCACCGCTCAACTCATGGACGCAAGCAACGATTTCTTTATCGAATCGTTACTGGCGACGAAAAATGGTGCCTATACATTAATATGAAGCAGCGCAAGGAATGGCTTAGCCCCGGTAAACAAGCGACACCGCGTGTGAAACAAGATCTTCATCCGCGTAAAGCGATGTTGTACGTATGGTGGGACTTGGAAAGGGATTATCCATTACGAATTGCTTGAACGGAACCAAACGGTCAACGCGGAACTCTATGTTCAACAGATGGAACGACTCAAAACGGTGGGAACTTAGTTGCCAACCCAATATATTGATTCAATGTAATTTTTTTTCAATGCAATGTAGTGATCAGTCTCTGATCAGTACAGGGAAACTGTTCCAAACTGTCACAAGTTCTGGACAAGGGACAATTTGTTTTTCCTACTTGGATCTTCATTTCCCCTTGTAGTTTATGGGTAGGTAGGTAATAAACGTCGTGCAGGAGCTACACAACGGGTTATTGGCGACGGTCAAGGATCCATCCCGAAGGGAGGGATATAAGGACAGCGCTTTATAATTTGAACCACGGTCAGATGACGAGGTCAACATCTGGGCCGGAACCCTACTCTCCAAACTTCCACACCACGCCAACGTGAGGACATTGGAGGCCCCGACAGATTTAACGTACAATAGCCCCCGTATACACGATGGTCTTTGCCTGGACCCGAAATACATAGGAAACAAAGCTAAGAAATACAAAGAAAACTCGTTTCCATAATGCTATCCGTCTCCAGATCTCTTTCTGGAGACAAAAACCTTTTAACGGAATAAATAACTCACCACTGTCATTCGGTAAGAGAAAAAGAAAACGAAGAAGCACACGAACATTTTGTAACGCCAAAAACCAACCCGAAATTTAATTACCTCCCTCATCAAAAATTCCATTCGGGGAGCTAATGTATTAATTCCCATCCCCGTACCTGAATTCTCTGAAAACAGCGTTCGAACGTACGAAGAAGGGGGGGGGGGGCGCAAATCGAATAATTAATCACTCCTCTGTTCGTTCGAAGGGCTTCTTTTGTGAGGGAAGAGCATGTGTTCTTTCTGTTCCAGAACGAGCGAGTAATTACTATTCAACAATGTCATTAGAACGTGGCTGAGGGGTAGGGGTGCAGCAGATAATTAGGGGCATATTCCGAACCCCGGCGTTAATTACTTAATGATGCTTCGGAGCGCCCCAAACGATAGTTGTCAGTAACAAACGATGGGTTTGAAAATTTACGCGTGTTTGTTCTGTTGTCACCAGACATAGATATGGCATTCGAAATTCATCTGGAGCACCCCCCGTGCAAGGCATTAGGCTAATCAGGGGTGAATAATTTATAGTTCGGTTTTGAAAAATGTCGTTTGGAAAAAGTCTCTTAATATTTTCTTAATACGAGATTTATTAATCTTAAGTGTATACTAGCAAAATTACCCGGCGTAGCTCCGGTTGAATTGGTTGTAATTGATCGTTAAATTACTCGATGTTACTCCTATGGGGATTTCGAATTGTTTACCCCCTATGCGGACCAAGGAAAATCAAACGGGTTAATATATAGCCTATGCTCACTGCATTATTCCAAAGCATGAGTATACTAGAATAATTGTAAAGGATAAGTATACTAGCAAAATTACCCGGCGTAGCTCCGGTTGAATTGGTTGTAATTGATCGTTAAATTACTCGATGTTACTCCTATGGGGATTTCGAATTGTTTACCCCCTATGCGGACCAAGGAAAATCAAACGGGTTAATATATAGCCTATGCTCACTGCATTATTCCAAAGCATGAGTATACTAGAATAATTGTAAAGGATAAGTATACTAGCAAAATTACCCGGCGTAGCTCCGGTTGAATTGGTTGTAATTGATCGTTAAATTACTCGATGTTACTCCTATGGGGATTTCGAATTGTTTACCCCCCTATGCGGACCAAGGAAAATCAAACGGGTTAATATATAGCCTATGCTCACTGCATTATTCCAAAGCATGAGTATACTAGAATAATTGTAAAGGATAAGTATACTAGCAAAATTACCCGGCGTAGCTCCGGTTGAATTGGTTGTAATTGATCGTTAAATTACTCGATGTTACTCCTATGGGATGTGCGGCCCGCTTTTTAAGTAATTCCGCTTGGCGAATCGGCCAACGAGGAAAGAGAAGACGATAATTATTTACTAAAGTATCACGACAGGCCATCCATAAGCGCCCCTTGATTGCATTGTTTTGCGGGATTTGGGAACGTCCAATTACGCCGCTCTTTATTATTCCCGAGAACGGTAATTCGTTAGATGTTACTTCTATTAGATGTCCCTCCCTGGATCGACTCACCGGGGGTTTAGAGTCTTAGATGATCCAGGGGGAATCTGATTCCCACTGCTCACGAAAGAGGACCAAGGGAGACCCCCCAAATAGCATTTATTATTCCTTAAAAAAATTCCAACATGGGCAAACAGGGCCAAACGTTAAAACAGAAACGGATTAGCAACCGGAGGGTTGCGAGTTCGATACTAGGTCCACCCAAAAACTGTCGTGTACGTGGTGACTGGTACACTTTAAATCTGTAGTGGTCTCCAATGTCCTTACGTTGGGCGTGGTGTGAAAGTTCGGAGAGTGGGGCGCCGGCTCAGGCGTCTGCCTCGTCATCTGACCGTGGTTCAGAATGACGTGGTGTTGTCCTCCGATCTTTCCCTTGGGGATTGATCAAATAACCCTTGTGTTACTCCAGTACGACGTTAATTAACTTCCTAACCTCGCTAATTGGTGTCTTTTTCTACAGATGTACGACCTGGGAAACCCCGGCAGCAGCTCTGCCAGCAGTCCAGGCTGCAAGCCTGCCGAGGACGCCTGTCAGAGCAACAGCCTGACCAGGCACTGCGAACACGGGGCCTGCGTCGGGACCTACAACTCGGCCAAGTGCATCTGCTACCCAGGCTACTTCGGGACGCGGTGCGACAAAGGTAAGAACGCTTTGCGATGTGTCGAAAGCATCGGTTGATGTTCGTTTGTGTTTGTCTGCAATTTCATTTTTGATATTGCCGAGTGATCTTTTTACCCTCACCTGCCCTTCTTCTTGTCCTTCCTCGTTGTGTTGTCTGTCTTGTGTCTGGCGCAGCTTGGCTGAATATGGCTCTTGGGCCATATTTCCCGAAAGCAACAAACCAAAATCATCGTGATATTGATCATGTCCATTTCTGAGTCAGATGTCGCCTTGTTCATTTTGCAAGATGGTTTTTGAAGATGGTAGTTGATGGTTTGAAGAGCAACTACTATTTCAGGGCAGGCCAATGTACGATGAAGTGTGTTCAATGCCCAGACAGTTGTTGCAATGTCTGTACCACCTGTTCTGGTTGTATCTGTTCATTTACATGCCTTTTAAGGTGTATGTATACACTAGAACATTTTTTTAAATTTTGACTTTAAAAATCCAGTTTTTTCACAATAGGTCATTGGTTTGTGCTTAAACTCATTTTAGTGTGAAAAATTCTGATTAAGCTATTCATTAATTATCTAATTTAGATATAATTAGTTAATTAGTATGCTCTTTGAACTGTGATATCTCAAATTCTAATGTGTTCTGAAAGACAATTCCTGTTGGAAATCATTCCTAATATTATTCTTCATGTTTTGACCCTCCATCAAGTTGCTAGAGGGAATACGTTCTTTTTTACAATTTTTTTCACGAAGGATGTCTAAAAAATCAAGATTTTTTTCAGGAATTTCAACATTTAAAAATCAACTAAAAATTCATTTCTAAACCAATCACTTCGTCTGAGGGTCAAACATCTACTGTATTATATAGATTATAATGACAAAAATAATTATAATAGATCAATTCATTTTTGAGTTATCACTGTTCGAAAGAAGCTTCCTATTGCAAAAACATAGTTCTTCAGAAATCGACTTTAAAGTTTTGGAAACGTGTTTGTCTATGGTGACAGTACCTAACCACCTAACCGTCTTGTAACTTGAAAACTATTTCGAATATTTACTAGGTCTTGGTATCGTTTGAAAGCTAAGGGGTTGGACAATGTTTTGAATTATTAAAAAAATAGATATTTTAGTCAATTTTCGTGATTTCTAGTGTATACATACACCTTAAAATGTCCTGTTCTCAGTCTGGATAGTGTATAGTGTGGTGGTAGTTTTTCTATCGGAGTTAGTTTCGCAATTTTGCCATTTCGTTGCATTTTTTTTTGTGATATTAGTCTAAAATTTACCAAAGCATCAGCAAGTTATTGGGGCTTGTTCAGCATTTGATTCTCTGGTCAATTGATCCGCAGCTTCATTTCCTTCAATGTTCAAATGTGCGGAAATCCATCGCAGATGTGCATAACTTCTTCAAGCACTTGAGTTAGTACAGAAGTGAATGGGCGTCTTGGGCACGTTTTGAATTATCATTTGAAATTGCTTCTAAGGCAGATCTGTAATCACTACAAATAACTCCCTCGGTTTGCTGTGCTGCTGAGAGATTTAAATGAGTTTCAAGAGCCTTAATGATAGCTATGAATCAGTTGATATGATTGGCTGTTAGGAGGTTCGAATTTTGCCTCTTAACCCCGATAGTTTTATTTTCCTATAGCAATTAAAGTCCGCATTTTCATTGTGATATTGAAGTCGATTGACCTTATCAAAGCGTACGAGTCAATAAATATTAATTTTAGTTAAACTTAAAAGATTAATTTAGTTGTCAGACGTACAGTTCCGAATTTCTGTTTCTTTTGCGAAACCCTGGAAAGTAACAGAACTACTTATTGAAATCTCTTCGTATCTATGGGCCGCGGTATCCCGGTTGGAAGAGAAACGGATTAGCAACCGGAGGGTTGCGAGCTCGAATTCAACCGAGGACCATCGCATACAAAGGGGGCTGGTGCACGTTCAATCTTTCGTGGCCCCAAATGATGTTGGCATGGTATCGAAGTTCGGAGTGTGGGGTGCCAATTCAGACGTTGCCTCGTCATCTGACCGTGGATCAAATTACGTGGTGTTGCCTTCGGTTTTTTCCCTTTCGGGTTCGATCCCGAACCGTCGCCAATAGCCCGTTATGTTGACGTTAATTAATGCACCTACCCTTTCGTACCTGTGTTGCTCCAGTGCGACGTTAATTAAAACAACTACCCCTTCGTACCTGTGTTGCTCCAGTGCGACGTTAATTAAAACACCTACCCCTTCGTACCTGTGTTGCTCCAGTGCGAAGTTAATTAAAACACCTACCTCTTCGTACCTGTGTTGCTCCAGTGCGACGTTAATTAAAACACCTACCTCTTCGTACCTGTGTTGCTCCAGTGCGACGTTAATTAAAACACCTACCTCTTCGTACCTGTGTTGCTCCAGTGCGACGTTAATTAAAACACCTACCTCTTCGTACCTGTGTTGATCCCTGTGTGTCACTCGTATAACAAATGAATGCTTCATTGCAGAGACCATCTCTAAGATGTTCCAACAGAACAGCTACATCAAGTACGCCCTGTCGTTCGAACCGGACCCCTACAAGACGGACATTCAGTTGCAATTCCGGACGCGGCAGAAACACGGAGAGCTCTTCAGAGCCACCAGCAAGCACGGGAGAGAGTACTGCATACTTGAGGTACTCATCCTCCATATTCATCGCTTTTTTCTTTCTGCATCATTGGATTTATATCACGTTTATAATCATCTTTTAATTATACCTGATATTTAATTTTAATAGTCTACTAAGATGGGGGATACCCCCACCTTAATCTAAATTTTTCTCGAATCTTATCCTCGAGTTATATTTTTAGTCTCCATAAGTTGTTCCGTGGTTGCCCGATTTCTTTTTATGTATCTCATCTTTTAACATATACTAGCTGTATGGCCCCGCGTTGCGGAGGACAACGCGTTAGTAAATACCTCCCTCTTGGATTTTTTATTCTTTTTTTGCATGCCTTCTTATAGATTCACTGTTATATAATTCTTTAAATTTATCATTATTATTATTTGGATTTAAAAGTTTTATGGTTTAATGTGTCACGGGATAACTGATTGTTAGTAAACGACATATTAGATTTTTCGCCGTCTCATTGCAAGTCTTCATGTAAATTTCCCAATTTCACCCTGACGTTCAGCTTCGACCAGTCTTCTATTGGTAGCTTGTTCCTTAGATTCATTGTGACGTCTTTCACGTAGTTTATATTTAGCTGAATTGCTTGTTATGGAACGTTTTCTTTTTGGAACTGTCGTTAAAAAGAGTAATTACAACGCGAAAAACAATCGCTATAAAAAAGGCAGCAATAAACAATTTGAAATTCCAAATTACGATCGATTGAAGAGTTGAGTTGTACAGGTTTGCTGTATTGGATGTGAAATAATTATAAAAAATAATGCTTACTTAAAGAAGTAAACTTTAAGGCTCGAAAAAGTAGTGTATTAAATGTTTATTTAAAGCAGTAAAATGTAAGACACGAAAAGTACTGTATATTGAATTTTGAACATTTTCTACGTTTTTTTTCTCGAATTTAACACGAATATTTAAGTCAAGTCTGACAAAAAACATAATAAAAAAGTTGGGGCAAAATCGCTACGGAAGCGTTACGGAATCAGCCAGTGACGTCGCGGCACTCTGTCCAATCAGGTAATTTTTTTGAACATTTTATGTTAAAATTTAAATTTTTGAAAATTTGAAAGGGGCGGAATAACTTTCCCAGTTTATTCTGCGTATTTTGACACCTCTCTCAGATCTCTACGTGCTGTGGCTGAGACAAAGATAGATTTCAAACAGACAAACTATCACATATTAATAGTGTAGATACCCTTATGTCACTTAAACCACATCTTTTCTATAAGAACGATTTTCAAATCTACTTTTCATAGTTGATTAGGTTGTATTTTAACTTATCTGTTTTCATTGGCTTGAATTATGTTTGGTGTTTGACGCAGCTTGTCCCTTTTGGGACCATAAAACCCAAATCAACCAAACTCCGAAACACATCATTTTACAAATGACACTTCACCGACTCAAATGTAACGCAACATTCGAACCACCTGTGTGAGATAATTTCCTCCCTGGCTATATTTCGCTGTTATGTGTCAGTAAAAATTTCATTGTGTGTGTATATTATTTGATATTGTACGTCTTGTGTGTGGCGTAGCATGGCCATATTATGGCTCTTGCGCCATAAAACCCAAAATCAACCAATCTGTGGTTGACGGATTTCTGTTTATATTGCTCCGAATCGTATGCATCCCTTCTGGTAGCTTATTTTGCATGAATGACAACATTTATTAATATACATTTACAGAAGTGTGTTTTTCAGTTTTTCGTTAACTTACTACCAAAAGAGTCCGCCGTGGCTCAGTGGGTTTGCAATACTTTTTCGGATTTTTCTTAAGAGAAAATTTTCCAATGGTCGCCAATTTCGGAGATATGGCGCCAAGTCGTATCAACCTTGAAAGAAAAACATCGGAATCTGGTTGCTAGATTGTCATGAAAACCTTATTAAGAAAATCTAGCTTTTAATTTTAAAATGTAAATTTCTTATCAGACCTCCAACACCTGTTTCATACTTAATGAGGACATTTCGTGTTTTAGCCGATTCATTTTGCATCTGAGCTTCTAAAATTGCTACTGAAATAGGGTTTAACTCTTTGAGGAACACGATTTTAAAGAAACAAAACCCAAGTTGCACAGAATTGTTTATTCACTTATTCAGCTTCAAAATTCGTATTAACATCAAATAACATATTTTTTTATTATAAAACGATTTATTCACTCATAATAAATTGCTACGAAAAAACAACATTTGATGTTATGAAAGACAAATTCACTGCACCACACAATTCGCCAACCTTAATCACAAAAGTGTCAGCAACTTACTAATGCATTTTGACATGCAGAAATTTTGTTTTCAGTTATTTACGCATTTAGCGTTAGTTCATGACATTTCCAACTCAATGAAAAACTTTAAATAAAATATTAAACTGTATGACTGAGTAATTTCAACTTTTTGAGATGAGTATATCCCACCATTCATAAGCTCAGAAAAATGTGGGACAGTTTCATTATGTGTGTGTCTATTACTTGACGCTGTATGTCTTGTGTTTGGCACAGCATGGCCAAAATGCGTCATAAAAAACCCAAACCAACCAACCAAACCCTTTCTTTTACAGATCCGAGACAAGAAGCTTCGCCTCCGCTTCAACCTCAACCACCTGCGGTCCTCGGACGAGCACGAGCTGTGGCTGCCCAACGTGCAGGTGAGCGACGGCCAGTGGCACACGGTGCGCGTGCTGAGGCACGGCAGCACGGCCAGCATGTCGCTGGACGGTGGGGGCGGCCGGCGCTACAACGAGCTGCTCGAGTACGAGGGCCAGCACCAGCTCATGATGATCGAGAAGCAGAACGTGATCGCGGGCGGGGACGTGCAGTACGTCGGGCCTGGGGTCACCGTGGTCGACAACGACTTCCAGGAAGGTGAGTACGTCCAACTGACGAGTATTACGAGTTCGAATCTCAACCAAAGACCGTCGTATACAATAAGGGGTTGGTGCACCTTAAATCTGTCGTGGTCTCAAATATCCTCACGTTGGCGTGGTGTGGAAGTTTGGAGAGTGGGGTGCCAGCTCAGGTGTTATACTCGTCATCTGACCATTGTTCAAAATGACGTGTTCTTGGATCTTGCCCTTCGGCGGTTGGTCGCCAATAACCTGTTGTGTTGCTCCAGTGCAACGTTAATTGGTTACTTACGTCCAACTGACACCTGCGCCCGGTTGGTAGAGTTGCAGATTAGCAACCGGAGGGTTGGGAGATCGAGACTCGGTCCTACCAAAGAATTTCGTGTGCGTTGGGGCTGGTACACGTCAAATCTCGTGGCCTCAAATGGTGTATGTGTGGTGTAATGGCTTGGTATCGAAGTTTGGAGATTGGGGTGCCAGCTCAGGTGTTTATCTCATCTGACTGATTCAAAATGGCGAGGTGTTATCCTTGGATTGATCCCTGACCGTCACCAATAGCCCGATGTATTGCTCCAGTGCAATGTTAATTCAACTACCTACCTAGTGCCCTTTCCTATTCGTTCCATCTCACCCTTCACCAACAGATAACTCAGCCATTCAAAGCAGAGCCAAACAGAAAACCTGTTTGGTTGCTCCAGGGCGACGTTAATTAACTACATGAATTAACGCTGTGGTGAATCTGGTCTAAGCCCCCTCAGTGGGCACATCTCCAGCATGTGTGTACGGGCTTCATGGACCCGAGGGACCCTAGTGATCTTTTCTATTTCCATGGGGCTTACTATCTTTAGAGTGAACACTAGGGTCGCGCTTCCATGATACACCCAAGCAATTTCATCTCACTACCTGTTCCGTAATCTCTCTTTTTTCCCCTTTCACGACATTTCTTACTTGACGTTGTCTAGCGTTTGGCCCAGCTTGGTCCTTGAGCCATAAAATCCCAAAACAACACACCAACCAGATACACTAACTTAACCCTTTTTTCGTTGGTCAGCAAAATCGAAATGGTACGCTGTGTGTGACGCTGTGGTGAATCCTTGTTCATTCCTGGTGTAAGCCCCTCCGGGTGCACCCACGATATCAATCTAGAGCTGCTACATTTTTATCACAAGCTCTTTATTTAGAGGGTAATTTTAAAATTAGAGTGTGTTACTTAGAGACTAGTGGTGGTGTATGATACATAGAGACTAGTTTTAGTGTGTTACCTGGAGATAGGTTTTAGAATGACTACTTCTAGAGGAATAGAAGGTATAGGGAAGAATAGGTGCCAAAGTTTTTATGAACAATATTAAAATTTTCGATTATTTTATTCAACCCCAGTAAATAAGAAATGGAGCACTCTGCTACATATGTAGCCAATTGGTCAGATTGTTAGCCAATTGGTTGGATTAATTCTTTTCTGTAAACATACCTTTGTATGTTGAAAGTATTAGTCTTTATGAAACGAGAATATAAGCCTCTTGATGTTACTCAGAGGTAGAGGGGATTTAGGTTGGGGCAACTGTGCTACAGTCTTAGCCAATTGGTTAGATTAGTTCTTTCCTGTAGACATCTCTTTGTATATTGTAAGTATATTAGTCTTTGTAGACGAGCATATAAGCCTATTGGATATTACGAAGGAGGTAAAGGCGATTTGGGTTCACTGCCAATTGGTTAAATCTGATGTTCTGAAACCTTGCTTCTTTTGTCTGCAGGTTGCATGAACGACATCCGTCTGGACCAGCGTTACCTGCCGATGGAGAACGGGTCCGAGAACGCCGCCGTCTTGGAGTGGCGGAACCTCATCAACAAGTGTCCGTCGAACAACCCTTGCCAAGGAATCATCTGCCCCAAGCCTTTCATCTGCCTAGACCTATGGATGCTGCACGAGTGTCGGTGAGTAACTTTCATCCCTGACATCAAGCTTCATCCTCATTGACCATTCATCAGTTTCATACGATTCTTTTGAACCAATTATAGTCGTCCATGACATGACCACAATCTATTCACCTGATTATAACTCTGAGGGCGTTTCACACTATAGACTTGAGCTTTGTTCTTATTGACCATTCATAAGTTTCCTACGATCCTTTTGAACCAATTATAGTCGTCCATGACATGACCACAATCTATTCACCTGATTAAAACTCTGAGGGCGTTTCACACTATAGACTTGAGCTTCATCCTCATTGACCATTCATAAGTTTCATACGATTCCTTTGAACCAATTATATTCGTCCATGACATGAGAACAATCTTTTCACATGATTGACCCTCCAAGTGGTTTCCACGAGATATCTCGTCAAGATATTGCCGGTTTGATGATGACGAGTTCAAGATCTTGTCCATTTTCTTCTAATGATGAAATATCTCGCCCATCAAGATGTGACCAGTTTTGCTAACGACGAGATACCTCGTCGAGGCAACCACCAGAAGGGTTCAGACTCTCTTAGGGCATTCTACACTACAAGCTAGAGCTCTAGCCTTATTGACCGATCATACGTTTCCTTCCTTCTTTAAACCAATTATAGTTCAACCACCAACTGTCCCATCCTACTTCACTTGGTAACCAGACGTGTCGATTACCTTTTTTTAAGCAAGCTAAACGGCATTGGCGTCATTTGACCGTAGTTCAAAATGACGAGGTGTCCTCTGATATTTCCTTTCGGGATGGATCCCGGACCGCCGCCAATAACTCGTTTCTGTTGCTCCAGTGTGGCGTTAATTCAACTACTTACCATACAATGAGCAATCATCTTACTCTTGTAGGGACATTAACAGCTTCGATCATTTCTTAGAAGATAACAAAATAGGATTCAATTGTGTTGCTTTCAGTTGATCGAAGAAATCGATCGGATGAATCTGGCCCTTAGTCTCAAATAAAGAATGGCTGTTGACGAAAACGGGTCTTGCAGTGTTATTATCAGGTGAATAATTATGGACATCATGCAATATTCTATGTTTATCCTTCTCTTCAAATTACACTCAATGAACCCCTTGAAAAATAGTTACAAATCAAAAGCATCATTCTTCTCAATGGCCACTCGTTGAAGTCCCGCAACCCTCGAAGTGGTTTCGACGAGATATCTCGTCCATCAAGATCTAATGGTTTTGCTAATAACGCGACGCTTCGTCAAGACAACCATCAGGAGGATTAAACTCCCCGTAATTGAAACCTCTTCACTGTGAAACGATGCAATCACAATGTTGTATTCCTGTGTCCTGTGCGCATCTTTCCCCTCGGACGGTCGACAGTAGCCCGTTGTATTGCTCCAGTGAGACGTTAATTCAACTACCTACCTACAACCCTGTGGGAAGGTTGTGCTTTTGAAGTGTAACATTTTTCTTTCAGAGGTGCTAAGCGTGTACTTTTTTTAATTTGTTTGTATTCGTCAACATTGAAATTATGACACCAAATAAGAATAGACCCTTCGTAGCTCCAGTGTAACAAAAAAAATTATTAGTTGTGTCGAGAACACAGACTGTTTTGACGAGAATACTCGGGTCTGATGTTGGATGAATGAAGCAGACGTGGGAAGTTTGAACGATTGTTTAGTGTGAACATTAAACAATGAATTTACAGTTTGAACGACTAAATATATTAATATTGAAGGATAATTTTAGTCATTTCAGACCTATGATTGGGTAACGTAGTTCGATAGCTTTCGAAAGACACCACTTACGCAGTCCAAAGTGACACTGGCCCAAAGTTCGCCCAGCACCGCACACTTTAGACATATTGTAGACCCGCGCTCAATGCGCCTGCGCACTCGGTCCGAAGGTGATGTCAGGTGTGAACATCCTTTGTCTACACACTATAATTATCTTCTGGATGTTTCTTCTAGAGTTCTGAAATCATAAGATTAAGTTAACAGTTGTAATTACTTTTTGTAACGCTCGACTCACGAAAGAAAAAATAATATTTAACTTCTAGAACTTCAAACTGCTTTCAAATGGATCGCTGTTGCGTTATGTAGAGGGAAATGTTTGGTGAAAATATTGAGATAGTAAATACATTGAATTAATAAATTAATTGCTGCAGTAACTTGGACTCAAAGCTATCTTACTTGGCTTTGTCATTTCAATGTTGATGTTCATCTATGTTTTTATTTTGAATTGTAAGCTGAGTATAATAATGGCTGCTTTTTACTAAAACTTGCTTTAGCATGTGCGCTGAAATTAACTTTGCTGTTTGAAATGCATTATCTCTGTCGGCAAGTAAACACACAGTTTATTCGTTCACTTTTAGAGGACATTTCAAAAAATGACCATAGAGAGCGATAAACTAAAGAACATTTCAAATTGCTTAACACAATGATTACTGATTACTGTTTGAGTCTTTATGACGTAATGTATTACCAGGTTGAGCTTCTTGATCAATTAATTTGGACTTTAACCTTCCAAGCGGTTTCGACTAGATATCTCGTCTAAGATCTGATGAATTTTGCTGATGACGAAATATCCTGTCCATCAAGGTATTGTCGATTTTTTTTATGATGACGAGATCAAGATCTGGTCCATTTTCTTCTAATGACGGGATATTTCGTTCATCAAGATCTGACGAATTTTGCTGATGACGAAATATCTTGTCCATCAAGGTATTGTCGATTTTTTTTATGATGACGAGATCATGATCTGGTCCATTTTCTTCTAATGACGGGATATTTCGTCCATCAAGATCTGACGAATTTTGCTGATGACGAAATATCTTGTCCATCAAGGTATTGTCGATTTTTTTTATGATGACGAGATCAAGATCTGGTCCATTTTCTTCTAATGACGGGATATTTCGTCCATCAAGATCTGACGAATTTTGCTGATGACGAAATATCTTGTCCATCAAGGTATTGTCGATTTTTTTTATGATGAAGAGATCAAGATCAGGTCCATTTTCTTCTAATGACGGGATATTTCGTCTATCAAGATCTGGTAAATTTTCTAACGACGAGATATCTCGTCGAGACAACCACCAGAAGGATTAATACCAACCTTGCAATTGGGGCCAAACAAGAGATCCAGACTACGACCAATCTGGTTCTTATATTGAAGTGGTCTCAACACAGTTAACCCTACTGGTGGTTGCCTTTATGAGATGTATTGTCATTAGAAGAAAATTGGTCAGATCTTGATGGACGAGATATCTCGTCAGTAGAAGAAAACGGACCAGATTATCATCATAAAAGAATCGGCTGTATCTTGATGTCCAGATATCTCGTTAAAACCACTTGGAGGGTTAAAATATACATGATACTTGGTAAGACAAGAATAACTTATGGGAAACTTCCAAAACTGACAGTTCAGAAATGGCTGAGAGCAAGGTACTTGAACTGCCACCAAATATCACCAAATGCCATCTTCAATTGTGATTACTTGCCGACTGATTGTAGAGGTGAGCTGTTATTTCGGTAGCTGTGAAAACAACAGTGTTATTTCAAATTAACATTTATCAATTGATATCGAGGCTTTACACTTATCGATAAATGTTATCGTCGAATGTTGAAAAAGTAATTAAAAATAATGAACTGAACGCAGAAATGAATCAATTAAAATAAAAATTATAACTTAAGTTTATAAAAGATTTATGTAATTAAAGTTTGTTATAAGTTTATATAATTAAACTAATTTAAAATAATAAACTTGACATCAAAATTAATCAATTAAAACAAAAATTTAACACAAGTTTAAACACAAAAATGTTTAATTTCAATAGATAGTTAAGTATTATTTGAACATTTTATTTTTTAATTTAATTTATTGTGGGTCGTCTAAGAGATACTTTTTCACCATTCCATCATCTTTTTTCATCATTACACCATTTCCGAAGATCAGGATTACATAGCTGATGTAACCGCTTCGTCCCAGTGTCACACACATTTCTTGATGTTGATCACTTACATAACAGATAAAAATCGTTACATAATCGCAAACACAGCCACAATTTAGTAGCCAAATCCAATTAACCCTTCAAATGTTTCGACAAGATATCTCCTCCAAGTCATTTTCGCTAAGAACGAGGTATCTTGTCCAAACTGCTCTCTTACACTTTATTTATTTAATGTAATAGAGCATTTTTTTAGTTCCCCCTAGGAACATTTATGTTAATGTTCCTTGGGGAACTAAACCCTAGGAACATTTATGTTAATAGCATATGTTATGTTAATAGTAACCCTAGGAACATTTATGTTAATAGAACCATTTTTTTAATTCCCTAGGAACATTTATGTTAATGTTCCTAGGGAATGAAGATCCAAGTAGAATAAACAAATTGTCCCTTGCCCAGAACTGGGCAAGACAATTGTCGAGTTCTGAATTGTCCCTCAGAACTGGTTTGCACCAGAAGCAGGAGACTACAGGGCAGTTTTCGACTCAAAGGGAGGGTTTCCATCAGGAAGATTAAATGACAGAATTAATATTTAAAAACATTAATGTTTATGTTGAGTTTATTTAAAAGTCACTCTTACGTTTGACTGCGACATTTCTGTTAATTTTTACGATGTCAATTGCAAACTGTTAATTTCTAACAACACTATTATTACTAGCTCGTGGAACACAACAAGATTAAAATTGTCTGGCTTCGTGAGTGGTAGAAAAATTTTCTATTGTATTGAATGAGAGTTCTCATGAGTATTATTTCGCCAACCTTGAATCGACAAAGCATAGAACCATTTTTTAAATTTAATTTGGTATCCTTATTCTACCATATTCTTCGCTTCATGCTATGGACGGCTATTGAAATAAAAAAAAACAAATGGCTCTATTCTTTAGCTATTTAAGATTGGCGAGAAATCATTTCCCAGGATAGTTCAGATTCCATACAATAGGAGGAACCACAGTAGCCCAGTTGGAAGAGTAGCGGATTAGCAACCGGAGGGTTGCGAGTTCGAAACTCGATCCAACCAAAGAAGGTCGTCTACGCGATGGCTGAAGCACGTTAAATCGTGGCCTCAAATGTCCTCACGTTAGCGTGGTGTGGAAACTTGGAGAGTGAAGCGCCAGCTCAGGTGTTGACCTCGTCATCTGACCGTGATTCAAAATTACGAGGTACAGTCCTCAGGACTTTCCTCGTAATTGATTCCGGACCGTCGCCTGTTGTGTTGCTCCAGCGCGATGTTAATTAACTACCTACCATAAGAAACGATACATTAGGAAATTTCCCAGTCACTCTTGAAGCCAAACTATTTTCACTTTGCTGCGTTGTCTTGTGTTTGGCGCAGCTTGGCAAAAAAATATGACCCTTGTTCCATAAAACTCCAGAACAACCAACACAATAGGAAATTTCTCAACCATTCACGAAGCCAGACTAATTTCACCTTGCTGCGTTCCACGAGCTTGTCTGTTATTCAACTGCTATTTCGAGACAACAGCAGTTGCCACCAACAACAACTACCTCAAACTAACAGTTTGTTTCCCAACTAACCGCTTGACTAACCGCATGACCCCCGCAGGTGCCCCGAGGGCTTCACGATCACGGAAGACGGGAAGAACTGCACCGACGCCAACGAGTGCTTGAGCGACCCTTGCCTGAATGGGGGTAGTTGCGTCAACTTACCTAACGGAGAGGGCTACTACTGCGTCTGTCCTGACGGCTTCGGAGGGCTCTACTGCGGCGCGAGGCACGAGGAGAAGGTGATGAGGCTCAGCATGGCCGCGCTGGCCGCCATACTAATCTGCCTGCTCAATATACTCAGTAAGTTGTGTGGCTCTTTGGACGAGGTGGGTGCTTTTGTGCTGACTGCTTGATCGGAGGTTGTCCTCGTATCGTACCCGGATTGTCGCCGATAGTCCGTAGTGTTGCTTAAGTGCGACTTTGATTCAATTACCCGGAGGTTGAGATTTCGGAAAGCCGAAACATGCATCTCAATTTATATTTCCCGATACAGTTAGTGTTTTCAAACTCGGTGACTAGGGTTATATTTTTAAGCGTCTCAAAAGCTTCTATTTTTGAAAATTTGGCGATAATTTTATATACATTTGGCGGCTTATCGATAGTCTGTCGTTTGTGACTTTTGCTACTTTTTGATCAACCCTGTAGGAAGTGCTACTTTTTTTTCAACCTTGTAGGTAGTTTCAACCGAGTAGCGGTGTAATTTACAGCAAAAGCTTCTCAAGAGCTGTTTTCATCAATTTGGCGACTTTTCCGAAAATTGTGGTGATTACTTTTGAAGCTTTTGGCGATTTATCGAAGGTGTTGGCGACTATTTCGAAAATTTGGCGGTTTATCGAAAGTTTTGGCAATTTATCGTGAGGAAATTTTCCAAAGGACTCAAATTTTAACGCCAATCCGTGCTAAGCGTTGAAGATAAATTTTGGCAACATTTTTTTTTGAAAATTCACCAAAGGCAAACGAACATTTAGTCCTTTATTTTAGCTAATAGTGGATGGAAAAAAAATTTCGTATGAAAATTTTCCGAAGGACGCCAAGTTTTGGCGCCAAGCCCTGGCAACCACGAAAAAAGATTAAAAACTTCCAAATAACCAGGGGTTCAGGAATCGTTAGAACACTGGTTGCGTGTGCTAGAGATGCACTAGGCAAAATTAACATCCGTACAGATGAGTTCATGAAATACACATTTTATTTCAAATTTGACCATCGGTGTACCAAAAGTTGAATCTGTCAACACAACGACGTCAGAAAATTACTTCCAGCTCCACTTCCGCGTTACCATGGTAACGGACCACCTCCAGAAGTGTCATTGAAAGTGCCCACCTCCGTCGCTTCCGTGTGTTCTAATCTTTTTTTCCTTGTGTCAGCTGCCCGCGCGGCCTACGCGGCCACCCATCCGACCGGAAGCAGTGCATCGACGAGGACGAGTGCGAAGAAGGGCCGTGCGCGGACGGCGGGACGTGCCACAACCTGCCCAGCGGCCGGGGCTTCTTCTGCGTGTGCCCCAGCAGCGCCCTCTGCTTCAACTGCAGCTGCTCGGCCGCCGCGACCGAGCAGACG
This sequence comes from Meta bourneti, assembly GCA_933210815.1. Classification (NCBI taxonomy): domain Eukaryota; kingdom Metazoa; phylum Arthropoda; class Arachnida; order Araneae; family Tetragnathidae; genus Meta; species Meta bourneti. The sequence goes on along the minus strand of OW119924.1, from coordinate 5,530,656 downwards.
GAGCTGGCAGAGGAGCCGTCACTTGGGCTCGGATACGACGCCATGGCCATCATGGCCGCATCCATGGCCACGCTCATCAGTAAGGCCGCATGCCACTAACGACGACTAACAACCCTCAGTCAAAGACGGGCGAGTAGAGGGAGACCAGGGCTGCCACAGGCGACTTTTGCTAGTGTCTTTTGACCTTGGTGACTAGGGTTGAATACTTATCACGCAAAATCGTCTCGAAAGCTACTATATGTGGCCAAAATTTTCAAAAAAAAAGTCGCCAAATGAATTTAGAACCTTTTTCGAAAATTTTGGCGACTTTTTTTCAAACTTGGCCACTGGGGTGTCGTTTTTCAAGTAAAATCGTCTCAAAAGCTTCCTTAGTCGCCAAAATGTTCGAATAAAGTCCCCAAAATTCTAAATTTTAAAAAATTTCAAAACTTTCGGCGACTTTCTTTAGAAAATTTTGGCAACTAAAGGTGTCATTTTCAAGCAACATTGTCTCAAAATCTACTATTTAAAAACTGTTGGCAACTTTTCGAAAATTTTGGCGACTTTTCTGAAAATTCATCAAAGGTCAACGAAAATTCTGTCCCTTTAAACAAATAGCGGACAGGGAAAAAGAATTTTGGACTTTTCTTTAGGGAGAAAATTTTCTTTGGGACGCCAATTTCGAAGTTTTGGCTCCAAGCCGTGCTAACCGTGACAGAAAAACATCGGAATGTAGTTCCTAGATTGTCATTAAACCATATTGAGAAAATATTCAGTTTTTTAATTTTTAAAATTTAAATTTCGTGGTAAGATCTTCAAAGTCTTTCAAGGGTTTTAGGCGATTCATTTTGTATCCGAGCAACTAAAATTGCTACTAAAATGGGGTATAAGGGAAGACTTTTTTGCTACTGGAGAATTTGCCACTATTACTTTTGCTTTACTATTACTATTACTTTATACAAGTACTTTTGCTTCGGCAGCCCTGTGGGAGACATTTTCTGTCAAGCTAAATATATTTGGTGGTTAAATGTATCTGCGGCGAAAGTGTTTCCTGTTCGTATTCCGAATGTGACTTCAGTTCGTTTATATTCCAAATACGATTTTAACACTTCTCCAATAAAAATTCCAAATTGATATAAGATTACTGATAGGTCAACGCCAACTAGATTAAACGCCGAACCGGCGATAAACTGCATTTTAAGGTAACACCGATATGTATCATGCCAGAGCATTTGAACAGCGTAAGAAAAATCTTCGTAGACCGTCTGGTTTGCTTACACTGAAAATCCCTCTCATATGATGTATCATATACAGGCCCTTATCGAGAAATTTTCTCCCATGGAAAGCCCTTAAGAGCACTTAGGTCTGTACGGGCTTCACGGACCCAAGATACTCTAGTGATCTTTTCTTTTTACATGGGGTTTACTGTCAACTAGTAAACACGCTCCCGGGATAATCAAGCGATCTTTCTGTTTTCATCCTATTCTATTCACTAATCCCTTTTTTTTCTCTTTCACGCCATTTTTTACTTGATGTTGTCTTGTGTTTGGCGCAGTTTGACCAAATATTGTCCCTAAAACCCCAAAACAACCAACCGAACTTTCGATTGGAAGGAAAAACGTTGAAAAAGCCCCTTCGACAGTATTTTCTGGAGTGACCAACCGATGGATGGGCGTCTACTCTCATCCCATGGACCAACCAGATGACGAATACTAGGCTCCACCCAGCAGACGAAAGCAGTCTAAAGGTCACGTGACTACTAGATCGGGTCACATGATCCTGGACACAAAAATGTTTCCATTGCTCTTTACTTTTATACTTCCTCTATGTATGGATCCGTCGCCTAAAGATACTAGTTTGGCCAAGTATGGCCCTTGCGACATAAAACACAGAAACAACCACAACTATTTTTCTCCCCTTCACATTTTTTACTTGACGTTGTATTGTGTTTGGCTCAGCTTGGACAAGTAGATACGACAAGTTGCGGTGTGACACAGAAAACATGACTCAATTCAACTCCATGGGATACCGACTCTACGGAGGGTTTACGGTAAAAAAAATTTCCCATAACATGAAAGATGACTAGATGAGGATGAGGAATAATTTTTTTTGTGATACAAACCAGAAATTTAAAGCAATGAAATGCACATGCAGGTGCTGCTCTAAATATATTTTTCTGTGAGGTTTAAGAGACAAGAGACTGAATTCAGGGCTGTTGTCTTTAGGTGAAAAGAGGTTAGGCCCAAGGAAAATTATGCACATCAAAGTCGACGAAATTTAAACCGCTTGTTTCAGTTCAAACTTCCTGGAGGCCACAAATCACACGATTTGTATGATTTTTCTTTGTAGTAAGGGGTGAATAGCCAGGCGTCACTGCTGTGTTGCTGGTTCCTTGATGTGTAGATGAGTTGTCATGGAGCAGGTGGTAACAGTGGACCGGGTCTGCTTCCATGCCACAGATGCAGAGGTCACTACAATGAATATTCATACGAAATAAGTACTGCAGGAACGGACCGTGGTCCGAGTAAAACATGACAATAGAAAGCCTCGAATTAATCGAACGTCAGAAGCAGTCTGCTTCAAGTCCGGCATGAAAAGGCCCGACCACATTCCCCTCAACAAATCGAACCATAGATCCGAGCGTGGAAAATACCTCACTAGAAATGACTCGTTCGGAGTTAGTTTAATTCAGGCTAAAACAATCTTCACGGAACCCGGTTGGAGGTGGCAGACATCCGGAATCAGATTTGGACATCCGATTATTCAATTGGGGGTGTTGGCGACTCGTTCGTAAGGGACGTTGCTTTTCAGTGGTTTCGGTTCATTGTGTCCGGGTGTCCAAGTTGTGAATGCTTTGACTGCCTTAAATGATTTATCTTCAGGCATTGGGCAGTGTCTGACCGCAAGCGTGACTGCTGAAGAGTTAGGAACACGGCGACACACAAATGAAGTCGGCAAAGTTTTCAAAGCAGACTCGACAAAGGCTGAATTGTGTTACTTACCCCTTGGATATCTGGTGTTGAGCATACGTAAAATGAAATTCCTTCGGATTTCAACTGAGGTGCATCCGAGTGATTTTTCCTCCCTTTCATGTTTACCCTCGCCTACCCTTCTGCTTTGTCTTCCTCCCTCGCTGTTTGGCGCAGCTTGGCCAAATATGGCCCTAGCGCCATAAAACCCAAAAATAACCAATCACCTTCAGAATTCAACAAGGAGTTTATATTTAGAAACTAATGCAATACAATTTGAAAATTAATTTATAAATTGCTAGGAAATTGGGGCGTTGTGGCTCAGTGGGTATGCCCACTGCCCTATCAACCTGCATGTAGTAGGTGGTGTAGGTTCGTTTCTTCCCTAGGTGTATTTCTCTCTTCCACGCCAGTAACCTCAATATATAGAGCCTCACACCTTAATACAGCCTTATATACCTTAATACGGTGTCTTATGTCTCAACATATTTTCACGTTGGTGGGGAAGTTCCAACTCCCGTGTTCTCGTCATCTGATAGTGGCTCAAAATTAAGAGGCGTTGTCTTTGGATCTTTCCCTCCCGGATGGATCCCGGACAGTCACCAATAGCCCGTTGTCTTGCTCCAGTATGACGTTAATTAACTACCTATCTACCTCAACATATATGGTCTCATATATATCAATACGGCTTTATATACCTCAATATATACAGCCTCAAAACCTTTTAATATGGCCTAAAATACCATAAACCCTTAATACCTCAATATGTAAAGCCTTAATACCTCAATATATAAAGCCTTAATACCTCAATATATACGGCCTCATATACCTTAATATATACGGCCTCATATACCTTAATATATACTGCCTCATCTCAAAAGGCTTATATGCCTCTATATATGGCCTCGAATACCTTAATATGTACGGCCTCATATACCTTAAAAGGGATTTATATACCTCCATAAATATGACATTAATATACCTTATGCCTCGTATTGAAGCCAAAGCTAACGTTCGTCGTTCCCCTCTTTTCAGTCCTGGTGCTGGTGATCGTGGCGTACACGAGGAACCGGCGTCCCAACCAGAAGTACGGTCACGGTGACGTGGACGACGACGTGCGCGAGAACATCATCAGCTACGACGACGAGGGCGGCGGGGAGGATGACATGAACGCCTACGACATCACCCCCCTGCGGATACCCATCGACTCGACCGGCACGCCCATCGGGGCCAAGCCCGGACCCGAGAAGCCACCCATCAAAGAGAACCGGCAAAGACAAAGTAATATACTCCTCCTCATGATTCCTCCTTTGTTACTGCACTGGACAAATTACTTTGTGTTTCTCAATACAGACCTCTCGTCTCCATATCTTTGCACCCAATCTTGGTGTAAACTCTCCAGTCTTCATATCTTAGTTTTCAAACCTTGTTGTTCCCAATCGATATATCTCACTATTCTTCATCTTGGTGTACAGATCTCTCCATATCTTAGATCACAATCTTGGTTCACAAACCTTTTTGTTCGCAATCTTTCAGCAACAAACAGTTTGCAACAAACCTTTCAGTTACGTACCCAACTTTAGCGTTATAAACCTTTGGAGATCTCTCACTGTTCTCAATATTGGTGTACAGACCTCCAGTCTCCATACCTTTGCTCCCAATCGAGATCCCTCACTATTCTTAATCTTGTACTGACCCTTCCATATCTTTGGTCCCAATCTCAGTGTACGGACCTATCCAGTCTCCATATCTTTAGTCCCAATCGTACAAACCTTTCCGTTCAAAATCTTAGTATTTGGTATACTTAGTGTTTCTCGATCTTGGTGTACAAACCTTTCATTCCCTAATCGAGATATCTCCCTATTCTCAATTTTGATGTACAGACCTCTCCTGTCTCCATATCTTTGCTCTCAATCTTAGTGTACAAACCTTTATGTTCCCAATCTTAGTATACAAATCTTTTCGTTCCCAATCTTAGTGTACAAACCTTTATGTTCCCAATCTTAGTGTACAAACTCTTTCGTTCCCAATCTTAGTGTACAAACCTTTTCGTTCCCAATCTTACTGTATTAACCTTTTCCTTCCCAATCTTAGTGTACAAAGTGCTTAGTGTTTCTGCATCAAGGGTGTACAAACCTAGCCAAGTCTTCATATCTTTGTACCCAATGTTAATGTACAACCCTTTGTGTTCCGTTCCCAATTTTAGTGTTATAAGTGTTTGGAGATCTCACTATTTTCAATCTTGGTACAGACCTTTCCAGTCTTCATATCTTAGTGTAGAAACCTTTTCATTCCCAATCGAGGTCCAACCCCGAGTGATCATTTCTCACCTTCATTTTTACCCTCGCCTACCCTTCTGCTTTTGACCTTTTCTTCCTCACTCATTGTGCTGTCAAATATAGCCCTTGTTGGTTGGTTGTTGCGGAAAACAACCAACCAACTTCAGCACGTAACAAAATATTTCGTTAGGAATTCTGTTCACTGATGTTTCTAGCATTTTTAGTGTGCCTTTGATATGGTGACTATTGTATTTTGAAAACTATTTTGATAAAAGTAAATCTTGTATGTTTTTATGGAATGTCTTAGTGTACGAACCTTTCAAAGCGTTCCCAATCTCAGCGCACGTCAATCAAAATCTCAATTAACCATCTTTTTGGGTACAGAACTTTCAAAACCTTAAGTTCCCCAAATATACTAGAGTAGAAAACTTTCGAAATCTTTTTGTTCCCAATTTTACTTTACAGCTGTTGACATCTGATTGTTTTCAATCTTGCTTAGAGTATAGATCTTTGTTCCCATTCTTAGTGTACAAACCTTTTCTATCCCAAACGACATCTCTCTCTATTCTCAAACTTGGTGTACAAACTTCTCCAATCTCCGTATATTTGCTCCTAATCTTAATGTACAAACCTTTTCGTTCCTCTCAATCGTGGTGTTTGTTCCCAATCTTAATATCAGACATTTCGGAATTTTTGTTTCCAGCTATATTCACGGTCATGAAGCTTTTGAAACTTTCCCCCATTCTACTAAGTGTACAAATCTTTCAAAATGTCTCTTCGCTCTCAATCTTTGCGCAGAAACCTTTCGAAATCTTTGCTTTCAATTTTTCTGCACAGAACTTTCTAGACCTTAATTCTGTTGGTAGTGGTCTTAACAAGGTATCTCGTCATTAGTAAAATAATTAGCAGATCTTGATGGACGAAATATTTCGTCATTAAAAGAAAACTAACCAGATCTTGATCTTGTCATCGTAGAACGGTGTATCTTCATTCGCAATTCAATCAGCATTATTGATCTCGAGATATCTTGTCTTCAGCAAAAGGAGTCAGATCTTGATGGACGAGATATCTCGTCATCGGATGGCTAAGTTCCACATATATACTTAGACTAGAAATGTTCCCAATTTCACTGCACAGCCCTTTTGAGATATGATTGTTATATCAAAGATATTACTTTGTGTAGAGAACTTTGTTCCCAATCTTAGTGATCAACTTATCTTTAGACAAATCTCCCGTCCTGTTGTGTTTCATCTGTTGCAGTCAGTTTTGTATACCTTCTGTTTGGCACAGCTTGGCCAAATACGGCCCTTGCACAGTAAAACCCGAAAACAGCCAACCAACCCGGGATACCTAAGCGATCTTTTTCTCCTTTCACATCATTTGTTACTTGACATTGTGTTGTGTTTGGCGCAGCTTGTCCAACTGGTCCTTGCGCCATAACACCTCAAAACAACCAGATGCTTCTGCCCCAGGGCACCCGAGGTATTGTAGTGATAAATTCTTTTCCCATGGTGCTTACTGTCTTTAATAAACAGGTGTCGGTCTGCTTTCATCCCACTTCTCTGAGGGACCGTAGTGCCTCAGCGGGTATAGCACATTCCGTTGGAAACCTACGAGTTGCAGTCTGCAAAGGTTCTATTCCTCCCTGGGTGTATTTCTCTCTTCTGTCAGTAAAAGTTTCATTGTGTGTGTAGGTAACATTACTTGTGTATCTTGTGTCTGGCGCATCATGGCCAACAATACGGCCACAAAACCCCCCAAACAAACCCACCTGACTTTCTATTTTCTGTCTGTTTCAGTCCCGCCCGGCACGCAGCCCGACGGCGTCGGCGACTTCATCCGTGACCACCTCGACAAGGCCGACAACGACCCCAACGCGCCCCCTTTCGACGACCTCCGGAACTACGCGTACGAGGGGTGCGGCAGCACGGCCGGCTCGCTCAGCTCCCTGGCGTCCGGGGCCGAGGAGAACGAGCAGGACTTCGACTACCTCAACGGGTGGGGGCCCCGATTCCAGAAGCTCGCAGACATGTACGGGCCCGGAGAGAGCGAGGAGGACTAGGGGCCCCTCCTAGTCTAGTCAACCACCACCACCACCCTCCAAGGTCGAGCGCACACACACACACTATCTTTTACGTTTGTCGTCATTTAGTAACCCGCAACAACGCCCCGTCCTACGGGGGACCATGCTCGAAAGGGGACAGGAATTTATAGGAGCATAGGATTTTTTTTTTCGTTTCCAATAACGTCCCGTCCTACGGGGGACCAGAGGACAGAAATTATAGGAGCGTATGTGTTTCGTTTCCGATGCCCCGTCTTACGGGGACCAGACTCGAAAGGGGACGGAGATTTATAGGAGCGTAGGATGTTTTTTCGTTTCCAACACCCCGTCCTACGGGGGACCAGACTCAAAATGGGACAGGAAATTTATAGGAGCGTAGGATGCTTTTCGTTTCTCTCCACCCAAAAGTGACGGGGAAGTGTGCTTTGTGACGTCCTACGGGGACCCGACTCGGAAGGGACAGAAATTATAGGAGCGTAGGAAGTTTTTTGGTTTCTCCACCCCAAAAGACGGGGAAGTGTGCTTTGTGACCAACGACCCTTCGACTGCTATCGAAGAGGACAAACAAAAAAATAGGAGCATAGTATGTTTTTGATTTTCTTTCGTCTCTATACTTTGTGTGTGTTGTGCATGTTTAGAAGTACGTAGAAGATGCAGGAAAATATATAAAAGAACCTTCCAAGCAAGAAAGAACATTCTTGTGGTTGTTTCCGGAGACTTTGGCTTTGTCAGCAACATGTATTTAAAAACGTGGAACCAAAAAAAGTAACGCGCTTTTTGTTTCCTTCGATTTGCACTCTTCAGAAAAAGTCATTTTTGTCTCGAATCCGAAGACTTGAAATGGAACAATCATGTGATTTCTTTTATTTTGTGTTTCGTTTCTCGTGACTAACCAATCACGCCACGCCAACAGACACTTCAAAGTGCTCTCGAACTCATAGAAGGGGGTGGAATCAGCTAGCACCCCCTCTACTCCCACATGAGGCTGGACTTCCAAATCATTTTCATCCGCACCCCCTCATTCGTTTCAGTTCGACTCCCACCTCTGCTTTCGCCTCGTCAGTTTGAAGCTGAATTCAAATAGGAAGCGCAAGGAGCAAAGCGACACGCCCAGATGAATCAAGTTGAAATTATTTCAACTTGAAGAGGAACGGCGCTCGCGTCGGCACCTCTGTTTGGTCTGGCCGTCTCGCTCTGCGCCTTGCGCTTCCTCTTTCAATTCAGCTGACCTCTTCAAGTTGAAATCCTCTCAACTTGATTGGTCTGGGCTTATCGCTTTGCTCCTTGCGCTTCTTATTTGAATTCAGCTTTAGGAACATGATTCTGCAGTGAGCGAATGAATAAATGAAAGTGATTCCGAATTCCAGCCGTCAACTTCTGTTCTGACAATGTCTATCACCTGTTTTGTGACTATTTAGTAGTGTTTGTCCAAGAAGGGATGAGAAATGCCAGTTTAAAAAATGCTGTGTATAAATATGTATATTCTGTACTGTCGATTTAAATGTATTTCTTCAACTTAGAGAATTTACGCTTTGGCCTCCACCATTTTTTTCTTCGTTCCAACGGAAACTTTATTAAACAGCCTTAAGATTTTATTCTAGATTTAATATATGGATATATATATATATATATGAGAAGGGTTATATGAATCACATTTTGAAAGAATAAATTTAATTTAAATAAAAATGGGAGTACCAACAATCAAGTAAAGCAACTCCAACACGAGAGAAATTTTTTTATCCAATTCCAATTTTTTATTCTGCAGTTCGAACGACTGTCGAATCTCCAAAACGCAGTCTATTTTATAACAAAAAAAATGGCAATTATTGAGAATTTACCCACAAGCGTTATCCGTGTATTTCTTAGTGGCACATTTGTAAACGAAAACCTTCAGTTTGGAACTCTTTGTACAAGGTTATTAGCCCGTTTGTACGTGATTTCTAGTTATTTATGTAACATCCCGTGAAGAAGCAGAGATTTAGGAGATAAAAATTGGAACTTTTTACATACAGCTGTGTATGAGAATACATGGGTTAATTTTTTTAAAGGTAGTGAAATGTAGTGCGTTGAAATATGAAGTTATTTGGGCTCATCAAAATGGTAAAAACCTTCTTTCCTAAGTGGAAAAGCGGCGAATTTTTTCACAATGTAGCAGGCCAGAATACTTGCACCGACGGAAAATGAATTAGCTATGATTGCACGAATGATGGTTTCTTTGCTAACACACGACTCAGGTTCAGTTGTGGCTCTCTTATTATTCACACATTCTTCAACGCTGGTCCAAAAGTTGATATCCTGTTTTGACGAACATACTTTTTAGAATGCACCTTATACTTCATTCACAACTGCTTTCGAGTTTTTCCCCAAAACATACTCGAATTTATTAGGCACATATTCCAGTGACTTAGTTGTCATCTAACCATGGTTCAAAATTGCAAGATTCCACTATCTACCTATCAGAAGGTACTGCTATACCAACATATTGCAGTGACGACTTAGTTGCTTTGTTGCCACCTAACCATGATTCAAAATTGCGAGATTCAACTACCTAACACACTACTCCAATGACTCAGCTGCTTTGTCGTCATCTGACAATGGTTCAAAATTTCGAAGTGTCCTTGGGATCTTTTCCTTCGGGATGGATCCCGGACCTTCGCCAATGCCGTTGTGTTACACCAGTGCGTCGTTAATTAGATACCTACTTACCACTTTTTCACAACAGGTCCCCAAGTTCGTTACCTGTATGTACTATAGTAATACTAACAATAAACAAAAAAGTTCAATAAAATTTGGTAGATATAAAAACTAATTAACATTTTATAACGATGCAATACTTTTTGGCTCTTGTTTATTTTGCTAGTTGTGTTGCTCCAGTGTGACTACCTACATAGTTGCTTTGTCTTCTGGAAATAATCTAAAAGAATCATTGTCACGTCTAAACTTCACTAACTGTGAACTAAATAAAACTCGAGACAGAATTCTATGGGAGATTTTGGATAACTTGTACATTCTTTGTATATTTTCCAGGTCAAAACTAAATAGTCCAATATTTTCATGTGATATGCTAATACTTGTATGCACTAGCAAACGTTCACGTACATATAAAATTAAACAGCCTACATATCTACAATTTGAAGCGAGCCTAATATTACCAATGCATGGACCCCAAAACTCACCACTTTATAAAAAATTGTTTAGGTGAAATCGAAAATACAGTTAAAAAGCCTACTGCCCGTTCCTTCGAAGTATTGCCCTTCTGCTAGAAGAACCTGCACATGCTGTACTGAACTTCCTTGTGGTTGTCTCGACGAAGTATCTCGTCATTAGCAAAACTGACCACATCTTGATTGACAAATCGTGATATTTCGCATATCTTGGAGATATTACGTCATTAGAAAGAAACTGACCACATCTTGATTGACAGATCGTGATATCTCCAAGATCTTGGAGATATCCCGTCATAAGAAACTCACCAGATCTTGATCTTGGTCAGCATAAAAAATTGGCAATATCTTGATGGACTAGATACTTAGCTATTAACAAAATTGGTCAGATCTTGATGGACGAAAAATATCGTCATTAACAAAACTGACCAGATCTCGATGGATGAGACATCTCGTCATAGGAAAAAAAACTGATCAGATCTTGATCTTGTCTCCATCAATAGAATTGGCAGTATCTTGATGACAAGAAATCTCGTCATTAACAAATTGGTGAGATCTTTATAGACGAGATATCTCGTCACTAGCAAAATTGATGAGATCTTGATAGACGATATATCTCGTCACTAGCAAAATTGGTGAGATCTTGATGGATGAGATATCGCGTCGAAACCACTTGAAGGGTTGTAAGACACAAAGTAATCGCTTGAATCAAAATCGGGCCACTTCAATAGATGTCTCGGATCCCTGACAAACGAGACGACAGAAATTTGCTCACTTCTCTTTTGCAGCTACATCATCGTCATTTTTCTCTTTTTATTTATCCCACGTGAGATTATGCAATTTTTGTATACGTTCATTCTGTACATTCCATTTTTGCATGTCTCTTTGGTCGTTGAAAGTGAATGAAGTGTAAGCAATTAGTGTTGTATTTCTTTGTCATGAATTGATTTTGTGCCAATCTTCTTCACTCTTTTGTTAAATTATACATGAGTACGAGACATTAATAAAGAAATTCTGGTCGTCTTATAACTCAAGTGTTCCATTTACTGACTCAAACACTCATTTCGTCGCTTAAGCGGTGATACCACGTAAGTTAAAAATCGAAACTTTCCAGGAGACAAAAAAAACTTTCTAAAAAATCATTTTCGTACCATATTTGTTTATTTTATGTTTTTTTAATACTTTATCATTTGACACGTTATACGAAAACATTCTTTGCGATTTCTCTGTTGCTGATTTTTTAATTGTTCTCTCAAACACATTTGTTTACATTTTCGGACTTACGTGGTCTCTCGGCTTAAGCGACGATTTAACCCTTAATTTTTATTGACCTTTGGTGAATTTTCATTTCACCAACCCTTAATTTTCGTTGACCTTTGATAAAATTTCAAAAAAGGTTTACTGACTTATCAACACTCATTTGACCCTTAATTTTCGTCCACCTTTTGGTGAATTTAAAAAAAATCAACTCGTGAATGCAGGCTTAGTTGTTTAACTTACATTTGGAAGTACACACACAAGCTATATTTAACAGCATTTTCATCACAAATGGATTTTAAACATTTCTGGAAAGTTTCGACTACATTTCTTGAATGTAAATGATGATAAAACACATTTATATATACATTTTATATAACTGGTCACGAAAATAGATCAAAGGGAATTGTTCAACGACACTAATCTAACACTAATGAAAGTCTAAACAGAAATAGGCAAAAAATAATTGGGCAATGGTAACCAAAGAAATATGCAAAATAATATAGTATAATTCGATAGAAAGCAACTGATCGTGGAATATCGAAAGCAATGGATGGATTCAGATTACAAACGATATGCAATAAATCGACATCAAATCACAAGATCAAAAATAATTATGGAGTGACATTCAGATAATCATACTGCAAAATAAACTTCGAAGCACAAAAATAAAAACTAGCAGTAATAATGAACAATACAAATCACGAAAACTAACAATAGATATGCAAAAAACGTTCAACGAACTAAAAATTACTTGAACAGATCAATAACAGCTCAAATGCTTTAAGGTGTATGAAATCACTAGAAATCAAAATTGACCAAAATATCGATCGATTTTTTAATAATTCAAAATATTGTCCAACCCCTTAGCTTTCAAACAATACCAAGATCTTGTAAATATTCGAAATAGTTTCAAGGTTTTGGGACAGGTACTGTCCCCATAGACAAACAGGTTTCCGAAACTTTAAACTCGATTTCTGAAGAACTATATTTTTAGAATAGGATGCTTCTTTCGAACAGTGAACTCAACAATGAATTGATCTATTATAATTACTTTTGTGGTCATAATCTATGTAATGCAGTGGATGTTTTGACCCTCAATCGAAGTTATTGGTTAAGAAATGAATTTTTAGTTGATTTTTAAATGTTGAAATTCCTGAAAAAATCTTGATTTTTTAGACTTCCTTCGTTGAAAAAAAATGTAAAAAAGAACGTATTCCCTCTAGCAACTTGATGGAGGGTCAAAACATGTAGAATAATATTAGGAATAATTTCCAACAGGAATTGTCCTGAACACAGAATTTGAGATATCACTTCAAAAAACATGCTAATTAGTTAATTATATCTAAATTAGATAATTAATGATTAGTTTAATCAGAATTTTTCACACTAAAATGAGTTTAAGCACAAACCAATGACCTATTGTGAAAAAACTGAATTTTTAAAGTCAAAATTAATAAAAAATATTCTAGTGTATACATGACCTTAAAAAATCAATGATGAGAATCCAAGACAACTAATATAATTAATAACAACTAATATAATTATCCTTTCTTATATATACTAATATAATACTAATATAAAAAAGGATATTTTCTCACGACACCTCACTCAGCGACCAGTAACAAAAGTTACAATACTACAAACACAAGACGCTCCGGATCAAAATTGGCTGAAATTGAATTGGCTCAAAAACAAGATGTAGTTTTTGTGCTAAGTCTGCCAAAACGGCGAAATCTAGTTACCCAGGTGCTGCTTTTCGCTCCCAAAAGCAAACCCCTGCTTTTCATGTCCCTTAGAAAAATATTTTAGGCTCAGCGGGGAGCGAAAATAATTTTGAAATTAGAAAAATGAATACAACTGACAATTCTTACTACTATCAGATAAGTATTTTCTTATGTGAAAAAATCGTTTTTCTAAAATATTGTTTTTTTAATTATTCTAAGTTAAAATTTATTAGTGTAATTAATTAGTACCAGGATGTATACTATGAATGAATAACACATTGATTCTAACAAAGTAGTTAATTACGCATGATAAAATCAGAAAAGACGTACAAATTTAAATTAAAATAATCGCGAGGTTATCAATCCTAATGAAGCAGGGTTGCCTTTGCTTATCATAACTTGTTACAAAAAGCACGCCAAAAGCGGTGCCAAAAAAAATTCTTTAAAAAAATCAAAGCTGTTTCTATTTAAATTACTGTTGAACTGATGACGAGAAAAGCACGAAAGTTGAAACTTTTAGTGGGAAAGACCATTTACTTTGATCACGTATATATACTATTTCAAATCTCTAGATACTGTGATGCAAAAGTCTCAAACATTGATGTCAAAGAAAATTGAAAATGGCCAATACGTTAAAAATCGAAAGGTCTGCAACTCTATTGAAGTTGTTTCAGCTTTCAAATATTTTTTTGAATTGCCAGTTGGTGTTGCTCTAGTGTGACGTTAATTAAAATACCTACCTGCTTCAAATATTTTTTTAGTTGATTTAATTATTTTAATATTTATCTGATAGTGCCAGACTTGTACCAAAATACACTCATGTCCAAAATTATCTTTACATGCATAAAATCACGGATTTCTCAGAAACTGAACCATAATTTTTTGAATTTGTGTGAAATGATACATAACATCATAACACATAAATACAAACGAAAAAAAATTAAGAGCACTGCATATGATATAAAACTGTAGCATGAAACAATAAAAATGGCAATAATACGTGACAAGGAGAGTTCAGAAAAAAAAAAGAATAACTCAGAAAAAAATTAAGGCTTATGAATTTACTATGGAATGTGATCTCCCCTGACGTGTACACACATATCACAACGTATTGTAATGCTGGCAATAATGTTGTTAACCACAGTTTGGGGAATTAAGTTCCACTCCTCCAGCAATGCTGTCTTCAGGGCATTTATATCTCTAGGAGGAGGATGTCTCCGTGCAACTGCTTTCCTAAGATAGTCCCATAAGTTCTCTATCGGGTTCAGATCAGGAGATTTGCTGGCCTCGATATTCGCTCAATGGCTTCACTTTCAAGGAATTCGTAAACGAGGTTTGCTCGATGTGGACGAGCATTATCGTCCATAAATAAAAAGTCAGATCCATAAGCACCTCTGAAAAGTCTTACATAAGGTTCTATGTCCTCATCCCGATATCTCTGGCCGGTCACAGATCCGCTGTTGAAAACGTGTAGGGGCGTACGTCCATTGATCATTATTCCTCCCCATACCATCACACCTGTACTACCGAAACGGTCACGTTCCATAATGTTCAAAGGAAGATTTCGCTTTCCTGATTGCCTCCAGATGTAAACACGTTTAGAATCAGATGTTAAACTGAACCTCGACTCATCAGTAAAGAGAATATGTGTCCACTGGTGTTCACTCCAGTTCTGATGTTCTTTGCACCAATTAAAGCGATCCCTCTTTTGTTGTGAAGACAGTGAAACACATACCCTTGGCTTTCTGGCATAAAGGCCTTTTTCATTAAGCCTTCTGTATACAGTTTGCCGTCATACAACAGTTCCAGTGGCGGCTGCAACCTCTGAACTTAACTACCGAGCAGTAGACTTCCTGTTACGACGGGCAGTTATTGCCAGATATCGATCTTCAGAGCAGTTGTTATTCGTTTACGACCTTGTCCAGGCCTCCTTACAACAGTTTCAGAGTTCTGAAATTGTTTCCATAGCGTAGAGACTGTTTGTCCTGAAATATTCACACATCTCGCTGCTTCCATGATTGTCTGCCCTGCTTCTAAGCTGCCAATAATTCGCGACTGTCCGCTGTGCCTGGTTCTCCTAGTCTCCTACCTGGTTCTCCTAGTCTCCTACCTGGTTCTCCTAGTCTCCTACCTGGTTCTCCTAGTCTCCTACCTGGCTCTCCTCCCTGGTTCAGTACACATACGCATCACTCTTGTGGTGTTCAATACAAGCAGCAATGTCACGATACAAAATCCACTTTCACGCAGACCGATTACTCGTCCTTTGTTCACATTACACCATGGAATAATTGTGTGTAAATACCGCCAACAGAATGAGCCGCTTTGGCTTCATTTTTGCTGATGTGTGAAAATACCCTTACCTCACTGTCTATAATACATAACTTGAGTGACACCAAACAGGGATCGGGCTGCGGTAGTCTGGTTAGTAGAGTAGCGGATTAGCAACCGGAGGATAGCGAGTTTCGAACTAGATCCAGTCAAAGACCGTTGTGTACGTGACGGCTGTTGGACGTTAAATCAGCTCAAGTGTTGACCTCATCGTCTGACCGTGGTTCGGAATTACGAGGTGCTGTCCTTGGTCTTTCCCTTCGGAATAGATCCCAGACCTACGCCAATAACCCACTGGGTTGCTCTAGTGTGACGTTAAGGGGTTATACCTAGTTGCAAGGCAAGAAAATGCGATTTTTCACGAATTTTTGTGAAGTGTGTATATTTAAATGAAATTTTTTACATTTGAAACAACATATATTGAAGACGTTATCACAAATTGTTTATAAAAAATATCGATTTTACACTAGTTACAGCAGATCTCCGAGAGGGTCTTTTAAAAAGGGCGTTTTGCGGTGATCAAGATATCTCCGAACTGGATTATCTGAAATAAGAAAAACAAAGGTTTTAATTAGGTTATGAGTTGTTTTAGTACTTATTCCAACGAATAAGTTGAATTTTGATTTTTAACAAAATGGCGGTTGTCAGAAGTTATAGTTTCGATTTTTGCAAAAAAAAAAATTGTATTTCTTTGCTTATACACTGCTGGCCACCCAAATTGCAACACCAAGAAAGACAAGAGATATCACAACAAAATTTATTTTGTAGATAACATGTTGACCAAGTATCAAATGATTAAATTTATAGACTTCTGTGAAGTGTGGTTCCTGCCAAAATCAGTAGCCAGAGTAGCCGCCATTGTTGGAGATCACCGCTGCCACACGCCTCGGCATTGATTCAAAGAGACTTTGGATGTGTTCTTGGGGTACAGCAGACCAAGCAGCTTCCACACGTTGCCAAAGTTGATCTGGTGTGGCAGCTGGGGATGTATTCTGGGTCAATCGTTGAGCAACCATGGACCACATGTTTTCTATCGGCGAAAGATCCGGAAAGCGAGCTGGCCAGGGAAGCAATTCAATCTGGCGATTGACGAAGAACCCTTGGACAATGCGTGCCACGTGTGGTCGCGCATTATCCTGTTGAAATATGGCTGTGGGCAAGGTAAGGAAGGACAACTGGCTCCAACACCTCGGAGATGTAGCGCTGGCTGTTTAAAGTACCGGCAATGCGTACTAGAGGAGTGCGAGAGTGATATCCAATACCGCCCCATACCATAATACCCGGTGCAGGACCAGTGTGGCGGTGCATAACGCAGCTGTTCAGCATCCTCTCTCCACGGTGTCTCCAGACTCGAATCCGACCATCGTGGTGTTGCAGACAGAAGCGTGACTCGTCAGTAAAGACAATTTTATTCCATTCTGCTGTCCACATCCTTCTTTCATCGCACCATTGGCGGCAGAAACGTCTGTGGTTCTGCGTCAAGGGTAGACGAAGCAATGGACGTCTTGCGGACAGACCACTCTGCTGTAAACGGCGTCGAATGGTACGCGCAGACACTGGATGATGCGGTACAGACTGAATGTGCTGTGCTATGGTTCGTGATGTGGCTGAGCGATCCGTCACTGCCATACGCACAATATGCCTGTCATCACGTGAAGTGGTGCACTGAGGTGGATGCGATCGAACACGTCGGTCCGTCGTACCCTCCTGCATCCAACGATCACATATCCGCATTACAGTTGTTTGGTTTCGTCCAACACGACTACCGATTTCCCTGAAAGATAATCCACAATCTCGGTAGGCCACTATCCTTCCTCTGTCGAACTCGGATACTTGATCAAAAGATGATCGCTGTTTTCTACGAGGCATAATGGATCGTTTTTTTGAAAAAACCACAAGAAAAACACAATTGCCGTACTTGAAATCGTCGAAATCTCCAAGCCTTAAATAGCGCTTTGAAGTGGCGCCACAGGCGCGCGTGATGTGCGTCTGCGCTGAAATTCTAATCATTTGCATATCTCACCTCCGCTAATGCATGTTGTAAATTTCATATTATTTGCATGCTTCCTTCAGGGTGTTGCATTTACGGTGGCCAGCAGTGTAAAATCCATAATATTGATCGGGGATAAAACGAACGATTAAAGACTAGTAAATTATTTTAAAAAAAGCAGTACACATTTTGGAACAATTGGTTCAGCGGTTCTCAAGATATTTTGATCAGACTTTAAAAACATGGTTTTTGGGAAAAACGGTTAAAAGTTTTAAAAACCGTTTAAAATCAAACTTTCTCTACTTAATTGAATTATCTATTCCAGGCCCATATAATAAGTCCATATTCCAGCTGCAGCCCCCAAAACTTCGATTTGACACTGTCTACGAAGCATTCTTTCCTCTTGGGTACCCTCTTGATAGCAAAGCACACTTCATCCACTGTCTTAGCACTTAATTGGTATAACAGATTTGGTACCTCCACGGGAAAGTAGGTTGATTTGAGTTTTATCAAACTTTAAAAACATGGTTTTGGGAAAAACGGTTAAAAGTTTTAAAAACCGTTTAAAATCAAACTTTCTCTACTTAATTGAATTATCTATTCCAGGCCCATATAATAAGTCCATATTCCAGCTGCAGCCCCCAAAACTTCGATTTGACACTGTCTACGAAGCATTCTTTCCTCTTGGGTACCCTCTTGATAGCAAAGCACACTTCATCCGCTGTCTTAGCACTTAATTGGTATAAAAGATTTGGGTACCTTGACGGGAAAGTAGGTTGATTTAAGTTTTATGGCTCAAGATCCAGAAAACTATAAGCTACTCTAAACACAAGACAATCAAATGAGAAAATAGATTGATAGAATAATCAGAGCAATATTAAGAGGAGAAATGCAAGGAATAAAAGCAAATGAATTATGCATACAAATTAAATATAAAGGTAAAATTTTAATTGAGAAGTGTAAAACCTTATTTTTTAAAATGATTAATAAGATGTGGTGACCCCATCTTGGATGATGAAACTTCATGAAATTTGATTTAAAATCTTATCAATTATAGGTGTGGTAAAAATCTGGAATGGTGAAGGAAGGTAAAACGTGATGGATGAGAGGTGACCCAACAAATACGATAAAATTGGTGATGAGGTATTAAAGTATCGACGATAAAATATGGCGTATGGTTAATAGTTGATGGCACGATGGAGCGGTTTCATTCATAAACAAATGTCTATTTATGAACCTGAAATGGACGATGCGAAGGCGTGTAATAAGAACATCAAGACGTCTAGATAGTAATGGCAGGAGTGTTATATATATTGGAAATATATACTGTGCAGTTTATTGTTCATCTTCTCATTCCAATCTTCACTCCATTTGTTCCACACGATGCCTCGAAAAAAATGATAGATCATCATATGGAAAGCGAATGTTTTGAAAACAATCAACAAGCAACAAATTTTTGTACGAAATAAAATTAAAAGTGTTTTAATTATTTACTTTGTTTCGATGTGGCTTCTCTCAATCTGTTTTAAAATTGTCTGTGTTTTTTTACAGGGATTGTTTAAGAATACATAGAATTCAGATTTAATCCATTATTTCAATAATATTTGCCCATTTTAAAATTCATTAATATTTGAAATTTTTGGTTATAATTTAATTTTACTCATGTGTAAAACTAGCATCGGTGAGTAAATGTCTAGATTATGCATTAACAATCAAGAAAGGTTAAAAGTTAATTTGCCTAACTACACAGAAATGTACACATTATTTTCAAAACAGAAAAACCACTTACTATCCATTTAACGTAACAATGCATTGCATGTAAAATTAAGAGAACAATACAAAGAATCTTGTGAAATAATTCTTAACTTCGTACAGCATTGGTAATTTGCTCTGCAATTTAAACTACTACACAAGGTATCAAGTAGAAAGGAAGTGTATATTTAGTAAAATGTGTCGTCGCAAAAGCATTAAAAGAATATTTAACTTAGAAAACTTCAAGGATTAAATTGTTTTTAATATACTATTTTTCACTACTTCAAATGTGCAAGGAAATATATTCATAGTATTGGTCTTGCAAGATTTCAAATTAATGTATGCATAAAATAGTTTTTACTCTCATAAGATTTTTATTTTTTTTTATTATGCATAAAACACACTTTAAGAATCAAATTTTTTTAAATGTCTTAATTGTAAAATTAAAAAACAAATCTTCATTGAAATGTTTGTTATAATATAATATATAATGTATGTTTTAATTGCAAAATTTTATTAAATTTAAAATGTAAGTTTATTTAAAATAGAAAGACGTAAGCATTTATAAAAATAATATTCAGAAAGGCACAAAGATTAATTGTAACGTTTTCCAAACATCGTCTAGTGTACATCCCTATCGACATTGAGTTCCAGTTCGGGCACATAAGTGGTTTATCGCTGATTTATACAAGAATTTTACGATGCTTTAATTCTGGGACATGATGCATTTCCATGGTTCGTAGAAATGCATCATGAGTGAAACCAAGATTGGTTTGTGATGGGCTGGGAAGCCAACCATGAGCTGTGAAACCAAGATTGTTTTTTTTTTGTTGCATACTTCATCACAAATAAGGTCCATACACTTCAAGTTGTCGAGGCACCGTATGCCTTTTACCGTTAATTTCTATAGCAGTTTCCTGTTTAAATATTTTAATTCGTTTTCCAATCGACGGAAATATAACCAGCCTTCACTACCTGTAAACAATTTACCATACTCAGAACATAAAGCATCCATAATATTTCTGCAAACACTATTGTTTGTCTGCGCGCATTTTCGTTGCAGGTCTAATGTCACTAGAATCCATCATGTATTTAAAAACAGAAGGGCAAAAATCCAAAGAAGCAAAGTAATTGAAAGTCCCACGAAATATAAGTTCATGCTCCAACTATACTTTTAAAAGCCTCTTATTTATCAAACAGTATAATCAGTTTCTAACGTTATCTGCGAATCCGTGTTTAATTCCGTTCCTTCTCTTATCTTAATTAACCTACACGTGTAAAACATAATCCTTAGTCAAATTCTCACAAGGGGCTTCTAGACTATCGATCTGATACTTTACCATTCCAAATACTATGTAAACTGTAAAATATTTGTTTAGTGGTCTGTTATTTGCCTAAAAATGTAATGTTATCATGCACCTTTATGCATTTGTGTCCTATTCATATCTCAGAGGCATCCCTCGAGTTGCAATAATGATCTCCGTACAAACATGCATTTCCTTATACATACACATTTTCTTCAAGAGCATGCCGTATATAAATTTACTAAAATATAAATTTTTAAAAAGGTTTCCGTATAATAAATTCTATCTTGCATTCAAATTCAATTACTTTCGATCTGAGTTTCAACGTTATAGTATTGGTTTTAAGATCTTTTATTTCCTTCAAAGTATTCTCATACATATATAATCGCGTAGTATTAAAAAGCGAAATTGAATAGTCTGTTGCCAATTCTTATTTCTTAAATCACTAGATGGTGGTACGAGAAATTTTGAAAAATAAATTTAGAAAATAAAACTTTAACCAAAATGCACAAAACATTGATACTATTATATTTATGTAAAATACATTCGCTTAAAATTCAATCCCTAGATGGGGATACCAGTCATTTTAATAAAAATAGAAACTAAAACTTAATTTATGCAAGAGAACTTGTTCATGTATATTTAAATATAAAAGAAATAAATTCGTTCCTTTAATTGGATAAATTACTTTTGAAATCAATCACTAGATGGGGCGCTACCAGTTATTTTGCAAAAGCATTAATTAAAACCCCCTCAAACAATTTTCCAAAAATTGCACATTACATTCCAAGTAAAAGAAAAAATACAAGTCCAGAAGAGAGGAAAAGAGAACACTACATTTCTTCGCCACCAATTGTCAACTCTATTGTCATTCAGGGGTTAGCGTGCTTCACTCCAGATCCTATGGCCCGGGTTCGAATTCAAAGAATTACTTTTTAATTTAAGAAAATGTGGTTTCTTCTTTCGCCACATGCAAGTAAACTAAACCTTCAAGATTCCATCACTATGGCAACACTCCTCCAAATGTCAACAAACCACCGCCATCTTGGATTTGGCACTCAGGGAACCGCCATACTACCGTTATACGTAGTATATTTTTGTGTGAGTACATAGAGAAATATATGAAACTATATGAAAGTAGTACTTACTATATGAAAGTAGTACATACTATATGAAAGTAGTACTTACTATATGAAAGTAGTACTTACTATATGAAAGTAGTACTTACTATATGAAAGTAGTATTTACACAGCTGTCATTGGATTGGACGCCGTAGGTGGACACTGTTTCACCTGAGCGGTTTTCCACACAGCTATAGCTATGTAATTGATTCAACCATGCATAAAAAACCCCGAGGTGTGAGACAGCCATTAAGTTTGATTCTCTAGATTCAAGCAGCATTCGCCATGTCTCTAATGACGATTTTCTGCACCGTTGTGGAATAAAGGAAACAGTATATGCAAACACAAAGTGTTGGGTAGTAAATAGGATCTGTTTTCCAGCGAACAACAAATTTTAAGAGTATGTTCTGTGTTCGATGACATAACATATTTGGGTCATATTCGCATATTCTAACAGAATGAACATTTAAATATATACACTCTAAGACCTCTTATGAGTACGCTCTCGCTGCGTATTAAGCGTGTCGCAAACCAATTCAAAGACAAAATTATTTAATAAAAAATACGTCTTTTCTAATTTTTTTCGCGACGAGGCCTAGAGCTGTGTTTCTCAACCGCCAAACCGGTACCAGGCCCCAGCTTCATTTATACCGGGTCGCGAGAGTTTTCTTGAAATTTCTCATTTTAGTTTTCTAATATGGAAAACGAATCTCCAAATAAACATGAAATATCATAGGATTCCTTTGTTTTCCCACATGTCTTTGAGAAACTGCATTTTTGGTATGAATGTGTTTGGAACGAAACAGAGAACCTCCAGCATCTTTCTGATTACCTCAGTTTGCCTATCACTTCAATTAACCTCAGAATAATAGGATAACGGACAGAAAACGGCTACCAAAGTCTCACTAACCCTTGAAAAACTCAGTTGTAATGACATAAAAACTAAGTTCAACCGTTTCAATAACTTATAATTGCTGTGTTTTAAAATTCAAAAGATTAATTAATGTTCGTACTAGTGTTTAGAATTGAGATATCCATACATTTTTATTTATTAAATTACGCACTTTGCATGCATAAATAGTTGTCAAATGTATATAATGAGTGTTTCGCGGGAAACAAGTTGACATATCTTGCTGATGCTTCCCCTGCTCAGCTGACTTCTATGATGAATGCATCAACATTTTTTTCCCTACCGTTTTTATTCAAACCAACACTATTAAAATCAATTCAATAATACAGTAATCAATTTACAATATTGCAAATTGTTGGTGATCAAAATAGGATACGTCAATAAAAATCAAAACAAATTAATTTAATTTGGCCTGAGAAAATTACAACATGCTAAATCAAGTATTGATAACTAAATTTAATGTACTTATATAGATTTGTCAACATGTCACATCGTATACATAAGCATGTTAATACACTTTATGATTACGCGCCATAAGTAATAGCTAATACTCAGGTTAGTTTAATGTGTAGGAAATGCAAAAAATGTAAAGGAATTTACAAGTAAATTTATGGGAATCGGGTGGTCGTCTTACACAAAAGATTTACCAGACAGCGGTCTTACAAAGGCTGAGAACTGCTGCTTTAGAGAACGCAGAGCCCCATTTGGAGGAATTGTGGTGCAATTGGTCGGCTGACAATACCTCGAGTAGCTAACAACTTTTGAGAGAAAGATGCGTTGCTGGCGCCATCTATTATTGGCAATTAACATGATTTCTTTGGGTGTACAAAAAACATGACCCTTATAAGGGTCATGTTTTTTGTACATTTTGGTAAATAGGATTAACAGTATGTAACCTTAAATAATTATGTCAAGATGAATTAAGGTATATTAAAATAAGGTTATCGGATATATGTTATTTTTTAAAAAAGACAACTTTATTGAACATTATTTTTAAACTTATAACACACATAATTAATTTGTAATAAATAAATTTTTTGAAGAATATTTACTGTTCGCAACAAAAGAATATTACACATCGCACTTCATTTACACCAATTAAAATATGCTCACATATAAAAGTTAAAAATTAAAAAAATCTAATTCACACAAAAAAATGTAATGTTCGTTTTAGGGGACAGTGGACTTTCAAAATCGATTTTTTAATTTTAGCAAAAAAATGAATTGCTATCAAATGCTATGGGTAGCAAAAAGAAATTTTCCAAAACGTTGATTCTTCACGGATATACAACATCAAAGATATAGTAGATAAGTTTTGTAAATCTAATACCAAAACACGTTTTCCTCCGATTGAGAATTTTTGACATTCTTCTCGTTTCAAAATGCTCCCTGTGCATCTGGTTTTAATTGATTTACTTGAAATTTTTTTTCGGCGATCCTTGAAATCTCTTGTAATCTTGTAAGGGAAAATGAGAAATTCTTCAAATTTTGCAATTTTGGATTAAATTGTCGCTTAACCTATGCTTTTTTTGGGGTAAAATTTTGGTTTTATAATAAAAAAAATTTTGACTTTACAATTACCAAATGGAGTTAAAATTTGATTTATGTGTATACAAAGTATTACATGAATTAAGATTTTAACAATATTTGGATCTGTCAATTTATCAAATTTTTTATCATGTTTTATGGAAAACTTCCGAATGACTTAATATTTTTGAGCTGAACTTCAGAAATTCGACTTTTTACTAGAAAAATGTCTCTTCAAATTTCATAACAATAGAATAACTGTTTGTTTTGAAAGTACACTGTCCCTGTAAGATAATTCCGTTATAAGAGCTTAAGTATGCTTTGAACAAACGATATGCTTGGGTGTGACTAAGAGTTCTAGTTAATTTCGTCAGATAAATTTCTCACTAGAAATTTGAATAAAAGTTCGATACGATTACATAACGATTTATCAATAGCTTCTACCACGAGAGAGATATATACTCCGTATGCTAAAAGATGCTATGGCAAATATTTCAAATTTAATGTCTGTAACATAAATATGTCTGTGGTACCTATATCTGTGCAAACTTGAACCAAATGTCCTTACACTCTAATAAATTGAATTAATGAGCCTTTATAGTAATACATGTGTACAGTTAAGTTATTAAGCTTTTACTTAAATATATTTTATATGCCGCTCAACTAGCCGTAACTTACAAATTTAAAGCGCTTAAATACAGGGTAACCTGTAAAGTCCCTTTAAACCCTTTAAATTTAAAATAGCGTCTTGTATAGTCAAGGAAGTAACGTGTACCAATAGTAAAGTGACCATGCTGAATTTATTGAGACAGCTTACAGCGCTCCTAGCGGCGAAATAACAAAGTTAAAAAAATAACTTGAAAACTAAAGGAGATCGGCCAAAAAGTTCAATCAAAAAAATGTTCGCAATACCATAATAAAAGCACAGGAAAAAAATTTCATGGAGTTATCTGTAAAATTCTCCGAGATATTCGTGATTCAAATTTGAACTATTCCATGCCTTGAAAAAGGGTCGTCCAGAAATTCATCTGAAGATCACTTTTCTACATGAAATCTTTGTGTTTTAAATGTTCCATTTGATAGCCCTTATTGTTAACTATCTTTCTACTCCTTAATTTCCATGGTAATAATGACTTTTGTAGAATCGACAGAGGTATTTTGTCCCATTCTTGTTCCACAGTTTTCCAAAATCCTTGAATAGTTTTCGGTCGGCATTTCGATAATGCTCTTTTTAAAAGTTCAAAATCACAAAAGTCCATGGGTGAGACATCTGGAGATTCAGCAGGAATATAAGTGAAGGGTATTGACTTGATACCAGTTTCTTGTTCCATTTTTTCCAAGAATTTTATAGTGTATTTAGATGTGTGGCTGCTTGCTTTATCCTGCTTTCATTAGGATAAATTGGCACTGTGGGTAAAGATATGGCACTTCTTTTTTTAATATTGGGGATACAATATGGTCCTGATAGTATGTGAGAGTTGATTTTTACATTTTACATTTTTTCCATTACATGCAAAACCGGCAACAATCATAAATTCCTTAGAGAAAGTTTCTCTAGATTCTTTGATCCACGTTTAAAGATTTTTCTCCTCTTTTATGGTAATAAATCGTTCTTTTTATTGCAATCTTTTAAATACACCCACGCCTAGTCTATTATCACAACATTTTTCCATCTTTCCCCAGCTAAATGCTTCTCATACAGAATTCTGCAGCGAGTTCTGCAATATGTCGTGGAGATAGACGATGAACATTGTATTTTTTGGCCTTTTTAAGATTCAAATCACTGTTAGTTAATTATATTTACAGTTGAAACTGAACATTTTAATGACTTTGCAATAGTCCTTTGACTTGGCTGATTCTCTTTTAAAATTAAAGATCTTGCCTTAAAATATTCTCAGAAATTCTTCTTTTTCGGATGCGTATTTGGAAGTATTTTTCCACTTTTACGGGGTTTTTCCTTTCTCATTCATAATATTACTTATCGTGCCTTTAGATATCGAAAAACCATGACTTTTACAGCGTTTTTGAATAATTGAATAAGCATAATTCTCTTCGGAAAGAGCGGAAACATAGCCTTCCATCCATTGCTTATTTAAAAGCGCCATTTTGAAAGTAAGCAAAACTCTGAGTTAGCAAACGATAATTTATACTTTAACTATTTACTTGCTACGAAAATGATATTCTTTCGTAGCATACAATTTTTTTAAAGCTCATCAAAATCGTTCAAAAAATGTCCGAACAGCCTCTGTATATAAATGGATGTCTCTTGAGAAAGATCAACTCTATAGGAAATCTTAATATACTGCAACGAAGAAATAAATTAAGTATTGATTAAAATTATAATAACGTTTAAGTCAAACAAATATCAACCAAATATGGAAATTATGTTATTCTAGAACAATTTCAAGTATTTCTTCCTGAAAGGTATAATTAAAAATAACCGATAAATATGTGAAACATTTAAATAAAACCGAAATAAAATTCCTTTATAGGAGGAACGAAAGACCTAGGAAACTAAAAATTGATTATATGTGTCGATTTTATTTCTTGATTTTTATATTATTTGGTCTCTTGAGATTTTTCACATTCTGAGTTCAACGTTTTTCACCTTATTTGTATAAAATTCAATTCAATTTAGTTTACTTTTAATTAAAAAATGCTTAAAATTTAGTCTAAAATGACAATAGGAAATTTCATCACATTTTTATTCTAAAACTAGGCACAATCAAAATTTTGATCAAATTGTATCCAAAAAGGTTCAATAAGTATGTGCTTCATGAAAATGGAAGTTTCCTATAGTCTGCCCCATATACTACTTACGATCATGTTTCGATTAAAATCGAGTCTACTGAACCACCTTGAACTTGGCATTAGTTTGGCGATTCTACAGGTGATACACTTTCAAAGCTAATAATCGACCTTCTTACCTCTGATTATGCGGGTAGCAGGAATGGACGGTGGCGACAAAAACTAACGCCAAGCATCATCTTTTGAATATCCTTGTAATCAGTTGTATTAATCTAAATGAAAATGAGAAATTCATCGTGCTTCTAAATTTTGATTTCAACTGTTGCTTAACTTGCTTCTTTTGTAAATTTTTAGGTGTTTTTAGCAAATGTTTTAGTACATATTTTTGCTCTATTAATGATTGAAATGAGTGATACTTACCAAATGGAGTTAATTTGATTTATATACGTACAAACTACAATGAGAACAGAAATAATGACAATATATAGAAAATTAATTCACATGGATTAGAGCTATCAATTTTTTTCTAATTTATCATGTTTTATGTAATAAATACCCACAACTTAATATTTTTATTGTTGCTTTATTTATAGACTTTTTAGAAGAAAACCAACAGGTCTGTAAATTTTATAATAATATCATAACTGAAAAAGTTTGTTTTGTAAGTTCACTGTCCCCTCGAGAATTACATCGTTCTTACCCATTTAATTAAAATTGAATCAATATATTTGTAATTTCGACTCACACAAAAATACAAACTTCAGTGGATTGTAATTATGTTTATTAACTTCGATTGGCTGTACTATCCTAAATTCAAAGAAAGATATGTACTATCCTAGGAACAAAATATTTGTACTATCCTAGGAACAAAATATTTGTACTATCCTAGGAACAAAATATTTGTACTATCCTAGGAACAAAATATTTGTACTATCCTAAGTAGATAAAGAATGGTTCCTGGAACGGAACGCTGGAATGGTTCCTGGAACGGAACGCTGGCGATATCGTCTTATCGAGTCAAGATATCAGGCATAAAAATGAGAAGTTAGCAACTGTCTTGACTCTCGCCAAGTACATGAAAAGTTACGCCAATTAAGGAGTTGCGCCAACATCTGTCACTCATATACGCACTGCGCGAATACCACTTATGAACTCTAATTATTTAGTCGTTGCACTCTCTCTATATATATTTCTATTAATTTATTAAATATATAATTATACATTTATAATTTTATATACATTTTGTATAAATTTATTTTTAGTTTTATTAAAATTTCCTGGTAAAATTCCCAGATATTATGAGGCTAGAAACTTGATGACAAAATATCAAATACTTGGCATTTGAAATCATCGCCATCATCACTTATTAAGGTAATGGAATTCCTCTCCTAAGCTTACAAGGAAACACTAGTGGGAAAAGCAACATATTTTAAGGGTATTTTGGGCTGCCCCGATCTTTCAACTTCCGTCCCTGATCCTCCCCGTATGTCACCAAGGAGAATTTAGAAGAGATCGACGTCCTCCGCCGATGTTTGCTGAAAGACAGCAAATACAACATACATAACTATCGGTTTTATTTGTTTGTCGCCTTGTCAGGAAAAGAGATTCCTTTAGAATAAAATACAGTTTATTTAACAGATCATGAAAATTTGCTCTATTAGGAACCTACATCTTCTTGACCACTTCCATAACCATAAATGTACGACTGATTACATCCACTTCCACTTTGATTTCAAAGAATATCGTCCACATTTGAGAATATAACCACATATATGACCATTTACACCCACTTATAGTTGGATTCCGTAGCACGTCCTTATATTGGGGAGGATTTTGCATGTTAACAGCACCTTCGCAATGGAAATCATCAGTCTATAAAATGTTCCACGGCCTTCAGTTGTTGATTTCCATCCCAGCAAAAAGTTGAAGAGCGAATGTTTCTTGCGTATTCTCATCAAGAGGAAGCAACACTTGAACATGAGAAATTCTGCACTGATGACATTTCAGAATGCTTCTTAAAACTTCCAAAGAGGACCTAGCTGACTGCCATGTTTAAGGACCGGGCAATTCTACGTGCACTAATGCTTACAACAGCGTTGGAGACAGTAGTGCTCGTAGAATTGAACAGTAATGCTGTCGTCCTGTAATGCTGTAGCCACAACTTCCAATGTCTGACTATCAACACCTTTCCGTCCTCTGCCATGTTTGACCACCCAAAGAACCTGTCTCTTCAAAATTTAAGATCTTTTAACCTTTGCCCCCCCCCCCAAACATTGTGGAAGATTTTATGCTCTTTAATGTTTTGAACTTCGTCAGAGATTTGAATGCCAGAGCTATTATTTAGATAAAACAACTTTACAACAGCGCGATCATTTGGTAACAGTTATTACGATGTTACAATCGTGAATTCTCACATACAGCATAACATGCATTCATCTGTTGTTTGTTTTGTGCGGGCATGTCAAATGAACGTAATTTGCATAATTTGATAACAGCAGCATGCATTACTGCTCCACCTAATGGCACATTTTTAATTTTTTGTTCCGCTAAAAAAAATTCCACTGGAAAAGTGTGTTTGTATTTTCGCTAATATATTTTATTATTTGTAAACTTATAGTTTTGAACTTATTAGTATATTTTATTATTTTGAACGTAATTATTTTTGAATAATTCAAGTAATTAATTAAAGTCGCACTAGAGCTGCACAATGGGCATATGGCGACAGTCCAGGATTATTCCCAAAGGGAAAATTATGTTACTTATGGTAGCTGTTACGATCCCTGTTGACAGAGGGCGCTGCACGAGCCTTTGATGTAGAGAGCCTATATAGAGAGAGGTGACATACACCCGACATTTTCTGATTGGCTGATGCTGCCGGCGGCCATGTTTTTCCTTTTCAGGTCAGTTAAACATGGCGGTTGTATGTTGGTGATTTCGATTTTTTTTCTTTTGGATGCACTTGTAATTTACATAATTTTGAAGGTAATGGCTTTTTTTCCATTTAATAAAGATCAACCTACCCACTTAATGAACAAAATAAGGTGTAGACTGTTGATAACATTAATTTAGACAACTAAAAAGAAGCAAAGGTACATGTGTATAATTCCGTCGACCATTCTCACCAAACGATGCGATATTCCGCCAATAATGGAAAGCGTATAAAATTGTTTTACTAGTATTGCTCGAAAAACAATTTTTTCCGAAACGTTATATTTAAACAATTTAAAATTCGAATTGTGTTTAAACTGCTTTTTCTTATTTCTTTCCACAATATAAATAATTTATGAATATTTGAATGGTGGAAAATGGACATTTAAAATACTTAATTATTTACTTTATTTAAAAAAAATACATTAGTCCTACTTTTTTTTTATTAAATTGCCATTCAAATATACTGTATTCTCGTAATAAAAATTTAAAAAAATTATTTTAGATCAATGTTCTCATTTTATTTCACAACATAACCGTTTTTTATGACTGTCCCAATTCTCCGGATTTTTGCATATCCGGATTACGTCCAGCACTCAGTCATCATAATTGGAGTTTTACTGTATTTCTATTAAGCACTTAAAGATCTTTTATCTTTCGAATAAATATTTTATATGAATAATTTATTCGGAAAATTACAGGACAAAATACGTTACCCCACATTGGAATAACATGAAAGTGTTGCTAATTCAAATCTAACTCAATGTATGAAATTAAAAAAAATCTTTTTTTTTTATTCAGACCCCCAAGCACACACCAAATTAAGTCCTGCATATTACTGATTTATAAACTGGTCTGTGGTCTAAATGAGTAGTTCTTATGCAATGAGAAAATCCAATCTATCAATATTTAAAAGCCAAACCGCCGCCAAACCCGAAGTCTTCATATCAAAATAACCTGATTAGCAACCCTAGTGAATACAACATTTGCATAGTTTCCGTGTTGGCACAGCAACTATCGAAAAACATGGCTGGAGTTTTCCCTATGTCACCTCTCTATCCATATAAGCTCTCTACCTTGATGTAATCACTTCGCCTCTTGTAACTGTACCAGCAACCCGTGTATATCGAGCGATCCCGCGATCGAACTAAAATTGTTGTTGAGTTTACATGAAGTGTCGTCGTTCATGCAGTCCTAATACTACTCACGTTTGAGTAACAAGTTATCAACCACACATTGTTGGTCAAAGCGAGCAGGAGGAACCTTTCCCGTGAAAGGAACATTTTCCCGTGAAGATGGTTGATACCGAATCACCTTCCGTTTCGCAGCAGACTTCTGTTTCTGGACTTGCCTTGCTCAACCGAAAACGAGGTTATACCAAGGAACAAATTACTCGTATAACGAACTTGGTCAACGGTGACTCTCCACCATCTAGGTGAAATTAAGCTGAAACTGGGAGCCTTGGAGAAACTGAAAACGAAAGTAGACACATTGCGGGATGACTGCATGACAACGTGCAAGGATCAAGATCTCCCTGCCTACGAGACGATATCATAGAGATGGAAGATGACAGAAAAATTAGAGGTCAGTCTCAATCATTTATTGAACTCTAATACAATTAATCATGTGCAAGAGCAAAATGTGTCATCCTCTGACTTTAAAGTTAAACTCCCTTCGATACCATTGCATTCCTTCTCAGGCTTCTATACGGATTGGCTGCCATTTAAACAGCAATTTACCTCTTTAATTGATAAAAATGAAAAACTTTCAGATTCTGAAAAGCTCTTCTACTCAAAATCTACCTTGACAGGCAGTGCTAAACACTTGCAATCCGTCAGTGATTCATATGCTTCCTTGTTCAAAGCCCTGCAAACGTGGTACGAAAATAAAAGGCTCATTGTCAACGGTCATTTTAGTGAACTGCTGAATTTAAAATCCATCAAGTACGAATCCGCTAAGGAACTGCGTCAAGTAGTTGATAATGTGTCGAGTCATCTCCGTGCTCTTAAAGAATTCGAATAAGAAACCTACGAATTATGTGAAAACATATTAATGAATATCATAATTCAACGCTTAGATGACGAATCGCGCAAGCAGTTAGAAATGACATTACATCATAATCAACTTCCACAGTGGGAAGACTATCGAATTTTTAATAAGGCGGAGTCAAGCCTTAGAAAATACCAACCGTAGTAGTTCCGTTTCAGTGAAAACGAAACTTGAGTTTTCTACCCCGAAACAAACAGAACCTTCGCGTTAAAAAATGACAAAATTAAATGCACTTTCTGCAAACAAAATCACCCAAATTATAAATGTCAAAAATATTTCGAATTATCCGTGCAAGAACGAATTAACGAGATTCGTAAGTCTGGGGTATGTTGGAATTGTTTAGGAAATCATAGAAAAGATCAGTGTCCCAGATTAAACTTGCGATGTAAAAAATGTTCATCAAATCATCATTAGTCATCAAACTAGGTTAAGTGGTCCTGAAGACGCCTAGCGTCAAATATTACTCAGCAGAATAATCCCCCGAGCTGCCTCTTCACGAATAATAAACAAAATAGCTGTGGGCTAATCTCGACTGCCGAAATCCTTATTCATAACAAAGATCGCAATTTTGTAAAAGTGTGATGTGCCATCGACTCAGCAAATCAATTTTCCTTTTCGTGCAGTGAAGTGGGCACTAGGTTTGGGGAAAACATCTGTAGACATCGGTGTGTGGTTTGGCGAATCGCCTCTTCGAAAGTAAAAGAAAAAATAAACGCTCTGGTTTCGAACGCTAATGGAGATTTTCAAAAGCGAATTGATTTTTATTTAATCAAGGAGATTACGGATTTTACACCCGCGAGTCCATTGGGCGTATCTAACATAAATTTTCCCAAACATCTAACGTATGCAGATAAACAATTTTTTAAACCTCAAAGAGTGGATGCGTTACTTGGAGGCGAATTGTTTTACCAATTACTGGGTAGTAACCAAATTAAACTTAAAAATGGATCTATAATCCTTCAGGAAAGTGTTTTTGGCTGGCTTGCGACGGGGACAGTTCCATATGAAATTGTATGTGATTCGTTTCGTTGTCGCCTTGCCAGTGATCAGATTGAGTTAGACTTAACCAAAGTTTGGACTCTTGAGTCTGTTGGCGTTTCTGATGACCCTAAATGTCTGGAGGATGATCAAACTTTAAATATCTTCAAAGAAACGGTATGTTACAACGAAGGACGGATTACAATACAAAACATTTTTCACAACCCCTCCTCAACCTTGGACTCTAGGTTGAGGAGGGGTTCCACTTGGGGGCCCTAATAACCACAGGGTTCACGCATTGGAGGTTTTGATCGTTTCACTATCTGATAGAAAACTAATTTTGTTGTTTGGTAGAAAAACAACCCGTAAATGAAAACATCATAAACGTCTTTGTGACATTGCTATTTAAGTAGACACGATACTATCTTACACTTACGAATATTACTAGAGAAAACTTAATTTGTTTTTAGTAGAAAAACAACCCGAAAATGAAAACATCTTAAAAGTTCGTGACATTGATATTCAAGTAGACACGAATATTATCCTCTATAGAGGCTATATTTGTGGAAATAGGAATTTTTTTTTATTTCATCATATCTTTTAGAAATCACCCGTCTTTCGTATCATAACTGAATAAAACTTACAAACTAAAAAAGCTATCATCTAATAAACTAACAAAAAGATAGCAATATAAAGTTTGATGAATAAATGATGATACCAAAGACGAATGAACCGAAAAACTAACGTGAGTAGGGAGAAAATGGGGATACAACGCCAGAGGGGAGCCAGGGAGCTGGGGAGCCAGGGATCGGGAAGTGACGTCATAACAGGAAGTGGAGTTGAGTTGTTTCTCCTTCTGTTGCAGGAAGTGACGTCATGACAGGAAGTTGAGTTGAGTTGTTTTACCGGAAGTGACGTCGTAACAGGAAGTGGAGTTGAGTTGTTTCTGCCTACCCGTTGAGTTGTTTACCACCTGCTACACGAAATGAGCAGAGCCGGAAGTGAAGTCATCAGGAGTTGAGCTGTTTACCACCTACTGTTATTTGTACACCTCCTATTTGTTTATGTTTTGGACTTGTGCTTTTCATCATGTTGGATTGTTTCGTCGTTTTGTTGGAGTTGCCATGGTGATGAATCACTGGTGGTGCCATCTGGTGGAGAAATTCGAAACCCTATTATTTTCAATTAAAAAGGAGTTCCTTGGATTCGAACCCGGGACCATAGGATCCAAAGTCAAGTGCGCTAGCCGTTAGGCTGTAAGAGAGTTAACTTAAGATGGTGAATTAATGTAGTGTTTCTCTCTCTTTTGGACTTGTATTTTTTTCTGAGTATTAGGAATGGGTTATTTTTAGAAAATGGTTTGAATAATTGCATGGCGGTTTTAATAAATGCTTTTACAAAATGACTTATGGCGCCATCTAGTGATTTTAAAAGTAATTAATCTAAGGAACGAATTGATTTCTTAATGTTTTTACTTTATTCATCACCAGTAACGTCAGTGTGTTTACATTTGGGACTTGGATTTTTCCTTCTAAGATTTCGATGTGACGTCACGATTATGTCCATCGAGCAAGTCTGAACTTGAATAAGGGTGAATGTTTTGTCGGGAAATCATTATTACAACTTAAGTGGAGGACTTTGAGCTATGAAACATTCGTGTTAAGTGAAATATGCACTTTAAAGGAATTAAAGAATTGTGCCCACCTCCACCCGGTAAAAGAATTTACCGCCACAATTCAATTATTTGTTTAACATACAAAACTAAATTTTGTAATGACCATAAGCTAGTGTAGACACTCCACCTTCTAATATATAACGTTTGTCGTCAAATGGTGAGAGAGCGATTTTTCTTGTCTTCGTAGTATAAAGATAATGTTTTTCACTCTGAATTGCATACTGTTCTTCTTGAGTTATCGATGCATTAAAAAGACATTCTTTATAGTGCTGGTGTTTAATTTTTTTCTTAATAACTGTTTTTGAAATTCCTTTTGCTGTCTTTTTCTCTCCACACTCCGACAAAAGGGAATACATTTTTGATCGTAACCCCACGAATTCTACTGCGGGTTTGGAATTTAATTCATCCTTAAAATATCCAATTTTCTTTTTATTTTTTTCGCTGTATGCAAAGTGATCTTTAGGATAATCGGATGTGTCAAACTGATCGCTATGGATGTGCATATCTTTGTAAACATCTTCGGTTTCAATCTCATAAGTTAACGAGTCTGTGTCAGTGAAAAGTAATTGAGCCTTTTCTCCATATTTCTTTTTAATAAAATTATAGTGAAAATTGTACATATGTAATTTACTTAGTTCTAAAATAACGAATCCTACGTAAATAGGTCGATTCAGTGTTACTTTTGTTTTAACCCTCTCAACTCCGACCAAATCTTCATTGAAAATTGAAAATGTGTTAAATGAGGGAGATGCAATCAATTTTACAGCTCTCTTTGGATTATTGACAAGTTGAATATCAACTCGATTTCTTACATTTTCCATTGTCTTTCCATACACAGAGTTGTTCATTAATTTGAAAAAATCCTTTTCGAAGAGCGTAGTAGCGTTTTTCCGGCGATCTGTGTTGAAATCAATATAATTTTTAAGCCAAGGTTCCTGCTTAAATTTTATAATTTTATGAATTTTAATTAATTTCATTCCCAGTGACAAGTACAATTTAAGATTTCTATAGTAAATTACATAATTTTTCTTATCGCTTAAATTGGGTACTAATTTGGAGCATACACTAAGACCCTCTGAAGGAAAATGCTCTTTGCTATACTCGGACCACATTTCGATGTTGATTACTTTTCTTTCCGGGGCAAGTGGGTAATCATTATGTAAGTGGTGAATCTCTTTGGGGTAGGCTAAATCCACCTCTAAGATGTAACCCTCAGCGGAATCGTCAGGAATCGAATGAATCCACGTTTCGTCTACCGATTCGGTTGTCATCCATTCCAGATTAGCATAGGGTAGAGGCTGTGACATAGCCCAACCATAGAGGTTGTTGGCATCCCAATACATAATGAATTTATTAGGTTTCGAAGGATCGAAAGGGTCTACATATTCATTATTGGCTTGTGACCAACGTTTACTTATCATTGACACTCCACCTCGAATACCTCGTTCTAGAAAGAGATGCACATCTATATCTGTTAAAAGTTCCAAGGATCTCCCCGTCATCTTTAGGCAAGCTTCCCATGCCAGTCCTGGAGAAGTGAAAAGATGTGCGCAGTC
Organism: Meta bourneti; assembly: GCA_933210815.1. Lineage (NCBI taxonomy): Eukaryota > Metazoa > Arthropoda > Arachnida > Araneae > Tetragnathidae > Meta > Meta bourneti. Next base: position 5,494,353 of record OW119924.1, on the reverse strand, counting down.
CAAATCATAATTAACTTTACAAATTTTCCTAAAATTTTCAAACACGTCGGCCAACTGCAACACATCACTTTTCACATACAAATCGTGATATTCCCCCAAATTGTTTATGTTAAATGTTCTCCACACATTCTGTGCATGTTCATATTCCTCATCAGTAATGTGTTCTTCTGATAGTGTCGAAAAAAAGGCTTCTTTTGGTGGCAAATTTGTTTCATGAAACTTTTGAAAGGATGATATGTACTCATATGGATATATACATTTTCTTAATAGCAAATCTGTATTAAGTGGAATATTTTGAGATAATATGTGAAAATTTTGTCTAGGCAAGTTAGATACTAACTTTTCTAATGACGCTGGCATAAATTGCAAACTATCAATGAATCTTACGTGAACTGGGTTGTCTTTGCTTCTGCTGGATATTGTAAAAGAAATATATTTTTCCATATTAGTGGCTATGACGCTAAACTCACGATTTTTGACTTTGCCTAACCCCTGCATAATGTGATGAGCATCATAGTGTTTTAAATTGTGAAAAATTACAGGAATTACTTTTTTTAATTTGTATTTTAAATTACATGCATTGTGCAAAGCACCTCTGTATTCACCAGAAAGATGATCGTGATCTCTCACTCGATCCACTTTGTCTAATTTTTTCTTGCATAAAAAGCAAAGCGTTGCCGCTTGAAATGCACTTTCTTGCTCCCTTGTCATTGCTAGAGGCTTAATCGTGAACATGTGTTTAGCAAGATCATCCGTTTCATTGATAATATTTTCTAAAAAATCATCGACAGCATCACTGCCCCTATACCATCTGATTGGTTTATAACAACCCCCACCTGGTCCAACCACAACGTATGCATATCCACAAGGGACGTGTGATGCCATTTTGTGAGTGTTTTTACACTCTCCACTCAAATCTATTGGCTTTATAATTGATTCAAAGTCCGCATAAATAACAAAAGGTAGGGAATGTTGATAGTGCTGGTTTTTGAACGTAAGCATATTATCTCCCACCGCAGGCATTTCAATTTTTTGTACATCATGCTCATTGCAGTACTGAAGATGGTTTATTAAACCTATTTCTTGGGAAAAACTGTGCAGGCAGCGATAGCAAATGTATGCTTTTGCTTTATGTTTAGTTAGGTGATTCAATAACCTCGACATACTTCTAATTAAACAATAATGATGATTTGTTTCATTACTGATGAGGAGTAAATTTATACAATCTTCATGTTTTTCCTTTGAAATATACAACGGAAAAATTTCATCGTTTTCACTCTCATAACCAAACACATTAATTCTTACATGATTTAATTTTTCCACAATAGACACCTTGGTTACAGGTACGGGAAACGTTACATCACCCATGTTTACGCTATTTTCATGTACATGATAATGAGTGACTCGGTGTGGATGATCTTTAAAACTTATATTTAGCTTATGAGCAATTAAAGTCCAAATGAAACATTTATTATCCTCGTTTTGGATATTAAGGATTGCTTTTCTCGCTTGCAGTTTTGGTGGAAGGGGAATATAACTGCTTGCCGAAAGAGGAGAGTATTTAGCAGAACATAATTCAATGCTTAGAATTTTATTCATAGTCCATCCAGATCCGCGTTGTATAAATTCTTCGAACGAAGTAACTATTTTAGTGAATGCTTCTTCTATATGTTCGGGTATAGACTCCTTCATTAAATCTACTTGACACAGGCTTCTGAAATGGGTAGTTATTGTTTCTTCCTCTCCCTCAACAGAAATTTTACTTAGGCTTATTTTTATTACTAAATACCACTTAATGGCATTGAATCTCTCCATTTCTTCATTTAATAATTCATTGATGGGCAATCGCATTTCAGTTAAACAAGCCATTAAATCAGCGCATACTTCTTCGGGAGGAGATAAATGGTGAGTGCAAAAAGCGTCAAGAGCAACTCGGTTTTCTTTCCTGCGTTTATTCTTAAGGAGAGGCTTATCGTTTTTCCTTTTACGAGGAATGGTACTATGTTGTGTGCGCTTATGGTGTATAAGAAAACTTTTATGAGTAAATTGATAACCACATTCCTCACAACGGTGCGAAATTTTATGATTAATGATATGCCTTTTCAAGTTGTCCTCTCGCGAAAAAAGATCTCCACACACATCACATTGAAACTTTTTTTCATGTGTAGTCATATGTTGAATCAATTTATCGTTGCGATAAAACGTTTTTTCACATATAGAACATGCAAATTCTTTATCTTGAGAGTGTAATTTTATGTGCCTATTTAAATTCTTCTTTAAAGTAAAAGACTTTCCACACGTAGTTCAAATCTGCAAAGTTAGAAAAAAGAAAATCTCTATACATTTAAGGTTGAAATCATATTTGATTAAAATTAATTTTACACCTACACTATGTTTCTATATTAAGAACTACCTTTAAACACTGAAGTGAATCTAGATTTCATATAAAAAGACAATTTCAAGACAACTTATTTTTAACAATACTGATTATACTAAAACGGATAAAATACACTATACGTTGAGCACGGAAAAAATAATTTCAATACAACTTGATTTAACAATACTAGTTATTCTAAAACGATAATATACTTTTATTACTTCACATTCACTATATTTGAAAACTTTAATTGCACGCCTACTAAAACTGAAAGACTCGAAAGAATGAAATTGAATGAATTATTTTATGAATTCATACAATTTCAATAAAATATTAATTAATGTACTTACATGCACACCGCTAGGACCAGCACGTTGTTCATCATTCATGCTGGAAGTAGCTCGTTGTTCATTCATACCAGAAGTAGCTTGTTGTTTTGCATTAATTTCATGATTAATGATATGCCTTTTCAAGTTGTCCTCTCGCGAAAAAAGATCTCCACACACCTCACATTGAAAGTTTTTTTCATGTGTAGTCATATGTTGAATCAATTTATCGTTGCGATAAAACGTTTTTTCACATATAGAACATGCAAATTCTTTGTCTTGAGAGTGTAATTTTATGTGCCTATTTAAATTCTTCTTTAATGTAAAAGACTTTCCACACGTAGTGCAAATCTGCAAAGTTAGAAAAAAGAAAATCTCTATACATTTAAGGTTGAAATCATATTTGATTAAAATTAATTTTACACCTACACTATGTTTCTATATTAAGAACTACCTTTAAACACTGAAGTGAATCTAGATTTCATATAAAAACACAATTTCAAGACAACTTATTTTTAACAATACTGATTATACTAAAACGGATAAAATACACTTTACGTTGAGCACGGAAGAAATAATTTCAATACAACTTGATTTAACAATACTAGTTACTCTAAAACGATAATATACTTTTATTACTTCACATTCATTATATTTGAAAACTTTAATTGCACGCATAATAAAAGCGAAAGACCGTAGTTCTTCAATGAATTAATTTAATTCCAATAAAATATTGAATAATGTACTTACATGCACATCGCTAGGACCAGCACATTGTTCATCATGCATATCAGAAGTAGTTCGTTGTTCATCGTCCACACTAGATGTAGAACACGTACAGCTTACTGGTGAGGGCTAGAAATGAAAGGAGATAAAAAAATATATCATAGACTTTAAACTATGAAATTATTTTATATTTAAAAAAATATTAACAATATATTTACCTCTGAAACCATTTTCCCATGGACGTTCTTACTCATATCGACTTCTCCAGTTGAAATCTAAAACAGGAATGGTTAAACCAAAGAAATAGTGTCTTACATTATCGTTAATCTTAATGATAAACTAGTCTCGTGATATGCCAAAACAACAAAGTTAAAGATAAACTGTAGATGACCAATGAAAAAATTCCTAGCATGTTCAAAAGCGAAGTGAAATGAAAACATGACGTGAATTTCTCCTAAGAGAACTTGCAATGGGAACAAGATCAGACATGTAAGAACGAGTCCTTTCTCGTATACTGAGTCTTACGTCACACAAGGCACCGCACTTCGTAGTCAAGAAGCCCTTAACCAGCTAAACATCCCGCGCTGTGACGTCACTTACGGCACCGCAATTTGCTCATAACATGCATTTCCTATCATAAATTCGTTGCCATTCTGCTAAAGATATGGAGTTGTGTTGCCATGGTGATGAATCACTCGTAGTGCCATCTGGTGGAGAAATTCGAAACCCTACTATTTTTAATTAAAAAGGAATTTCTTGGATTCGGATCCTATGGTCCTCGGTTTGAATCCAAGAAATTCCTTTCGTCACATCGAAATCTTAGAAGGAAAAATCCAAGTCCCAAATGTAAACACACTGACGTTACTGGTGATGAATAAAGTAAAAACATTAAGAAATCAATTCGTTCCTTAGATTAATTACTTTTAAAATCACTAGATGGCGCCATAAGTCATTTTGTAAAAGCATTTATTAAAACCGCCATGCAATTATTCAAACCATTTTCTAAAAATAACCCATTCCTAATACTCAGAAAAAATACAAGTCCAAAAGAGAGAGAAACACTACATTAATTCACCATCTTAATTTAACTCTCTTACAGCCTAACGGATAGCGCACTTGACTTTGGATCCTATGGTCCCGGGTTCGAATCCAAGGAACTCCTTTTTAATTGAAAATAATAGGGTTTCGAATTTCTCCACCAGATGGCACCACCAGTGATTCATCACCATGGCAACTCCAACAAAACGACGAAACAATCCAACATGATGAAAAGCACAAGTCCAAAACATAAACAAATAGGAGGTGTACAAATAACAGTAGGTGGTAAACAGCTCAACTCCTGATGACTTCACTTCCGGCTCTGCTCATTTCGTGTAGCAGGTGGTAAACAACTCAACGGGTAGGCAGAAACAACTCAACTCCACTTCCTGTTACGACGTCACTTCCGGTAAAACAACTCAACTCAACTTCCTGTCATGACGTCACTTCCTGCAACAGAAGGAGAAACAACTCAACTCCACTTCCTGTTATGACGTCACTTCCCGATCCCTGGCTCCCTGGCTCCCCTCTGGCGTTGTATCCCCGTTTTCTCCCTACTAACGTGCTTATTTGAATAGCATGTATTTCTTGCAAGTTTCTGAGTTACTTCCAGAAGGCGTTCATTTCCTGAGCTATTACATAAATTTTTAAGTGCATTATTGGTAGGAAAGAGGTAATGTTGAAAGTAACGAAATGACTGCATACAAAACCTAGTTTTTTCAGTCATTACCATATCGGAGACAGTTATTGCTCTTATTGCTTCCGTTTCTGCAATTGCATAATGCATAGATACAAGGAAGAAAACACCTGCTAGTATCTCTGTCACGTTCTCTAAGGTCACTCACTTATTTTCCAAAGACTTTCAAGAGACTGAAAAGGTAAGACATACATTTCTGTATTGTCTGCTGTAATAGGTTTTCAAACTGTGTGTAAAGGAAACAATGGAGAAAGTTTGACTTCCCCTCTATATACAGTAACCCTTCGTTATATCGCGCATTCAGCCTTTTTTCTCTTTTCTACTTGTCCCCGATGGATGCAGAGGAATTTTCAGACTGTTGTATCCTTCTTTGAAATGTGCTTTGTGACCTTGCACCATAAAACCCTAAATCTAATCCTTCCTTTGAGATGAATGTCATTTGCTTCAAGCATTTTCTTGACCTCATCCCACGGCTGTGGAATGTTCGCTCCCTTTGACGGACAGGCCCACTAGGAAATCCCCGGAAGGCCACTGCTTCCAGGAGGCCTGTCGCTCTTTCATTGTAAATATCTGGAAAATAATGTGACTATGGTCAGGATAATTTGTTTCATGCAGGAATTTAGATGCTTATTCGAATGGAAAGCAATAAAGGTAGGTGGTTTAATTAACGACGCCCTGGAGCAAGCAACGGGCGATTGGCTACGGTCAATCCCGAAGGGAAAGATACGAGAACGCTACCTTGTTATTTTGTACCACGGTCAGATGGCGAGGTCACACCTGATCTGACATACCACTCTCTAAAATTCACGCCTACGTGAGGACATTTGAGACCACGACAGACTAAAACTACTTTTCCTGCGCATGTACTTGATGGTTAAGCTCACAGTAATGATCTTGTTTTTGCAGAACATGCTGCACACAATTATATGTGTGAAAGTGTACTTAACTCGAAAAAGAAAAAAAATGGAGTTTTCTTGCTTCTGCATTAACCCGGTGATATCATACCCAACAATAGAAAAGTTTGTTGGTGGTTGTTTTGGTCTTCATGGCGCGAAGGCCATCTTTAGCCAAGCTGCGCCAAACGCAGACAACTTCAAGTAATGTGGAAGGGAAAAAAGAGGGATTGGGGATACGTAAATGCGGACAATTTTCCCAGTCCCCCCATGAAGGTATTTTTCATCCATTTCACTGGAGGTGTGTGTTAACACCACCTTGCTAGTGGCCATTGTACATAATTTTCAAAGGCATAATGTATAATTTATGCCTTTTGATTTCTATGAATTTAATAGTTTTTCTCGATCTTCCATGTATCGCTATTTTTTATTCCTATCCCCAAGAAGTGCGATATATCGCATAAGACGATCCGTGATATAGAATAAAAGAAATCCTAAATCCTTGGTTGTTTAAAGTATTTTTTACTAATCCATTATTACCCGGTTGCTAATCCATTACTATTCCAACCTGGCTACCGTGGCCTGAAGAGACTCTAGTAGAAGTGTGTAAGGTCCCAAGGTACTTACTTTGAAGGAGAGTCAAAAGTCTTACATTCAATGTATCTTGTTTCATGTCACTTGACTGAATATTTTTCGGATAGACCTCTTATAGTGATTATGCATTCCTGATAGTGTTTAAAGTATCATAAGCTATTGGATTCGAAGAATTAATTTATTACATCGGATACGAATTTATTCACGAATATGATTGAATGATTTTAATTATTATATTTCTTTTCAGAAGAAAAGAATACACGAACAAGAGACAGGATAAGAGCTCCTTCGAAATGATATATTCAATTCGCAATGGCTCGATAGATGCGTTGGTGGACGAAGGCCACCGAAGCCTGCACCAGATCGTCTTGGGAAGCACCGTGACTCTCGCCATAACACTGATTTCCATCCTAGGAAACACGGCCGTGATCACGGTCTCCTTTTGGGACAATGCCTTGAAAGTTCAGGCCGGGAACATTCTCATTGCCTACTTGGCCCTAACGGATATCATGACCTCGCTGTTCGTCATGCTGCCGTCCGCTTTTGCAGTGGCCTACGACTACTGGCCACTAGGCATGGTCGTTTGCAGGATCAACGTCACCTTCAACTACATGTTCTTCTGTTCCTCCTCCTTCAACATCTCCCTCATCAGCTTGGACAGAATGGTGGCCGTGCTGTATCCACTCAAGCACCAGGGTTGGATGACCACCAGGCTGATGGTATGTCTCTGCGGTTGCCTCTTTTTCCGGAATTTAATTCTCGGCCTCATGTGCGGCATTCACGACTGGATCATATACGACTACAATGAAGCCATCTGCACTGTCAATTACTCCGACAGCCGGTACGGGTTGCAACTGCTGTCGGCGTCTGGGTCCATTTCTTGCTTTTGGGGACCAGCATTTGTCATGGGCACTTGTAATATTATTATCATTCTGACTGCGAACCGATCCAGAAGGAAAATAAATCCTTTGTCCGTCCTCAGGACTCCTCTGACTCCTGATTTACACATACGCAAGACTATCAAGAGCTTGCTCGTGGTAGTCTTGATCTATTACGTTTGCTACTCTCCCTATACACTCACGAAGCTAGCGAAGGTTTACTTTGGAATAAAAACAGCACCCTGGTTTGATTACATGACGACAATCTTGGTTTTCCTAGCTTCTGCTACCAATCCCTTTATTTACGGTATTCTCAGGAAAGATTACCAAGAAGCTTTCAAGAAACTTTTGAGAAGGATTTTCAAAAAATGATCATTCTGATTGGGAATTACGGACAATGTCTTTAATCCACTCTTGGTCAAAATTTATTTTATGTTCTATGAAGTTCAAGAAATTAAATTGCTTATAGTGGAATGGTATCCGAGTCATCGCACTGACCGACAGGTATTGTATTAGACGGGGGACATATTTAAAATTGAAACTATAGATTTGAAACTATGGCGTTTGGCTAAAATGAAACATTATTCTCACAAATTCAATCATCTTTCGGATTGATTTTTTCTTATTTCATGATTTCTGCGATAGCAAAGGTATTTTACAAATTTGTCTGTCATTAGTTTCCTCTTTTTAGTGCTTGTTATTTCATCAATTTACTTCCTGGCACGTTCAAAAATGTTTTCGCCTGTTAAACTTGACAGTCACCTGGTAATAGAGTTTCGAAATTACTGACTTTCTCAACATCAGTAAATTACCAATGGAGATTCATGATACAGTGCGGCTCCGTTGAGCAGGCTAATGACCTTGTGAAGTCCACTTGTAAAAAAGTAGTGAGCACCGTAGGGTAGAGGTAGGTACTGTGAGCGTCCCCATTCAAATGATAATTTTGCCTTCATAGTGTAAACATATCGTCCTGTCAACCCTTTGAACCAGAAAAACAATGAACGCAAGAGTAAGTTAATTGTGCTTATTTTGTTGGAAATTTGGCATTCACGAATAAGCAAAGATGCTTTCGATATTAAGTAAGTGTATTTTAAATTATTTTTTCACAAAACTGGTTTCTAAGAGCACCCCCTTTTTGCTACTTTTCTTACTTTAAAGTAAAAAAATTTTTAAACCTACCAAGATTAATCTAAAACAGTAAAGAACGCAGAAGCTCAGTGAGAAGTCCAGTTAGTGGCTGATTAACTTTAGCTCCTTTGTTTTATGAATATTGTTTAGTTGAAAAGTCCGAATTTGAAATTTGTAATTCTGTATGCATACGAAAACCTGTAACTAAAAACTACGTGCCTGTAAATAAGCAGTCCGTTTGAAAGAACACATCGTCTTTAGAGCGAATTCTGGCTCTAAGTTTACAGTTCGGTGCCGAAAGCGATGGCAGCGCTGACGAGTTGGCAAAGAGAAACCATGCAAGGCGATCGCCATTTATGTTTTTGCATACGCCAGCCTTCTCCTAATGCACTTCCACACCCATTACACTGACTCAGGTCACTGCATTCTCGTGGGTGCCATACTATAATGCATGGTATAAATTTTATTCTAATCGCATGATTTTGTCATAATGCAATTTCTACAAACAAATGTGTATATTCTATAATTTGAGCTTTTTCCTCAAAATAAAAATGTTTTTATATATCACAATTTATATCGCTAAATTATCTATATCACAATTTGTTTGTCCCTCCAAGAAGCGCGATACATCGAGTGTTTACTGTGTCCGTAGATGTAGTAGTGGTCAAGATTCCCAGTTATATCTAAATGCAAGTACACATAATAAACCTTTCTGAACATTATACATATGATTATTATACAATGAACATTATAGCTGATTATATATATTAAATTGTGCTTATCCAGTAAAGAATATGACCACACATGGTCATATTCTTCACTGGATAAACACAATTTAATATGTATAATATTTTGAGGTGCAATGTATTAGTTCATCTACTTTTATTAAATTACTAGATTAGACCCGTGGTCAACATAAACTTAGAGCCTATGAAGCATTTCGTAATATCTCAGCAGCTTTCACAGATTTCATCTTACTTGAGCTTTCAACTGCAGTAGTGATTTGTAAACAATGGTTATTTACTTTTTCGATTCGTTCGCTTCGTGTGCACACGACCATATAGAGGAGTTATATGTATAAAAATAAATAATTTAAGTATACATCAGTTTTTAATTGGACTTTAAAATTCATTTGAGACGAAAGAATTGCGATCTAAGTCAAGCACAAGCAAGGCCGTAAAATATACCATAAGCCAGTGGCAAGCCTCTTTAATCGTTAAAAACAAGGATTTTAATTGTTTCATTGTTGAAAATTCATTTTTGTATAATACATTATATTTCCTACTCTATTACAGATATTTTTCGTGCTTAGTATAAACGATACTAAGTTATAAACGTTATGTTCAAAAAGCATTACATGTACAAAAATATTTAGTAGATTTTCTTCAAAATGTCATTTTTTGATATTCAACATTCGAATTGACTCAATAGATAATAATAAATGTACATATATGGGCATAAGAGATAATCTTGCCAAATTTTGTTTTTCTCATTTGTAACATTCAACGTCTTCAAAGAATAACAATTTCAAAGCTTGAATAGGATACTAAGTATGGATGGAATCATTGGGGCATCGATATTAAAAGCGTTTCCCCAATGCCACATCCTGTTGATGTAGCAGCTTCAATCAACAAGGTTCAAAGCTTTTATTCGTAGTCACTTTCATAATATAAAATAAATCTGTCAATACAGGGTGGATCAAACAGGTAGTATTTCAGTTAACATCGCACTGGGGCAAACCCCGAAGGGAAAGATCCTAGAACACCATGTAATTTTGAACCACTGTCAGATGATGAGATAACCCCTGAACTGGCACCCCACTCTCCAAACTTCCACAAACTGCAAACGTTAGGACATTTGAGGCCACGACAAATTTAACGTGTACCAACCCCATTTGTACATGACGGTCTTTGGTTGGATTGGAATTCGCAACCATTCGGTTGCTGATATCCGTTGCTCTTCCAACCGGGCTACGGTGGCCCTCAAACACAGAGGAAAGCAGATTATCCACGAAATGGTTCACATGTCCTTGTATTTCGGCATAAGGCCACGTTCGATTACTTGAGTACTAGTTTAAGAGAGTGAAAGAAAGAGGTGTTTGCTTAGTTATTTAATGCGTCAGTGTTCAGATTTGAGAGTGAAAAGTACGTAGGCAGTTTCACCGTTGGAATTTAGCACACCGCGAAAAGTAAATAATACCATTCCACTCTGCTTTCATAAAATAGAAATCAATCTATGGTGATATATTTATCTTATGTAGTAGTATATGGGGCAGACTTTAGGAAGCTTCTATTTTCATCAAGCACATACATATTGAACCTTCCTTGAGACAATTTGATCAAAATTTTGATTTTCTCCATTTTTAAATATCAAGAAATTAAAAATGTGATGAAATTTCTATTGCATTTTTTAATAAAAATTCTAAATTGAACTGATTTTGTACAAATAAGGCGGAAAAAGTTGAATTCAAGATGAAAAAATCTCGAGACCCAATAATAATAAAAATTCAAGACATAAAATCACAAATATAAGCAATTTTTCAGAGCAAAAGATAAGAAAATGAAAAAATATTAATTTTCAGATTTTAAACATTCTTTTGCTCTATACCACAATTTCAAATGCCTATAAACACTATTAAACTCGTCCTCTGAGAGCCTTAATTTCATCATAACTCTACAATCGGCTGTTTTTAATAATATAATAAATTATAAATTTCTAAGTATGATTTTCTTGATATTTAAAAATTTCATTCCAATCCTCATTTCATCACTCTACATTTCAATGGTATATTCCGACATATTTTGATATATTGAAACTAATTTCTTATTTAATTTTCTAACGTGACCTAAAATAAATTTATCATTAAAGTTTTGGAATTCAGATATAAGATCCCCAATCACTTTTCTTTGCTAATTATAAATTTTTCAGACAATCTTTGATGTCTTGAAACAATATTCCATTAAATGAGGGATTCATTGTCACTTAAGAATTTTTCAGATAAATTCTGATAAGCCTAAATTTTTACCCAATCTACTTTATCTTTAAATTCTATAATGAATGGTTCACAAAGTCAAATCAATGACATATCTACATCTATGGCTATATTTAGAGATCATGTTTTAACAAAAGACATGATAGTAATCTATGTTATTCAAAAGGATAAGTATAATAAAAAATGAATTGCTTGGCTAGATTATTTATCTGAAAAATTGGATATTAATATACAACATGATTTAAACGGTGGTGAGACAATATTAAAATTAGGTGAAAAATATTATAAAGTAGATCATTAAATTGTAGAGATGGTTTTTCGGGAGGTAGATAAGAATCTACAAGATTAAAATAGGAAAAAAATTACGAAAAAGGGTAGATGTATCCAAAACCTATCCTTTTGGTATCCAACAGTAAATTGTTTGATTATTATCCAATAAAATAAAAGATATATAATCCTGAGACATTTGGACAAAGATTGGTTTGGATTAATTAAATATAAAGTACTTCCTCGAAGAAATTTATATCATCCTGTGCTAATATATAAAGACGAAAATTCATTCTTTTTACTATGCAAATCATGCTATGAAATCAGAATCAAATGTAACCATATAAAAGTTGAAAGAGGTTTTATAGGGACATGGACAAATGAGAAAGTAAAATTAGCTATTCAAAAAGGATATAAGATTTTAAATATTTATAAAGTATGGCATTTTGAGGAAAAACAGATAATATATTTAAAGATTATGTGAAAATGTTTTTAAAAATAAAATTCCAAACGGATGATAAATGGTCTGAAAATTTCAAAACTAAAAAAAAGTTTAAAAGGTGTGTGAAAGGAAAAATAGATATAAATTTAAGAAAAATAAAGAAAATTCCAGGTATGAGATTTATAGCAAAATCTGTTTAAATTCATTGTGGGGTAAGTTTGGACAGAGAAAAAATATGAAACAAACTCAAACGTCTTGGAATTGGAATATTTTTTATCAAATCATATTTGGATGATACTATTAAAAATCCAACTGTGATATTTATGAATGATGATTGTGTAGAAATGAATTATAAAATGAAAGATTAACGTGCTAAAGATAATTTCAATACAAATATGTATATAGCCATATTTACCACTAGCTTGCCAGAATAAGGTAATATTCAATGCTTGATAAAATAGGCGATAAAGTAATTCATTATGATACAGATAGTGTTGTTTATATTGATGATGGAACAAGTAAAGTAGAAACAAGATGTATGTTGGGTGAATGATCCGATGAATTAGGTGAAGATCAATAAATAAAATTATGGATATCTACAGCTAGTAAAGACTATGGGTATATATGAACATGTAAAAGTAAAAATCTCTTAAATCAGCATAAAAGTGTGAAACTACTTTGAATTTTGATGAAAGAATGAATATAATTACTGGAGAAACATATTATATGAGAGAATGTAGAAACTAATTAGTTTCAAATATACAAAAAGATAGAAGTATTAAAGTAAATAAAATGAATAAAAGATATATGTTTGGATATGATAAAAGAATAATTTTGGATGACTATAACAATTTGGATATTGAAATGCAATAATTAAAAAATGTTTCGAAAAATAATTCTATATAAATGGATGTCTTGAGGAAGATCAATACTATCGGAAATATTAATATACTCCAATAAATAAATAAATTAAATATTGATGAGAAGAATTATAATGTTGTTGAAGTCAAACAAATAACAACCAAATATGGAAATAAATATGTTGCAGTCCTAGAACAATTTCAAGTATTTCTTCCTGAAAGCTACAGTAAAAAATAACCGATAAAGATGTGAAATATTTAAATAAAACCGAAATAAAATAATTGCTTATATGTGTCAATTTTATTTCTTGATTTTTTTTTATTTGGTCTCGAGAATTTTTACATTTTGTGTTCAACGTTTTTCGGCTTATTTGTAAAAATTAAATTCAATTTAGTTTATTTTTGATTCAAAAATGCTTAAAATTTAGTCTAGAATGACAATAAGAAATTCCGTTACATTTTTATTTTAAATAAGGGCAAAATAAAAATTTTGATCAAATTGTATGAAAAAGGTTCAATAAGTATGTGCTTGATGAGAATAGAACTTTCGCATAGTCTGCCCCATATACTACTTATGATCTTTTTTCGGTTAAAATCTAGTTGACGATACGGCCTTGAGCTTGGCGTTAGTTTGGAGATTCTATAGGTGTTACACTTTTCGACCGTCCTACCGCTGATGATGTACGTAAGTAGTATGTGGGTTTCTATACCGTTTTTTCCAAGATGGCCGCCGTTTGATAAGGAGTTGGGGGAGGATTGCTGATAAGGGGGCTTTGAGGTGGTGACGTCGTTGTAATTTGGTGGGGGAATGAGAAACCCTATTATTTTGAATTAAAAAGGAATTTCGTGGATTCGAACTGGGGACCATGGGATCTGTCGTTCAGTGCGCTAGCCGTTAGGCTGTAAGAGAGTTAGCTATGGGTGGTGAATTAATGTAGTGTTTGCTTTTTTTCTTAATACTAGGAATGCGTTATGGGACTTGGTTTTATTTGATGAATAATTAACTTTTATTTTCCAATTAGTTGTAATTGTGTTGGACTGGTGGCGCCATCTAGTGATTTTAAAAGAAGTTAATCTAAGGAACTTTCTTATTTTTGTTATTCATTCTGGGAAGGTGCTATGTTTAGAAAATGGTTTGAACAATTGTGGTGGGGTTTAATAATTCTATTAAAAGGCAGGTGCAGCCAGGTGGAAGAAGTAACAAAAAAGATTTATTTTCTAGCTGCAGCGTGATACTTTAGAATTAAATGGAGAATTTTTTTTGTTTTTAAAAGAAAATTATGAGGGTGGATTTGAACTCATCAAAAGGTAATTGCTGCCGCCCGTTTTACACAAGCACTTTAACCGTTCGATCACCTACTTTGTATAATACATATAGAATACTAACTCGTGAATTTACAGCTTAAGGGAGTGAAGTTCTCTTTATTGAGCCCTTATGAAGAATGAATATGAACATAAAACCCATAAAGTTGAATTTATAAACCTTAGCTATATAATAAGTTTATTACCAAGATTTTAAAGTATGCGAATTGTATGTAATGACAGAATCTAGAACTCTCTGGAACGTGTGACAATATGACTAAGGATTTATGTGCAGATTAATTAAGATAACAGAAGGAGTTAAGCACGTAGTCACCGATAGGATACAATCTTAAGTAAATGAGAAAGCTTTTAAACGCATTGCTATTTAGGAGAATGGTGTTGTTTTTCTGATTGTGAGAAAAGCAAATGAAACTACATCATGCCAATGAATCACATATGACATGCCCGAACTGGAACTTTCTATAGGGGTTTTAGCTATGAAATAGTGACGAAGGGATTATCTTAATACTCTAACGTTGGAACTCGGAACATAAGTAATTGAGGCCAACCAATATATGCGAAGATTTTAAGCGTATGAACACTACATGTAAGATAGAATTTATAATACGGAAACCTTTTTTATATTTTAATGAATTTATATACAACATGAGCTTGAAGAAAATGTGAATGTTTAAGGGTGAATGTTTTGTAGGGAAAATTATTATTACAATTTGAGGGGGGAGGACTTTGAGATATGAATAGGACACACAGGCATAACGGTGTATGAAACATTACATTTTTAGGTAAATAAGAAGTAACTAACCAAAGATTTATAGTATACATATTATAAGCGATGGCAAGGAACCGTATAAGATTGATATTATTAGAAGCCTCTGGAACTTGTGAGAATATGACTAAGGATTGTTTTTGCACGTGTAAGTTAATTAAGATAACAGAAGGAACGGAGTTAAACACCGAGTCACAGATAACGATAGAAACTATTTGATAATAAGAGGCTTTTTAAAGCATAGTTGGAGCATCTTGGGTCTTTGAATTACTTTGCATCTTGTTTTGGGGTTTTTCTGCCCTTTTTTACTGTTTTTAAATAAATCATGGATTCTAAGGACATTAGACCTGCAAAGAAAATGCGTGCAGACAAAGAACTGTGTTTGCAGAAATATTGTAAAGATTCTTTATGTTATGAGTATGGTAAACTGTTTACAGATCGTGAAGGTTGGGCATATTTTCGTCGATTGGAAAACGAATTAACGTACTTAAAGAAAGAGGAAACTACTATTGAAATTTATGGTAAAAAATGTACTGTGCCTCGGCAACTTGTAGCATACGGAGACGTAGGAATAAGCTATGCCTTTAGCGGATCTTGTATTGCAGCCAAGCCTTGGTCTCCTTTACTATTGGAAATAAAGGCAGAAGTGGAACGAATAATTGGCACAAGATTTAATTTTGTGTTGGTGAACCGTTATAAAGATGGTAAGGACTGTATAGGTGCCCATAAAGACAATGAGAAGGACTTGGATCTTAATGCACCCATAGCGTCTGTTTCATTTGGACAGAAAAGGCAATTTGTGTTTTCTAGAAAGAACTACAATTCTCTAAAAATTGTTCTGGAAAATGGAAGCTTGCTTGTGATGAAGTATCCAACAAACCAATTTTGGTTTCACAGCTTGCCCCGTGGGAATGCATTATGGCCTAGAATAAACTTAACGTTTCGTAAAATTCTTGTATAAAGCAGCGATAAACCACTTATGTGCCCCCGAACTAGAACTCAGTGTCGTACACTAGACGATATTTGGACAACGTTGCAATTTATCTTTGCCTTTCTGAATAGTATTTTTTTTATAAATGCTTATATCTTGTTGTTTTTAAATAAATTTTTTTAGCGTGTCTTACCACATATACTGTATTTAGGATTATTTGTTTTTTCATTACATAATTTTATAAATTGTTTTTAAAATGCAAGATCTGAAATGAAATTTTTCTTTGCTATAAAGATTTATGTTTTTAAGTTAGATGGTTTTACTCAAAAATTAATTATACATTAGATGTTATAGCACATATTTTCAATGCAGAAATTTTGTTTTAAGTATTGTACACACTTAAGTAAGAGTAAACTTTTGAAAACTTTACAAGACCCGTACTATGAACGTACACATTTTGAATAAGTTGTAATTGTATTGAAATCATTTATGCTATAAAATCTAAACCAACTGTTATTTTTTAATTAATCTTTCCTTGCATATTTTTTTAAATAAATCTTCCTAAATTTTAGTGATTTAATTTTTATTATACAGATTTACAAACTGTTTTTGGATGAAATATAAGGATTTATATTTTTTTAAAATTAGATGCTTTTACTCTTAATTATATATTAGATACTATTACACATATTATTATTACATTGAAGATTTTTAAAAAAACGTTTAACAATTGAAAAAAATATATATACTTTAAATATTATTACAAACATTTAAATGCAATTTGCTTTTTATTTTTAATTTTACAATTAAGACATTTTTTAAAAGTTTGATTCTTAAAGTGTGTTTTATGCATAGTAAAAAAACAATACTAAAAAAAAACATGTAAGAGTAAAAAATATTTTATACATTAATTTGAAACTTTGCAAGACCCATACCATGTTTCCTTGCACATTTGAAGTCGTGAAAAATAGTTTATTAAAACCATTTGTCCTTGAAGTTCTAAATTAAATGTCCTTTTTCTTTAATGCTTTTGCAAACCACACATTTTACTAAATATGAACTTCCTTTTATTTGAAACCTTATGCATATTGTGCAGTTTAAATTGCAGAGCAAAATTGCAATACTGTACGAAGCTATAAAGTATTTTACAAGATACTTCATATTGTTCTCTTAATTTACATCTAATTAATTACTACGTTAAAGTGGATAGCATGTGAGTTTTCTGTTTTTAAAAAAATGTGTGCACATCTGTACTGCTAAGCAAATTAACTTTTGCCTTTTCTTGATATTTAATGCATAATCTAAATATTTACGCACACCGCTGATAGTTTTACACATGAGTAAAATTAAATAATAACTGAAATTTTAAATATTAGTGTGAATTTTAAAATGAACAAATATTGTTGACATATTGGATTAAATCTGAATTCTATGTATTCTCAAAACAACATTGCAAGAAAAAACAGAGACACTTCTTAAACAGATTGAAGGAAGTCACATGGAAACAAAGTAAATTAGAACACTTTTTAATAGAAAAAAACATTGATTCATATATTTTACAAAACTAATACATTGTAGTAAAAAAGAACTTATTTTTACATACTTGCATTTTTTAAGAGACACGTGTTTACGACGAGCCAATTATTAAATGACATCACCTCAGCTTTGGGGCAATGCAAATTATTTTTGTGATGACCACATGATAGTTTTTGGATCTTTTTGTTGCTACTTAGTGCACATAGTACATCGAATTTGGGACACCCATATTGTTCCAAGTTGATATTCGGAATATTCAATGCATCTAGGCGTTTCTTTTCCACACAACCACCTTTGTAAGCAACTAGGTACTGAGAAGTGAAAAGTATAATTTCTTTTCTGAAATACACGTTGTAAAACTAAGTGCATTTCCCCCACATCAAACACTTTAGAAAGGCAGACTTCTTTTTCTATAACTTTAACGTTGGAGGCAGTTGCAAAAGCGAAAAATGTGCTCAACTTTTGCATTAGAATGTACCATGTTTTTGGATTTAGGGAAACACAGTCCTTCGTTGGTTTCAAGACATTGTTTTCATGCAAAGCAAATTTACGTATGTGGACACGTGTGGAACCGTTGAAGTTATTGATTAGCACGAATAAATAGTCACCAAGGTGAAACACATTGTCAGGAAGTGATTGCATCGTCAAACTTAAGCTTTCCCTTGGAAACACCTGATCATTGAAATACATTCTTTCACACACTTTGGGTCGATTTGTAAAACGCATCATTTTCAGAACTTTGAGGTACACGTTTTCAATAAAGCTTCAACTTAACCAAGAGATAAAGGCGAGTTCATTAACGTTGCTGGAAATTTCAGTTTATCGGTTTTTATTGTTATCATCTCTAGAATCATATGACGTAGAACGACTTTATCTCTGCAAAAAACTGAATCAAGTGGGGGAGTTGCATTAACTTTGCTTGAAATTTCGGTTTATCGGCTTTTATTGTTATCAAATCTAGAGTAGATTCTAGATTTGATAACAATAAAAGCTCAGACTCAAGAGGGTTTCTTAGTACGTGAATACGGATACATCGCCATAAAATCGCAAGTAGCTTCAAGTATTCGTTTTAACTTATCGCCTTATAAGCATAAACTGAGTGCAAAAGATAAAAAAACTGTTCGATATGTTGAAAATTACATATGTGGTCTCCCTTTCTGTCCCGTGGCATGGGAAAGTGTGTCTCCTTTAGAAAGTTTAGACTCTAAGCTTTTAGAATTGTACGAGCAGACCAAGAGTGCCACTCAGTACCTAGTTGCTTACAAAGGTGGTTGTGTGGAAAAGAAACGCCTAGATGCATTGAATATTCCGAATATCAACTTGGAACAATATGGGTGTCCCAAATTCGATGTACTATGTGCACTAAGTAGCAACAAAAAGATCCAAAAACTATCATGTGGTCATCACAAAAATAATTTGCATTGCCCCAAAGCTGAGGTGATGTCATTTAATAATTGGCTCGTCGTAAACACGTGTCTCTTAAAAAATGCAAGTATGTAAAAATAAGTTCTTTTTTACTACAATGTATTAGTTTTGTAAAATATATGAATCAATGTTTTTTTCTATTAAAAAGTGTTCTAATTTACTTTGTTTCCATGTGACTTCCTTCAATCTGTTTAAGAAGTGTCTCTGTTTTTTCTTGCAATGTTGTTTTGAGAATACATAGAATTCAGATTTAATCCAATATGTCAACAATATTTGTTCATTTTAAAATTCACACTAATATTTAAAATTTCAGTTATTATTTAATTTTACTCATGTGTAAAACTATCAGCGGTGTGCGTAAATATTTAGATTATGCATTAAATATCAAGAAAAGGCAAAAGTTAATTTGCTTAGCAGTACAGATGTGCACACATTTTTTTAAAAACAGAAAACTCACATGCTATCCACTTTAACGTAGTAATTAATTAGATGTAAATTAAGAGAACAATATGAAGTATCTTGTAAAATACTTTATAGCTTCGTACAGTATTGCAATTTTGCTCTGCAATTTAAACTGCACAATATGCATAAGGTTTCAAATAAAAGGAAGTTCATATTTAGTAAAATGTGTGGTTTGCAAAAGCATTAAAGAAAAAGGACATTTAATTTAGAACTTCAAGGACAAATGGTTTTAATAAACTATTTTTCACGACTTCAAATGTGCAAGGAAACATGGTATGGGTCTTGCAAAGTTTCAAATTAATGTATAAAATATTTTTTACTCTTACATGTTTTTTTTTAGTATTGTTTTTTTACTATGCATAAAACACACTTTAAGAATCAAACTTTTAAAAAATGTCTTAATTGTAAAATTAAAAATAAAAAGCAAATTGCATTTAAATGTTTGTAATAATATTTAAAGTATATATATTTTTTTCAATTGTTAAACGTTTTTTTAAAAATCTTCAATGTAATAATAATATGTGTAATAGTATCTAATATATAATTAAGAGTAAAAGCATCTAATTTTAAAAAAATATAAATCCTTATATTTCATCCAAAAACAGTTTGTAAATCTGTATAATAAAAATTAAATCACTAAAATTTAGGAAGATTTATTTAAAAAAATATGCAAGGAAAGATTAATTAAAAAATAACAGTTGGTTTAGATTTTATAGCATAAATGATTTCAATACAATTACAACTTATTCAAAATGTGTACGTTCATAGTACGGGTCTTGTAAAGTTTTCAAAAGTTTACTCTTACTTAAGTGTGTACAATACTTAAAACAAAATTTCTGCATTGAAAATATGTGCTATAACATCTAATGTATAATTAATTTTTGAGTAAAACCATCTAACTTAAAAACATAAATCTTTATAGCAAAGAAAAATTTCATTTCAGATCTTGCATTTTAAAAACAATTTATAAAATTATGTAATGAAAAAACAAATAATCCTAAATACAGTATATGTGGTAAGACACGCTAAAAAAATTTATTTAAAAACAACAAGATATAAGCATTTATAAAAAAAATACTATTCAGAAAGGCAAAGATAAATTGCAACGTTGTCCAAATATCGTCTAGTGTACGACACTGAGTTCTAGTTCGGGGGCACATAAGTGGTTTATCGCTGCTTTATACAAGAATTTTACGAAACGTTAAGTTTATTCTAGGCCATAATGCATTCCCACGGGGCAAGCTGTGAAACCAAAATTGGTTTGTTGGATACTTCATCACAAGCAAGCTTCCATTTTCCAGAACAATTTTTAGAGAATTGTAGTTCTTTCTAGAAAACACAAATTGCCTTTTCTGTCCAAATGAAACAGACGCTATGGGTGCATTAAGATCCAAGTCCTTCTCATTGTCTTTATGGGCACCTATACAGTCCTTACCATCTTTATAACGGTTCACCAACACAAAATTAAATCTTGTGCCAATTATTCGTTCCACTTCTGCCTTTATTTCCAATAGTAAAGGAGACCAAGGCTTGGCTGCAATACAAGATCCGCTAAAGGCATAGCTTATTCCTACGTCTCCGTATGCTACAAGTTGCCGAGGCACAGTACATTTTTTACCATAAATTTCAATAGTAGTTTCCTCTTTCTTTAAGTACGTTAATTCGTTTTCCAATCGACGAAAATATGCCCAACCTTCACGATCTGTAAACAGTTTACCATACTCATAACATAAAGAATCTTTACAATATTTCTGCAAACACAGTTCTTTGTCTGCACGCATTTTCTTTGCAGGTCTAATGTCCTTAGAATCCATGATTTATTTAAAAACAGTAAAAAAGGGCAGAAAAACCCCAAAACAAGATGCAAAGTAATTCAAAGACCCAAGATGCTCCAACTATGCTTTAAAAAGCCTCTTATTATCAAATAGTTTCTATCGTTATCTGTGACTCGGTGTTTAACTCCGTTCCTTCTGTTATCTTAATTAACTTACACGTGCAAAAACAATCCTTAGTCATATTCTCACAAGTTCCAGAGGCTTCTAATAATATCAATCTTATACGGTTCCTTGCCATCGCTTATAATATGTATACTATAAATCTTTGGTTAGTTACTTCTTATTTACCTAAAAATGTAATGTTTCATACACCGTTATGCCTGTGTGTCCTATTCATATCTCAAAGTCCTCCCCCCTCAAATTGTAATAATAATTTTCCCTATAAAACATTCACCCTTAAACATTCACATTTTCTTCAAGCTCATGTTGTATATAAATTCATTAAAATATAAAAAAGGTTTCCGTATTATAAATTCTATCTTACATGTAGTGTTCATACGCTTAAAATCTTCGCATATATTGGTTGGCCTCAATTACTTATGTTCCGAGTTCCAACGTTAGAGTATTAAGATAATCCCTTCGTCACTATTTCATAGCTAAAACCCCTATAGAAAGTTCCAGTTCGGGCATGTCATATGTGATTCATTGGCATGATGTAGTTTCATTTGTTTTCTCACAATCAGAAAAACAACACCATTCTCCTAAATAGCAATGCGTTTAAAAGCTTTCTCATTTACTTAAGATTGTATCCTATCGGTGACTACGTGCTTAACTCCTTCTGTTATCTTAATTAATCTGCACATAAATCCTTAGTCATATTGTCACACGTTCCAGAGAGTTCTAGATTCTGTCATTACATACAATTCGCATACTTTAAAATCTTGGTAATAAACTTATTATATAGCTAAGGTTTATAAATTCAACTTTATGGGTTTTATGTTCATATTCATTCTTCATAAGGGCTCAATAAAGAGAACTTCACTCCCTTAAGCTGTAAATTCACGAGTTAGTATTCTATATGTATTATACAAAGTAGGTGATCGAACGGTTAAAGTGCTTGTGTAAAACGGGCGGCAGCAATTACCTTTTGATGAGTTCAAATCCACCCTCATAATTTTCTTTTAAAAACAAAAAAAATTCTCCATTTAATTCTAAAGTATCACGCTGCAGCTAGAAAATAAATCTTTTTTGTTACTTCTTCCACCTGGCTGCACCTGCCTTTTAATAGAATTATTAAACCCCACCACAATTGTTCAAACCATTTTCTAAACATAGCACCTTCCCAGAATGAATAACAAAAATAAGAAAGTTCCTTAGATTAACTTCTTTTAAAATCACTAGATGGCGCCACCAGTCCAACACAATTACAACTAATTGGAAAATAAAAATTAATTATTCATCAAATAAAACCAAGTCCCATAACGCATTCCTAGTATTAAGAAAAAAAGCAAACACTACATTAATTCACCACCCATAGCTAACTCTCTTACAGCCTAACGGCTAGCGCACTGAACGACAGATCCCATGCTCCCCAGTTCGAATCCACGAAATTCCTTTTTAATTCAAAATAATAGGGTTTCTCATTCCCCCCACCAAATTACAACGACGTCACCACCTCAAAGCCCCCTTATCAGCAATCCTCCCCCAACTCCTTATCAGCAGTCAACTCCTTATCAAATGGCGGCCATCTTGGAAAAAACGGTATAGAAACCCACATACTACTTACGTAACAGGAATGAAGGGTGGCAACGGGAAACTAACGCCAAGATCAAAATCATACCGTCATTTAGATTTTAAGCCTCCTTTGTTTGTTTTTTAAATTAGTTGTTTTAGATCACAAGCATTTTTGAAACTAGTTAAACAAAATAACTCTTTATAAAGCTTACCATAATCTAACATACTAAAATATTCATTCTGTAACGACTTCTCTGGGTAGCGTGGTAGATTCAAATCTACAGAGAACAGTCTAGCTTAAATAATAAACATTAATTTTATTCAGAACAATTTCCTAATTATATTAGGGTCTATTTACAAGGCACTTTCACGAATTCGATGCCTCTGCTAACGGGATGCGACAGGTTGTCGTAATCTCAGGTACGCACGAAAGTCTCTGAGTGGGAGAAAGGTCTCTCAATGGTCTCGGGGTGAGACTCTACTCGTCGGGTGACGATTACACAAGATCAGCACTGGATCCTCACGGGATGACGGGTCGATTCAGGTTCCCTGCCGGACGAGAAGTCGGCACCGGACTCTTCGCAGGTCGTCGGTTCGGCACAATCAGGGATCGGCTCCACTGGGGTCGTCGGGTCAGCATAAGACGGGAACGGTATATTTCCGGAACTCCAGTACGTTCCTTAGGTTTCTCAGGTTGAGAAAACAACTCCAAGCTATTTACAGGCTAAGGAGTTAGACCACTCGCAGGGTCGCTGGATCGAGCCTCTCGGGTAAAACCAAAGCAGGAACTCGAGATGCGCAGCCTACGCCAGGCTACAAGAACGCATCCTCTCAGGGTGAGAGAACCGTTTCCAAAATAATTTTTCTCCTTAAGGAGTGACCGCTCCGCTGAGTGGGTCGCTGAGTCAAGCCTCTCGAACGAGAACACAAGCAAAAACTGACGATTCGAGCAGTAGGGCGTGCGTGGCACAGAGTGCATGGCCGCGAAGCGGCCTTAACCTCCAGTTTGGGCTATAGTGGTGAAGACTGAACACAATTTGAAATACACAGAATTAGAGGGAGTTTTTAGAATATATAAGTTAAAGTAAACTTTTATGGTTTTATAGCTTCTGCAATAAGTAATAATTTATCCATGGGGTCTGTTGAGTTCCTGAGCTGTTGGTTTAGATTGCGAATGTCGCCAATACTATTGAAAAGTTTCATTATTTCTTTAAACAGTTCTATGACATCTTTGAGTTCTGATAATTCGAGGTATTCTTGGGGTGTGGGGTGATTTTCTGAATGTTGGGTTGGTGCTTGGTGAATTGGACGTGGGGTTAAGTTAGTTTGGAGGGCGTTTGCATAAGAAACGCCTTCACGTTTTTCGCTTGCAGAGAATGTTCTAGGGTATTGCTTGGGTTGCTTTTTCGCTATGTTGAGATCAGTGAATTTTGTGCATCCGCGCCAGGATGCAATATGACCTATTTGATTACAATTAATGCATTTCGGATCAGCTTGCCTAGGTTCAGTACAGGTTTTAGTCCTATGCTCTAATCCGCATTTGAGACATCGAGTTTTGAGATGACAGTACTACTGTGACCAAAAAGATTACAGTTATAGCATTGGGTTGGGCCTTTTCGATTTTTGTAGTGTTCGATGGTTACTGTCATAAATAGCATTCGGCTGATTTTGTAGACTTGATCCCAGTTTTCAGTTTTGTGGAGATTGATGAGGAATATGGGTAGTGGTTGTTTGGTTGCGGTTTGGGTGAGTTGAGCGACTCTGTCGACTTTGAATCCAAGGTTTTGTATTTCAGTTTTAATTTCATCTCCATCGGTGTTTCTAGGGAGACCTTTGATTACGACTTTTGACGGTTTTTCATTTCGTGGGGAGAGGGTGAAATACTCAGTTTTCGTTTCTGTGAGATAAGTGATGATTTTCTGGTAGTCGGCTTCATGATTAGTTTGAATTTTGATGAAATCGCCGGAAAGGCGGTAGTTAGGTTTAACTTGCAGTTTTTCTTCAAAGTCTGAAAGATAGTTTTTGTAATTATCTGGAATTTTAATGTTTATCGGTGGCATTTTTTGGGTGGGTAGATCGTCAGGAACTTCTTCGAGATTGTCAAAGGCATTTGAAGTTGGGATTTCTGCAGGGGCAGTGATATCTTCAGAGGCTTTGGCTATTAGGTGTTTTGGCGGCTGTTTAAATTCATCTTCAAGGGCGGGCTTTTTGCTAAGGGAGTTGGCGTCCTTACTAGAGTTGCTTCTCTTGTGGGTAGTTTTGGGTTTTACAGTTTTCAGGGCAAGTAAATTGGGAAATAAGATTCCACTGACCTTGAATGGCGTGGCAATTTTCTTGGGCTTTCTGGAGGAATCCTCTTGTCATGTTGGTTACTTCTGTTGATCCTTTCATTCGGCTCGTTTCGACGGCCATTTTGAAGTGTACGACATCTTTTTCAGCCATTTCCAGAGCTTTCTGGATTATGGCCCTTTTCTCGCAAGTCATGTCGGGATCTATTTCTTCATTCGCATTCGGCTGTCTTGGAGTCTTGTTCTTGGGTTTAGGCATGGCAGGGGTTGGCTGGGTCCAGTTGTGACTTTCGCTGGACAGGGGTCTTGAGAAAGACCTTTTGTTTGTTCAGATTCGGGATACAGTCAAAGAAGCGTCCGTATGGTTGGGAGTCCGGAATGGGAATGAAAAACTGACGATTCGACTCCCTTCTTTCCCCTTAAAATCTCGCAGCCTTTGTTCGCTGGTGGTTTTTTTATTGGTTCGATCTTGATTGGTTGTTGCTTTTGATTGGTTGTTGCTTTTAATTGGTTGCTGCTTTTAATTGGTTGCTGATCTGGCGACGACTGTCTGACGTAAAATGGGATCAGTTACTTAGCGCAGGTGGGCTTGATTACCTAGCAGGTGGACTTAATCACCTGGCAGGTGCACTCCTAATCACCTGGGCGTTTTTCGGAACGAATTCCCTTTGTCCGTTTTCGGTACAAGTCCAGACCGTCTGGTGCCAGAGAGATGGAAACGCATTGTCCGTGTTTTACCGACTCTTGACGGCGAGTTTGCCTTAGGAGGGTTAATTGAGTTTGCCTTAGGAGGGTTAATTGAGTTTGCCTTAGGAGGGTTAATTGAGGGGTCCATCAATGAATCCTCACAATTCTTATACTTTCGAACGTATTCATAAATATTTTATAAGGTTTCTTAATACGACGAATTAAGAATGGAAGAAATCCTAGTTTTCACAAACAAATTAAAATTCTCATAATAGTTTTTATTTATATAAATCAAATTAACTCCCCCATTTGGTAAGTGCAAAGAAACATTGTTGTACGAAAACACTAAAATAATGCTTAAAAAGCATACGTTAAGCAATATTTTAAAAGAAATTTTCAAAATTTGGAAGCACGATGATTTTTTTTATTTGCACTTAGACAAAACTTTTCAAAGATTATCAAAAAAATTTTAGTAAATCAATCATTTTGAAATCATAAGAATGTCAAGTAATCTCAATCCGAGAAAAATTCGTTTTTGTAGTTGACTTACTGTACTTATCTATTACATCTTCGATGTGGTATATGTTACGTCGTCAAAAATGATGATTATTGAAAAATTCTTTGTGTTATCCAAACAATTTGGTATCCATATAATTTGGTCTAAATTATGCAAAGATATGATAAAAGCGCGAATTGGATACTTTGAAGAATCAAGGATTAATACTCAGAAGACTATTTTTCCTTATATGGTACGTAATTAAGTGAAATTACCTTTAATTTGAATAACTAAATCTATTATATTAAATTATAGCCATGTTTGTTAATATTTTATTATTTTTGATCAAACATCGAGATGTTTACAAACTTGTGAACTTTCTAAAGGTTATAAAATTATTTTAAACATCATATGTATCAACGACCGATATACATATATTCAGTTCTTTCTTTTGTTTTCAATTTTAGGAAGACGCAGCCCCAACAAAAGAAAGTAGCAGCGGATTGGAAACGGGTTACAGCCTCTACTGTTAAGGAATACGGCTAAAATACAACTATGACAGAAGAAAGATTACCAATTGTCAGTGGTTTTCTTTATTTATTATACATGCAGACAGAATTATTTTCAATTATACATGCAGACAGAAGGTTATAATCACAGTCTAGTTTCCGAATCTCCCATCTTTAAAAAAATCATTTTCTTTCCAGTAGCAATAAATTTGGGGAACGTCAATTGGCCTCCTTATTGTATCAATTACATTATTTCCATATACTTTAACTTTCCACAATTTATTTTTACTTCATATACATAACATAAATATATCACCATAGATTTTCTATTTTTATCAAAAGAATCGACATGTCTTATTTACTTTTCGCAGCGTGTTATTTTGCAATTTTCGCAGCGTGCTATTTTACTGCGTACTTCTTAATCTCAAATCAAAACAGTGACGCATTGCATAAATCAGCGAACACCTGGTTCCATCACTTTATTATAAAATGCCATCTGCTATCAAATATTTAAAAAAAATATGCTCGTGTATGGAAATCGTAATTTCTGAACCCGTTTCCACTGGTACTAAGCAGTAGACTCTGGTGGCTATAAGCTGCGTAGGCGCGATTCCTTTAACTTCCATAAGTGAATTTATCTCTTGAGAATCAGTAAAAATTTTGTTGTATGTGTTTATATCCATCTACTTGATGGAAAAACATTTCTTGGCTATAACTGGTCACTGCGCCTCAAAGCAACCAACAATCTTTCGTAGGATAAAGACATACAAACTAAGTGAAGGAGTCGGTGACTGCAATTCTATGATTATAATTTTATTTGAACTGGGAAGGACTCCGAGATGATCTAAGTGATAAGTATGAAGAGTGGTATCTTCCTACTGCAAAGGATGCCAGTACGCCTTCTTGTTTCCAGTCTTGCGGTTAACTAATATGCATGTAACACAAATTTAAATATATATTTCCACTTTCTAATTAACTGAGGAAGGAAAAACTCTGAGATTTAATATGCTCTCCTGTTCGTTCCACAGCGAAACGCCCTTCTCATTGTCATTCTCAATTACTCCTTCTCGATAAAAGATGGAATTACAAGTAGATTTGCACCATTAACGAATTTATAAAGGATGTCATGCTGAAACACAGTCTTCAGATGATTGGTTTAAGCACTTCTTTTATAGCACGGAGTTCAGAATCTTCGTCTTGTGTCGTTGTATTTGAACAATGAATGGATCAGGGGAGTAGTAGAGAAGTAAGAGTTCAAGCACAAGAGGAGAGAGGATAAGGAGGGTAATTTGACCAATAAGGAGGATTAGAGTTCATAAACAGGAGGATCGGAGGATAGCTAATGAGCAAACTAGTAAACCGATAGAGTGAGACATGCAGAGAATTGGTATTAATATACATAATTTATATAAAAGGAGTTTCTTTAAATAAGGTATGAATTTGAGTGACAGAAGTGTTTATAAAAGTTTCATTCGGGTTACAAATTCTGGGTTACAAATCTTACTACTTTAATTTTCCTTTTGTTACTTTTTTCCACAAAATTTTTGATAATGTTCCGTAAGGGAACATTGGAGATCTTTTTTATGCTTACATCTTGCTATTTTAAATAAGCTTTTGCTGGTCTTACCACATACACTGTATTTTGGATTACTTGTTATTTCATTATATGGTTTTATAAATTGTCTTTTAAAATGCAAGATCTGAAATGAAATTTTCTTTGATTTTAAGATTTTTGTTTTTTTCCCTCAAAAATTAATTATACTTTAGATGCTATAGCACATATTTTATTGCAGAATTTTTTAAAAATACTATACATTTAAGTGAGCATAAAATTTTTCAAACTTTACGAGACCCGTACTATGAGCATGTTTCCTTACGCATTTGAAAGCAGTGATGGTAGTATTAAAACCATTTATCCTATAAAATCAAAATGAAATATAATTTTTTAATCAATCTTCCTAAACTTGAGTTTACTTTATAAAGATTTGCAAACTGTTCTTTTGATGAAATTTTCTTTGATATAAGGATTCATATTTTAAAAGTTAGATGTTTTTACTCAAAAATTAATTATATACTAAATACTATTACACATATTATACTATTGAAATAATTCTTTTGAAAACATTTTCAATTGAAACATACATTAGATGTTATTGCAAACATTTAAATGCAGATTTGTTTATTATTTTTTAATTTTACAAATAAGACATTTTTAAATTTTGATTCTTAAAGTGTGTTTTATGCACAGTAAAAAATAATTATAAAAAACCTGTAAGAGTATAAAATAATTTTTTGCTTTTATTTGTAACTTTATGAGACGCATACTATGAAGATCTTTCCTTGCACATCTGAAGTAGTGAAAAATATAATTAAAAATTATTTGTTTTGTAGTTCTAAATAAAATGATTTTTTAAATGCTTTTTGCAAACATACATTTTACTAAACATAAACTTCCTTTTATTTATTTTATTAAAAAACATTATACATATTGTAGTTTGTAAATTCCAGAGCAAAATACGAATACTGTACGAAGTTATAAAGTATTTTACAAGATACTTTGTACAGTTTTATTAATTTTAAATGTACTATATTGCTATGTTAAATGGATAGTAAGTGCGTTTTCTGTTATGGATATAATGAGCGCACATCTGTGCTGCTAAGCAAATTAACATTTGCAATTTTCTTCATATTTAATGCATAATCTAAAGATTAACACATCGTTGTTAGTTTTACACATGAGTAAAATTAAATAATAATTGAAAATTTTAAGTATTAATGTGAATTTTAAAATGAACAAATAGTATTAAAATAATGGATTAAATCTGAATTCTATGTATTTTTAAAATAATCTCCTCAAAAACCAGCACCGACAATTCTTAAACAGATTGAAGGAAGCCACATCGAAACAAAATTAGAACACTTTTTAATAGAAAAATATCATGATTCATATATTTTACAAAAATACATTGTAGTAAAAGGAGAACTTACATTTTATATACTTGCATTTTTTAAGACACATATTTCCGACGATTCCAATTATTAAATGCCATCACCTCAGCTTTGGGGTAATGCAAATTATTTTTGTGAGGACTACATGATAGTTTTCGGATATCTTTTTTTGCTAATTAGAACACCTAGTGCATTGAATTTGAACTACTCATATTGTTCCAAGTTGATATTCGGAATATTCAATGCATTTAGGCGTTTGTTTCTTTTCCACACAACCACCTTTGTAAGCAACTAGGTGCTGAGTGCCACTCTTCGTCTGCTCGTACAATTCTAAAAGCTTAGAATCTAAACTTTCTAAAGGAGAAACACTTTCCCATGCCATGGGACAGAAAGAAGTCCACATATGTAATTTTCAACATATCGCACACTATTGTGTTCTTTGTCAATAAGTTTATGCCTATAAGGCGGTAAGTTAAAACGAATACTTGAAGCTGCGATTTTATGGCGATGTATCCGTATTCACGTACTAAGAAACCTTCTTGAGTCTGAAATCCATCAAAATCCACAGTAGCACAAATATTAAGCATTGCTATTGAAATGTGTTAGCTGTCCTTGGAAAAAGAATTGTAAACTAGAGGCACGAAGAACCAAACACACTTACTAATCAGTGAATAATAGCCTAAACTTACTTAACAGTAAAATTGAAATTTATCTTAGTCTTATCTTTTGTAACTATGAACGCATAAGTGTAGAATGTACTCAGAAAACATATGCTTGTGATAATGCTCCAAGTACAATTGGTTATTATCCAAGATTTTAACGAAAGGATATTCTACATAAAATGCATGTCATTTTTCTTTTTACTCTACACGTTGATGCGCTGAATACAGTTTAATTCTACGACTAAACTTGAGCAAGGAAAAAAACATAACCAAATATAATTTATAAGAGAAACTTCTTTGGACTTTCTTTAAAGTGAGAACTTTAAAGTATACTGGATTCTCTAAATTCTGCAGTTTTATTTTTTCTAAAATTACAACAGCAAATTAAATTATTTATTTCTGGGTTACAAGTCTTTGCCTTTATTGAAAAGAAACTAGTATCTTTGAGAAGTATCAGATTTTTAAAAATTGTCGAAGATAACCTTTTTCTTGGGATTTAACTCAATCTGCACTATAATTAAAAGAAACAGAGTTTAATATAATTTTAAGGAAAATGAATAACCATTATGTAAATTTGAATCCAAAAGTTCCAAACATGTCTATGCTCATTAAACGCCTATTAAAATTATAAAACTTTTTATCAAAGACTTGTTTAAAAAATTGCGTAGGAAAGACTTATACCCCTTATAAAAATGTTGGATATTTTAATTATTTGTTGTTTCTGATTACATGTTAAATCTATTTACTAAAGAGGAATTTTAAAGTACCTTAAAAGGGAGTTACTAAATGCTTTAGGTAAGGTGTGTAAATGTATTTTGCAATGCAAAAAAAGGAATGCGGGATATGAATATTCATTTTGCGATTATTTTTATTACTTGTCAATCATCTTGGTGCATTGTTTATTTTCTAAATTAAACTTTTTAGTACTTTTAAATCTTAAAACAAAAAGAAAGGAAGAAAAGTAATCATCAAGAAAGTAAACACCAAATTCAAAAATATATTTTAACGCATCTTTTCTCTTATTTTTTTACCATTGTCTTTTTTGTTGAAAAAACATTGTCATACAAAATTACTATAATTGTTGTGAAGAATATTTATTTGACAATACGGAATTGAAGAAAAAAATAATTTATTGAAAAAACGAATCAACACAGTTAATATATTTGTGACACCATATCTTACAAGTCTTTTATATACATCTCTCTAACAGTATTGAAAATATCTGTCATATTCAAATTCTCAAAAAATTCCCTCCAATATTATATAATACAAGCTGAACAGTTTATTGCTCAGTCTTACAAAATTAATAGCAAACTCTTTCCAGTTAACAGCACATAAAGCAAGGGCGAAAAATTCTCAAAAGCGTTCGCCAACTCTCATCGTCATACATTTATGTACAGATTGATTGAAAATTTCATTCTTACTGCCTAAACAGTTAAAAAGAATATTGATAAGTTTATTCACAATATCCTTTAGACACTTGCAGAGAAGCTATGGCTTCTCTCCAACAATCAGATTTATTAGTAACACCGCAGTAAGGTTTGTAACTTTCACCAGAAAAACATTTTTTTATTTCCAGTTTCACATAATATAACAACAAATACGTCAAAAGCGATATCTCCACTACATCTAACACATTGCCGTAGATTTCACACAATTTAAAATACTAATCAGAATTGATAAACACACAGCTGGGCGAGGACTGAAAAGTATGGTCTCCTGAAATACACGTTGTAAAACTAAGTTCATTATTCCCACATCAAACATTTTAGAAAGGCATACTTATTTTCTATAACTTTAACGTCGGAGGCAGTTGCAAAAGCGAAAAATTTGCTCAACTTTTACATTAGAGTGTACCATGATTTTGGATGCTGGGAAACACATTCCTTTGTTGATTGCAAGACATTGTTTTCATACAAAGCAAGTTTACGTAAGAGGACACGTGTGGAAGCGTTGGAGTTATTGATTAGCACGAATAAATAATCGCAAAGGTGCAAAACATTATCAGGAAGTGATGGCTTCGGCAAATTTAAACTTTCCCTTGGAAACACCTGATCATTGAAACGCATTCTTTTACACGCTTGGGGTTGATTTGTAAAACGCATCATTTTCAGAACTTTGAGGTACATTTTTCAAAAAAGCTTCAACTTAACCAAGAGATAAAGTCGTTCTGCGTCATATGATTCTAGATTTGATAAAAATAGAGGCCAATAAACCGAAATTTCAAGCAAAACTAATGCAACTCACCACTTATTCAGTTTTGCAGAGATAAAGTCGTTCGACGTCTTATAATTCTAGAGTGGATAACAATAAAAGCCGATAAACGGAAATTTCAAACAACGCTATTGAACTCACCACTTTATTTAATTTAAATTAAGTGGTGGACTCTTTTTTTGAAATACACGCTGCAAAACTAAGTCCACTTTTTAACTCACACACGCTTTAGAGAGACAGACGTCTTCCTCTATGACTTTAACATCAGAGGATTCAGCAAATTAGTTATACTTGCACACCTTTCTTGTAAGAAGAAACCAAATTTTAGGTTGCAGCGAAACACCATCCTTTGTTGGTGTAAGGCACCCTGTTCATTCTCAGCAAATCTACGGATGTGAGCCCTCGAAGAGCCGATGAAATTGTTCACTATCAGGAAAAGAGTTTCAGCGATATGAAACATGTAATCAGTGTGAGGATTCATTGATGGACCCCCCAATTAACCCTCCTAAGGCAAACTCGCCGACAGAGTCGTAAAACACGGACAATGCGTTTCCATCTCTCTGGCACCAGACGGTCTGGACTTGGACCGAAACGGACAAAGGGAATTCGTTCCGGACCGCCCAAGTGATTAGGTTTCCACCTGCCACGTAATTAAGCCACCTGCGCTAAGTAGCTAATTCCATTTTACGTCAGACAGTCGTCGCCAGATCAGCAACTAATTAAAAGCAACAACCAATCAAGATCGAACCAATCAAAAAACCACCAGCGAACAAAGGCTGCGAGGTTTTGAGGGGAGTCGAATCGTCAGTTCTTGCTTGTATTCTCGTTCGAGAGGCTTGACTCAGCGACCTTTTGAGCGGTCACTCCTTAGGGAGAAAATTTATTTTGGAAGACGGTTCTCTCACCCCGAGAGGACGCGTTCTTGTAGCCTGGCGTAGGCTGCCTATCTCGAGTTCCTGCTTTGGTCCCATCCGAGAGGCTCGATCCAGCGACCCTGCAAGTGGTCTAACTCCAAGCCAGTAAATAGCTTGGAGTTGTTTTCTCGACCTGAGAAACCGAAGGAACGTACTGGAGTTCCGGAAAGATACCGTTCCCGTCTTGTGCTGACCCGACGACCCCAGTGGAGCCGTCCCCTGATTTTGCCGAACCGACGACCTGCGAGGAATCCGGTGCTGAGTTCTCGTCCGACAGGGAACCTGAATCGACCCGTCATCCCATGAGGATCCGGTGCTGATCTTGTGTAATCTTCACACGACGAGTAGAGTCTCCACCCGAGACAATTGAGAGACCTTTCTCCCACTCAGAGACTTTCGTACGTGCCTGAGATTTCGACAACCTGTCGCATCCAGTTAGCAGAGGCATAAAAATTCGTGAAAGTGCCTTGTAAATAGATTCAAATATAGTCAAGAAATTGTTCTGAATAAAATTAATGTTTATTATTTAAGCTAGACTGTTCTCTGTAGATTTGAATCTACCACGCTACCCAGAGAAGTCGTTACATCGGGAAGTCGTTACATCCTCATGAACCATTTGATTGTTTGAAGAAACTCTCTTGCACACTTCAGGTGATTCGTAAATCGTTCCATTCTCGGGTAACAAATTTGTAAATACAAGTCCGTAGATCAGTGAAGTAAAAAAGAGAGTGATATCCGCTGTTCTCCAAACGATTGAAGGATCAACATTCATCGTACAAAGCTGTAAAATATCCGCAATCGGTAAATCTTAGACATCCAATGAAAAAATCCCAAGCACGACTTTTACAACACCACAAAAATCCCTCTCGGTAGCAAAAGGGAAGAGCTCCCATTGTTCAAAACTCTTACGTCCTCTTGGAAAAGATCAAGCATGCATTCTTATCACTCAAATCGTTGCCACTTGTTTAACACTAAACTCTGAAATCATCACGAAAAAGAATAAAAGTAAGCAGTACCAAAAACACCTCAACTCTTGCCTGTTCGAAACAACTCGTACAGTAGGGGGAAAAAAATCCAATTCCAAAACATAAACAAACGTCATATCCGGTTTGTATGTTGCCATTCCTTAAAATATTAACTTTCAAAAAACAACTCACCTCCAAGCAGGAGGAAACCACAAAAACACCTCAACTGTACGAAAAAAGAAATCAACTATACTCCCCATCCGGTATGTCATGTCGGCACTTTCGGTCATTGGGTATGACGTCATTCCCACATCTCCACTTCCGGTCACGTTGCGTGACGTCACTTTCAGTGATATACCGCCCCATAAACTACTAACATGGTCTGAATGGATATGTAGGATTTTATTGCTTGGGAGCAAACGTCGAAGTGTTTACGAACTTATGAACTGAAAAATACTTTTAAACACCATATGTATCAATGACACACATTTTCCTATTCAGTTCATTCTTTGTTATCTATCTAATATTAGGAAGACGAACAAAAAAAGTTGAGGGAGAAGGGTTCAAGCCCCTTCTGTTAAATACAAATATGACAGAAACAAGATTACAATTATCAAACTGGTTCTCTGTTGTTTCAGCCTAGCTTTACATTACGCATTCTAAATGCGACACATGAAATACCAAGTATACATACAAACAGAAGCGACCAAGGTTTTAATCCCACCCTATTTCTCGAATCTAACATACTTTAAAATCATTTTTTCTTTCCAATAACATTGGTTTTTGGAATGTGGATTCCTATTGGTAATCATTACATTAAATTCAAAACAATTTTCACTCTTAGTTCAGGCACATAAAATAAATATCGAAACGTAGATTCATTTCTATTAATACCAAAAAGTGCAAATTTCTGTATGCTTTTCGCAGCGTGTTATATTGCAGTGTCCGTATACTTCTCACGCTTCAATCCGATAGTATAAGAATAGCTTCAACACACTCTATTAAAGTAAACAACCCTGACGTTCTCTCTTTTAAGAAAACTTTCAACTTTTCCAGATATAATATTTTATAACAATAATATTATTCCTACATGTACAAAGTTTATTCAAAATTAACTTTACTCCAAATGGCATGCAGTTTTAAATCGATTCTTGGTGGTACGTGCTTTCGAAATGGAAACCACGTACCTATTTAAAATGATGGATGTTTAACGTTACCAATCTTATTTTACATATAACACTTTAATATGACTTTATTTAGACTTTTACTGCCTTATTTTAAAATGACTTCTTTGTAACGTAACATGTACCCTCTTTCTGAAAGAAGTCGTTACCGTCTTATTTTAAAAGGTTTTGTTTTGTACACTTGATTTATTTTAATAAACAGAATTCTACGAAAAAATATGTATTGAACTATATAATGAACCATGTTAAGAAAACTTGGTCAAAATATACGCATACCGCCGACAAATCAACTCAGATCTAGCCAATAGTTTTCGCAAAATAAATCTGTACCTTAGTAGAAAAATACCAATGTCTAAATTCGCTGATTGTGAGTTATGAAAACCAGTCATTTGTGTCCGTCGTGGCTCAGTGGATATGCCCACTGCACTAACCACCTTCGAGTTGTAGGCGGCGCAGGTTCGATTCCTCTCAGGTGCATTCCTCCTTGGGTGTATTTCTTCGGTGTCAGTAAAACTTTCATTGTGTGTATGTCTATTACTTGATATTGTATGTCATGTGTCTGGAGCAGCATGGTCAAATATGTCCCTTGCGACATGAAATCTCAACAAGTCCTTCCAGGTAATGATAGTTTTTTTTCAAAAGTATGCCAATGCCCTCCGGTGAATACTTTTCGAATGTATAAAAATATTGTAAGTATTTCTTGCGCTGTATTATATATACACTACCTGACATTGAAAATGTAACACCAAGAAGGAGTTGGCAGAAAGTGATGAAATTTGGCAAACAGAGAGAGACAGCAACGAGCAAAAGTAATCTTTAATGCAACATTATACACCTTGCCACTGAGCAGTTAGAACGTCTGATCAGTAGGTTGTAGGACCACCGCGAGCGGCGATACAGGCAGCAACACGTCTAGGTACAGACGCAATGAGTGTGGAGATGGTGTCCTGAGGGATGGCTGCCCATTCCCTGTCAACCATTTGCCAGAGTTCATCTTCTGAACGTGCCGGTGGCAACGCATGCAAGCGACGTCCAATGACGTCCCAGAAATGTTCGATAGATGAGATGTCAGGGAAGACAGCTGGCCAGGGAAGCACCTGGGTACCTTGCAGGGCATGTTGACTGATGCGTGCCGTGTGCGGCCGGGCGTTATCCTGCTGAAGAATGGCTGGGCACCCCCTGAAGGAAAAAGGCATTGGCACCGGCTGCAGCACGTCATCCACGTATCGTTGGGCCGTCATAGTGCCCTGAATACGGACCAGAGGTGACCTGCTATCGTAGGCGATGGCGCCCCAAACCATTATACCGCGTTGTCTCGCGGTATAATGGTATGACGGTATGACGTTCCACAGATGCGGCCGGATTGGCCCTGTCACCACGTCGGCGCCAGACTCGTACACGGCGACTGTCATTGCTAAAACAGAAGCGTGACTCGTCTGAGAACACCACCCTGTGCCATTCCGTCGTCCACGTGGCTCTATCCCGACACCATTTCAAACGGAGACGTCTGTGCTGTTGGGTCAATGGTAGTCGTCTCAACGGGCGCCATGAGTGCAGGCCGCCAGCGGCTAATGGTCCTGGACGATATGGGAGCATCAAGGGTGGCCTGCACATGCTGCAAAAGAGCGACAGACGTGGCTTGCTTCTACCCTATAAATTTCTTCCAGTTCTGCGCACTCCTCCGTCCTCTCTCTCTCTCTCTCTCTCTCTCTCTCTCTCTATATATATATATATATATACTATATACATATACATACATATAGATAGATATAATTTATATATAGATTTGTTTAATTGGGACGAAGGACTAACAAAAACACTAGTTTAGAAGAAAAATATTTAATAAAAAAGCAGTTCTTTATACATATTAATACAAAATATAAAAAAATGAGTTACGTAAAAAAGTTATCTAATTGCCTGGCAATATTAACAAATTAAGAAAGGTTTAAACTTGCAGTCACCAGCTGCATTCCCGCCAACCATCGCTGTCAATCGATCTTTAGGACCCTTTCTTCCTGGAAACTTTTTTTTCTTCACGTGCGATAAAAGTTCTTTTAGGCATCTTCTTTCAGAACAGGCCAGTCTCATCCACGTTAAATACGGTTTCGCTGCTATAGTCACCTTCTATCATAGGCATGAGTGTCTCAAGTTATCGGCACTTGCCGCCTCTCCACTCTCAGCGATAATGTGCCAATTACAGCGAGTTTTAAATCGGTTGAACCAACCGTAACTAGCTACAAAGTTTTCATCTTCGGCCGCCTCCCCAGCTTCTTCTTTCAACCTCTCCAAAATCAGCTTAGCTGGATAGCACAGTGCTCTGATCGACTGCACAATTCTTCACTTTACTTTATCGCACCATAATTTCAGCATTGTTTCCATCTCAGCAATAAGACTATGACGTTTACGAATAATGCTTGAGTTCAAAGATTAAGCCTTTTTCACCGCATCGGGAATTCTTTATCTTTTATGATTGTTCTTTCTGTGGATTCCGGTAGCACAAACTTCTTTGCCAATTCACAAATTTTCATTCTGCTATTCAAATCCTTGATAATGGTCAGTTTGCATTCCAAAGATATCGTTTTCCTTTTCTTACTAGGTGCAGGAGAATCAGATTTACTTCGTTTGGACGACATAGTTTTTTTAACGGCTTAGAAAACGTATAACAAAACAATCTTCACTTTCGTCGATCGTCGAATCATAATCGTGCAGGTAGAATTCGAGCGAAACACGTCCAACGCGTATCACTGAAGAGAAGATAGCGAGGGGGGGGGGCAGTGTTGCCAAATGAAAAAAATCAAGACCCGCATAACTCCGAGTTAAACATACAAAACATTAAAACGTAAAGTAACAGAAATGCAGACCAGCAAAACGCCGAAAAGTCAAATATGCAGAAAAGCAAAAAGACACATGGCTAAAAAGCAAAATACTGGGGGTATGAAAATAGTCAAACCGAAGATAGAAAGCAGAACTCTCCATGTATGCGCGCTGAAGCTGCAGACATAGCTTCGGTTCAATAGCAATATGATTCAATATTACCAAACAAAACAAAGAGAAATTTAGGAATTTAAACCAAGAAAATTTCGAAAAAAAATGAAGAAGCGTTGGTGGATGAGGGCGTCATCAGGGAGAAGCTTGACCCAGGCGACACAATATGGACTTTTCTGCGTGTGGGCGGCAGTTCACCAAAAGTAGCCCACACACCCCTCCAAACACCATAAGAAGAAAGGCAAAATTAAAATTAGAAAATCAAAACCGGGGACACCCTTGGATGTCCCCAGCCCACACGCAGAAAACACCATCTTGTGTTGACTGTGTCAGGCTCCTCCCTGATGACGCCCTCATCCACCAACGCTTCTTCATTTTTTTTCGAAATTTTCTTGGTTTAAATTCCTAAATTTCTCTTTGTTTTGTTTGGTAATATTGAATTACATACAGGGTGACCTGTAAAGCCCCTTTAAGGCTTTAAATTTGAAACAGCGTCTCGTATAGTCAAATAAGTAACGTGTACCTATAGTAAAGTGACCATGCTGGATTTATTGAGTCAGCTTACAGCGCTCCTAGCGGCCAAATAAGGAAGTTAAAAAAATAACTCGAAAACTAAAGATCTGCCAAAAGTTCAATTAGAAAAAGTGCGCAATACCATAATAAAAGCACAGGAAAAAGTTTTATAGAGTTATCTGTAAAATTGGCGGAGATATTCGCGATTGAAATTTGAACTATTCCATGCCTTGAAAAGGGATCGTCCAGAAATTCAAAAACGTGTTCTCCGGTGTTATTATACAGTTTTTCTGAGTTAAGCAACGACGAATTTAAATTCAACAACAAAGAAAGTAAAAAAAGATAAATAAAAAATATCTGAAAAACGCACTCCGGAAAATAAAAAAAAAAAACTGACGATCCGAAATCACAAATTTCGCGCAACAACTCTCGGCTATACAGCCTCGAACACAGACTTACTATTTAATAATTTTATCCTGATAAACTTTGAGCAGATGCGAAAATGTCAGAAACAAATACACGTTATTCAGTGTGGCACATTGGAGAAGTAAAAGACACAGATGAGCAAAAGCAAGAAATTTATTGCTAAACAAAAACATGGCGAGTGTGTATAAAAAGGTCACCATCGGCACTATAAACATTAGCATTCGATGAAGTAAAGTACGGCGGCATGCACATTCCTTATCTGCGTTGTGACAGTAGCGCAGTTATCGATGATACGCTGCCGCAGATTCAGCAAACTTGTCGACGGAGCTTCATACACCCGATTTTTTATGTAACCCCAGAGGAAGAAATCGGGTGGGGTGAGATCTGGTGATCGTGGAGGCCATTCAACACAGCCACCGCAGCCGATTATCTGTTGGCCAAATCTGTTGTTAAAAAACTGTCGCACTGCGTGCTGTTTGTGCGGCGGGGTTCCATCGTGTTGGAACCACAGGGAAGACAAGAACGCCAGATGAATATCATCGATAAAGTCAGGTAACACATCCTGTAACAATTTCGGTCCATTTAGTGAACTGTCATAGAACTCAAGGCCTATTAGACGATCCTTCCAAATACCGCATAACACATTCGTGGACCACTGCACCTGCTGTCTGACGGAAACTCCCCATGAGGGATTTTCTAGTGTCCAGAAATGGGTGTTGTGTCGGTTCAGCATCCCGTTTCGGTGAAACTTAGCCTCGTCCGACCATATTTTGTTGGAAAAAATTCTAACCTCTAATTCGTTCAATGCACAATTGTACCTGTCAAAGCGTCGCTGTTTGTCTCCCGGTAACAATCCTTCCTGCGGAATTGCATGGTAGGGATGTGCACCATTGTCGTGCCATACTTGGCTTTGTACTAAGCCACTTTGGATGCTGATTTGTCAAGTACTGCTGTAGGGATGGGCTAAAGCGTACGCCAGTATGTCTTCTGCTGGTATTCAACTAGGCATACGTGGTCTGCCCAAACGAGGTCGACTTCTAGTGCTGCTTGTGTCTCTGAAACGTCGAACAACGTTTCCAATGGTTGCTGAAGTTGGATGTGGACAATTTGAAAACCGAACGGCATAAGTCCGTGCAGCCTGGACCGCATTACGTTGGCATTCGCCATAGAGAAGCACCATCTCACAATACTGACTATTAGTGAAAGTCGCCATTTCCTCACAGCGTACCGTATGAATTGAGAACACCGGCTCGGGCCGGTTTTTATCTGATACGTAACACAATGTGGATTTGCATACATGCGAAACCGCAGTAAATGTCCACTGTTTTGCCCCGGATCGTGGGCATGGTCGAAACTTTCGTTCCTGTTTTAATCTACAAATTTCGTATTCAATTTTATAAGAACGTTTAATTCACGCTTTTATCTTATTCGTCTACAAATAAATTTTAAGTTTTCTGTTGCTGTGAATCTACCAATCATCCACTGAACGACGAGCATTTGTTTCTGATATTTTCTCGTCTGCGCAAAGTTTATCAGGGGAAGGTGAAAATTAACTATCGTCGCACTGGAGCTACACAACGGGCTATTGGCAATGGTCCGGGATCAATCTTCAAAAAAAGATCCGAGGACAAACTGTTTAATTTGGAACCACGGTCAGCTGACGCAGTAACACCTGAGCTGGCACACCATTCTCCGCAATTCCACATGACACCAACGCGAGGACTTTGAGGTAACGACGGATTTTGCGTACACTAGCCCCTTTTTAACGCGTCGGTTATTGGATGGAAAAGACGAGGATCGAACTAACAACCTTCTGGTTTGCAGTCCGTCACTCTACCAACCGGGCTACCGCGGCCCCTAAAGTTTATCAGGATAAAATTATTAAATAGTAAATCTTCGTGCCTGTTTTAATCGTGTATTTTGTTGTGCGAAAATTGCGATTTCGGATTGTCAGTTCTTTTTTCATATTCCGGAGTGCGTTTTTCAGATGTTTTTTTATTTACCTTCTTTTACTTTCTTTATTGTTTGAATTTAAATTCGTCGTTGCTTAACTAAAAAAATCGTATTACACCGGAGAACACGTTTTTGAATTTCAGGACGACCCCTTTTTCAAGGCATGGAATAGTTCAAATTTCAATCGCGAATATCTCCCGAATTTCACAGATAACTCCATGAAACTTTTCCCTGCGCTTTTATTATGGTATTGAGCACATTTTTCAAATTGAACTTTTTGACAGATCTCCTTTAGTTTTCGAGTTATTTTTTTAACTTCCTTATTTCGCCGCTAGCAGCGCTCTAAGCTGTCTCAATAAATTCAGCATGGTCACTTTACTATAGGTACACGTTACACTCTTGACTATACGAGACGCTGTTTCAAATGTAAGGGGAATAAAGGGACTTTACAGGTCACCATATACAGGTAATTTCTCGGTGGGGTATAGTTTTTTAATGAAGATGGCAGTACCACCTCTGGCTTTGGTGTTGGTAGGAAGGTCTAGATCATTCCTGTATATGTTGTAGTTAGGTATGTGTATGTTTATGTTGGGTCTGAGGTGAGTCTCTTGCAGACAAATCATCTTTGGATTATTAGTGTTTGTGAATTCTCGGAGTTCAATTATTTTATTCCAAATGCAATTTGCAATAAAATTATTGAAAACCAGTTCCAGAAACATATGCTAAACCCTAAGTTTGTACGACCTATTAAATGTTAGCAGAGAAACATTGAGCTAGTAAGAAGATTTGGGGAATCCGAGCTGAGCGTAACTTTGTTACTATTTGGGATG
The DNA here is from genome assembly GCA_933210815.1 of Meta bourneti. Taxonomy (NCBI): domain Eukaryota; kingdom Metazoa; phylum Arthropoda; class Arachnida; order Araneae; family Tetragnathidae; genus Meta; species Meta bourneti. The sequence continues at coordinate 5,451,608 of OW119924.1, read as the reverse complement.
TAAAGTGAATCACAGAACTGCTACTCAATCACCGGTACTTTATAATCACAGTTCTTACCTGTTACTGAAATATCAAAATAATAGTGATTTATTACCACTGATTACTGGAACAGTGATTAAGTATACCTGGGATTCTATAGCAATGATTGAGGGCTAAGTGATATCTGTTAACCCTGATACTGGGACTCGGTAGCACTGATTCAGGATTAAGTGATATCAGCTGATACCATTTAACCGCTATCGGTGATTGTGATCGGTGACAGTGACTGGTATTGGAGATTCGGTAGCAGTTTTAACTGTGACTGAGTATCAGTGATTTGGTAGCACTAATAAGTGATTCGGTGGAATGATGTATAGCTGTGCGGATTTGAGACTTAACATACTTGTGTTTCTCTAGGAGGATAGGATTTTCAACCAGGGTGCTGTGCCACATTAAAGGTGCTCTATGACACACCAGGGTGCTACGAATGACACACCAGGGTGCCGAGTACGGTTGAAAGCTAAGGTCTGAGGAAAACGTTTTTAAAATTTGCTATTTAAATGACAAATTAATTATTGACATTCAACTTTTCCTAATTATCCATTTTTTTATACTATGAGCTATTAAATTTGTTTTTCGTTCTTTTTTATTTTAGTTAAACATAATTTTTTTATTCCTCTCTTTCTAAATTGTTTTCAATTATAAAATAATGTATTATGTGCGTACAAATGGGATAAGATTAAAGTAGGTACCGTTGAAGATTTTATGAGTTAAATTGGACTAAATCAAGGTCATCAAATAATTATTTGGATTTCCTAGTCGATTGAACAAGAACATGAATGTACGCTGATATTTTTACACGGAAAAATTCTGTTATTATGTCAGACAATTTGTTCAGTTTTGCCTACATTTCGTTGTTGCTTTAAAATCCCAAGATGAATTAAGGGTGTAAACAAAAAGAAAAGTTTTTAAAGTGGGTGGAGGTAATGTGATTGAAATGCAATAATCATAATTTTTAAAACGTAATTTTTCATGGTTGCAAAATTTTCTTAATATATGGTAACCATATTTCATTTAAGAGCTTTACCGAACAATCAAATATTTGTTTTCATACAAAATTTTTTAGAAGTAAGATACGAAATTTGTAAATGTGTGCAAAAAAGCTAATAAGGGTTCAGGCAAAGGTCCCTATCATCCTCTGAATCCTCCGCTGCATTTGCCGTTTATTTCGTAGATATGTAATGTTTACCGCATTTTTTAATCGTTTTACGAGTTTCTGCATTCTCCTAAAGTTGAGTCTTAAAAAGAAGCAATTTTATAGGGTAGAAACAACACAATGAAGTATCAGGTTGGCAATTAAGTTCCCGCCATTTTTTTAAATTTTAACATTTCGCATACCATTAAATGTTTTTGGCATAATGTTTTAAATCATTCGAAAGAGGATGTTTTGTTCTACCGAAATCTGTTTTTTTGTTCGAGTTCATTTATGTTAATTTTCAGATCATTAAAATGGATTGTCAAGTTGAGAAAAATGGGCATTTTCGATACCTCCTTTTTGCTTTTAATCAAGGTTCTAAGGCCGCAAAAGCTGCTCGCGACATTTGTGCTGTGTATGGAGAGGGTGCCATAGTGAAAGAACCGCTCGTGATTGGTATGCCAAGTTCAAAAATGGAAATTTTGACCTCAAAGACGCACCTCGTTCTGGCCGTCCAGTTGAGTTCGATGAAGAGCGATTAAACCAACATTTGCACGAAAATTCACGTCAAACGACAAGGGAACTGGCAGAGAAAATGGAATGCTCCCACACACTGCTATAGAGAAGCATCTTCACTCGATGGGAAAGGTTCAGAAGTGTGGAGCATGGGTTCCGCATGCTTTAAGTGACAACAACAAAAATCAACGAGCCACAATCTCCGCTGGTTTGCTTGCTCGTAATCGCTCAACTCGTGGACGCAAGCAACGATTTCTTTGCCGAATCGTTACTGGCGACGAAAAATGGTGCCTGTACATTAATATGAAGCAGCGTAAGGAATGACTTAGGCCCGGTAAACAAGCGACACCGCGCGTGAAACAAGATCTTCATCCGCGTTAAACGATGTGCGTATGGTGGGACTGGGAAGGGATTATCCATTACGAATTGCTTGAACGGAACCAAACGGCCAACGCGGAACTCTATGTTCAACAGATGGAACGACTTAAAACGGCGGGTAACGAAGCTGTAACAAATATATTCTGAAGTATCGTAATAAAAAGTGCAATTTTTGTAACTAAATGTTTTATTTTTTAAAACGTACAAATTGATCGCTTCAATCATAAAATTTCAATGCTTATTTTTTGGAATTTCTTGTCTTTCAATGTATTTTTTAATAGAAATTTTACACTTTGGTTTTGGAAATTAATAAATATACTTTCCCACATCTTATGAATTTCTGTATTCTTGAGAAAAATTTCTACAAGGGGCGACCAACAATAATAGCCGACCGACAATGATAATTGCGACCCAAAGATTACACATTCGAGGAGAACGGACGTATTTTTGCTGCGATCCTTGTCCCTTCGAGTGACAACTCAACCAACGCCATTGATCATCAACTGGAACTAGTTGATTCTACGAGTCCTTATTAGGACTGGCTAGCCTACTACGACGCCAAGTGTTTGTGTTTGTAGTGTTCCAGACTGTGCTACAAACAGTGCTATGGTCATAAGTGATGCCGATAAGGATTTTATGGAAACGCAACTATCCTACGAAAAGTTCAAAGTAGCTAAGGACTCGAATTGTGCAAATTACAAACCATGAAGCCCTCATAGGATTACTCAGTGCACAAGAACCTACACATCAATCAACTAAGATAATCCAAGTTGCCACTACAGAGGCTCTCTGAATTTGAACCTTCTATTTTAGAGTGGAAGACTGTTAGACGTAAATTGAACGCACGGTCCTCTAAATCTACAAAGAGATCAAGCAATCAGTGCTATTCCCTCTAAAAACCAAACAATGTCTATGCTCAAAATGCTATAACTAATGCTGGCCCAAGCATTCTAAATGTTGGTGATAATGATATTGTTTCTGTAAATCGTTTTGATGTTTTAAATTATATGTCTATTGATGGTGATTCTTGGGATGTTGTGAAGAGTCCCAAATACCGCCTATCATGATTACCCTTACTGAGGACTATCGAGTCCTAATTAATAGCTTAAACCAGGCATTTGGTTTTAGATTGTCGTAAACAGTCTGTTCCAAGGCTGTTTACATCCTTAGGTACACACCTCTTGACCTGTTGCTTCTCCCTTGGCTCATATGATAAGTAGTTTCGTCACGTGACCACGTCTGCCTTTTACATTAGATACCAACCAAGACGCTCCACAACAAAAACTTTCTGGCAACTCAAAAAAAATTCAGACTGCAAGATATTCCAACTGTAGACAGAAAGCAGCAGCAACTGCAACACCCCGTCTGGTTCCGGCGTTTTAAGGTTGCCGGGAAAGGGAAAATTTTGAAAACTGATCTGACTGTGAAAGTTTTAGGGGGATTCTTAGCGGGGTTCTGGGTGGTTCAACCAGGTTTCTTGAGAAATTTGGGGCAGCCCCTCCAGGAGGCAACATGGCCCAACTCTTATCAGTTGATGCATCTTGTGTTTTCGGTACGGGGTATTGTGCAGGTGGATGTGCCGTGGTCATCACCGCATCTCAGGCACCAGGGCTTCATTACGCAATTGGCGAACTGTGCCCAAGGCCATTGCAATTGAAGCATTGTGACGGCCCTCCGTTCTTCCGGTAGCTCTCCATGGTTATCGACATGTTAAAGCATTCTTTAATTTTGAACATTTCTTCGTCTTCATTTTTTAATGACTTCAACTAGAATAGGCAGGGGGAGTTTTGATCGAAATTGTTTAAGTTGGGAAACTTTAATGACTGGTATGCCTTTTCAGTGAGATCGGTTATATCTTCAATCTCAGTGTCCCTTGCCAGGTTTTTGATTACCACTTTGATAAGCCTCTTAAACGAGGGGGTGACGATGTTTCCTTCAATACCTTTCTCTCTTAGGAATAGGGTAACTCCTCTATGTTGGAGGGTGAAACAGAAGAATTTTAGAAATTCTCCTGACAGCTTGTTCGTAATTCCAGAACCTAATTTCTCTGATCTCTTTTAGCAGTTCCGTATAGTTCGGAATGGGCTTAACCATGATAGGCTGGATTTTTTGGAGATGTTGTTAGGGTTCTCGGTGGCATTAATGATTGGGTTGAATCTGTTTTGCATAGGGCCTCTTTCAACCGATTTGAGGGTAAGCGGCTTGGCCGTTAATACCTTCAAGGAGAGCTGAAACCCCTGGTCTAATTTTTTGACAGGTTTTGGTAGGGAGGAAGAGTCAACTGACGTCCTAGAGCGTTTGAGATTAGTGTGTGATACAATTGGTAGCAAAGCAAGAACCAAAAAGGGCAAACCTACTTCAAGCTCCTTGGATTTTGTCCTTGGCCTCTTGGAGTTTCTTGGATGTTACTTCGACAAGTGCTTGTGTGTCTTCTGAAGGCATCTGGTGCAGGAGTTTCATGGTAGCTTCAGCCCACAGGCTTGGTTGTTGAGGCCTTGTTTCTCATTCTTCTTGTCTTTTTGGATAAGTAAACACATATCCTGTGGTGTGCATTCTTTAATACTTTTGACCGCCTCGTGTAGTCCTTGTGATAGTGGCAAATCCTCTTTCATGTCGGAATGTACACCTTCCATGGAGGTCAAGCTGTTCGAATTAGTGGGTTGCTCAGTGCGAAGAGAAAACAGGGTTCAAGAACGTAAATCTTGAAAAAGACTTGCGTATCGATGATAAGCAAAAACAGGTGCAAACTTCTCTGACCGTGGCTAGAAAGGGAACGAAACTGCGATATTGAATACAATCGTGCGCTGACGATTTGTCAAGTGTACTGTCAACACACACACTGAAACCTGTCTATCTGTTAAATTAGGGCGAAATGTTAAACGTAAGCAATGAGTCGCCACAATTAGCGTCTTCAGGGTGTATTTGACTCAGAAAATCATTCGGAGCCTGAAGCGATAGCAGTGATTACGAGTTGGCGGAACAAATACGCATGGTTTTTGCTTATGGCAGCCTTTCAACTGGTGAGCTTATAATCTTTGTAGAACTTTGTAAGAGTGCATAATAGGAAGATTAATGGGATTGGTTTATTTTATGGCGCAAGGATTATATTCGGTCAAGATGAGCCAAACACATGAACGACAACATGAAGTATTAGACATACACACAGAAGGACAGTTTTACAGACACAAGAGAGAAATACACACAGGGACAGGAATTGAATCAGCGCTTGCAACAACTCGCATGTTCCTAACACAATGTTCAAACCTACTGACCCAATCTGGCCCGCACTATAGGAGTAAGAGGAACATTGGAACTACTCCTAAGTTTTAGATTAGTTTCGTATATATAAATTCGATTGAGCATACTCGCTTCTGCTTTCAATGGAGGTATTGTATTTTTCCTTTCTTTTGTCTGTGATGACTGTTAAAACTCGTAACAAACTTTTTCGAAGTGAAACAAGATATCCCTAAATCGCGACTGAAGTGGGATCTGTTCAGAAAAACACACCCATTCGCTCCAAAAGTGTTATTGGAATATTACCAAGCCATTCTACTTTTACACATGAATCTGTATAAATGGCAATTTGATTACTTTTGTACTAATATATTTGTTCAATTTTATTTTTTTGTTTTGGTGAAAATATTAAATTTGAGGTGCTCTTGTGTGTTTACTCCCGATTTACAACCGTTTAAATCTTTATTAATCATAAACGCATTGAGAACAATAAGGGAACTATTTGTACAATCACTTGATTGACTACTTGTGTTCTTCAGTTCATAATAAATATTCAGTTGCATAATTTGTTAAACAATGTAAGAACTTTTCGTGGTTCAGAAATTCTAAGATCTATCACAAATATTTTATTTTCAATGATAACGAAAACAATACTGTTATTAATAGTAGATCTTTATGCAGAGATATCTTTCTCTGAAAATTTGTTTTCTTCAAATAATATAAAATTGACAAAATAACATTTTTCAAGTGAGTCAGTGGACGTTGTTTCTAAAACTATTCGAAAGTACTTACACAGCTGTTTGGACGCTGACATGTTTCACCTGTGCGGCTTTGTAAACAATTGTCCATGCGTAATTAATTCAACCATGCATATAAAAAGCCCGAGGTGTGAGGCTGCCATTAATCTTGATTCCTTAGAGAAATCAAACAGCATTCGCCATGTCTCCAATGAACATTTTCTTCTCCGTTGTATTGTCGGTGGCCTACCTCGTAGGACTCGGTAAGATTTTCAGTGTACTTTTTTCACATATTAAGAATTTGTTTAGTAACCTGTGGGGCTGTAGGGAATGAGTATGTATGTGTACTTTAATTAAACATGCTATGGGTTATAGAAACTAAAAGTAACCTATAAACGCTTTTTAATTTTAACAAGTCATTTAACATTGATCACGAAAGTAGAAGTGGGATTTAAGATAGTTTCATATCAACCTTCAAATTTCGTAATTTTGCAGCTCTCTTATGATTATTGGGTGCTTCTATAATTATATATAGCTGCTGCGTGAGGATAAATATTTGAAATGCTTGATTTCCCCGTTTTTGTCGCAATATCATATTTTTTTCTATTCATACATATTTTTGCAAACATTTGTAAATTAGTTCACACACATACATGGACTACTCCGTCAATTATCCATTTATTTGATACTTTTTACTCCTAACCGCTGGTCTTTCTAAAGATTCTTCGTACATATGGATGTATGTATATATGTATGTATATATATATATATATATATATATATATATATATATAATAAAAACAATCAAATTACAAAATATACAAAACATTAAAACGTAAAATAATAGAAATGCAGACCAGCAAAATGCCAAAAGATCGAAAAGCAGACAAGTAAAAAACCAAAAAGCCAAAAAAGTTGGGGGTAAAAAATAGTCAAGCAGAATCCAGAAGGCAGAACTGTCGGAGACTTTCCTGTTGACTATCAATTTTATCAATTTTAAAAAACTGGATTTGAACACTATTTTTTCGACTTCCGATTCCGATGTTCGGAATTTCGAGTCGGGGTTCCGTGTCGGAATTGCGGTTCCGATTTCTGATATACGGCGTTGTGAATGGCATTTGTTGGCGTTCCTCATGTAGTTTGCGGCGGGTTGTTGTCGAGCTTAGGTCAATCTATGTGGGTAAGTTTGTTTTCTCCTTTTTAATTTTAATCTAATTTCAATTTTAATTTTGTATTATATTTATCTTTGGTATGTGTCCTTGGTTGTCCCTGGTTTTGTTTTTCTAATTTATTTTCTTATGGTGTTTGGAGGGGTGTGTGAGCTACTTTTGGTGTACTGCCGCTCACACGCAAAAAACACCATATTGTGTTGACTGGGTGAGGCTCCTCCCTGATGACGCCGTGATCCACCAACACTTCCATCATTTTTTTTTTCAAAATTTTCTTAAATTTCTTGATTTTAAAATTTTTGGATTTCTCTTTGTTTTGGTTTGTAATTTTGAATTATATATATATATATATATATATATATATATATATATAAAACAATCAAATTACAAAATATTCAAAACATTAAAGCGTAAAATAATAGAAATGCAGACCAGCAAAATGCCAAAAGATCAAAAAGCAGACAAGTAAAAAGCCAAAAAAGTTGGGGGCAAAAAATAGTCAAGCAGAATCCAGAAAGCAGAAGGCAGAATTGTCCATGTATGAGCTCTAAAGCTGCAGACACAACATGGATAGTAAAATAATTCAAAATTACAAACCAAAACAAAGAGAAATCCAAAAATTTTAAAATCAAGAAATTTAAGAAAATTTAAAAAAAAAAATAAAGTGTTAGTGGATCAGGGCGTCATCAGGGAGTCATCATTGACTGGGTGAGGCTCTCACCCAGTCAACACAATATGGTGTTTTCTGCGTGTGAGCGGCAGTACACCAAAAGTAGCTCACACACCCCTCCAAACACCATAAGAAAATAAATTAGAAAAACAAAAATTAGAAAAACAAAACCAAGAATTAGAAAAACAAAACCAGGGACAACCAAGGACACATACCAAAGATAAGTATAATACAAAATTACAATTAAAATTAAAAAGGAGAAAACAAACTTACCCACATAGACTGACCCAAACTCGACAACAACCCGCCGCAAACTACATGAGGACCGCCAACAAATGCCATTCACATCGCCGAAAAATCAACAGATGAAAAATCAGAACCGCAATTCCGACACGGAACCCCGACTCGAAATTCCGACTAGGAATTCCGAACCGGAACATCGGAATCGGAAGTCAAAAAGATAGTATTCAAATCCAGTTTTTTAATAAATTAATAAAATTGATAGTCAACAGGAATGTCTCCGAAATAAGCTATTAAATAATATGAGTAATCTTAAATCTTTCAAAAATAATCTTATAAAAACAGTGAGGGTATTTATTATTAAGAAGTGTGTTAATGAGATTATTACATTGCAAAAGAAAGTTAGATTTAGAGTTGCAAATTTTATTGAAGCGCATCAGTTGACCAGCAATTGTATTATAATAATTTTTTTAGAAGTATTAGAATCCCAATATATTAATTTAAAACCGGAAATTCAAAATCATCTCTCTTATCATAAATATTAATATCAGTTTTATTATTTAAAGTGTATATATTCAAGTCTAGAAAGACGGCTTTATTGTTATCTGAATTGGTTTCTAATAAATATAATTCATCAGTGTTGTGTTAATTTTGTCTGCGGCAACGCCGATTTTCGCTACGAGATCTTCAGCCGAGTCCACAGGCGAATGGTACACTAAAGATTTCATGTGCCCCAGAAGAAAAAGTCCAGTGGATTGAGGTCCGGTGAGCGAGGAGGCCAAGCCACAGGTCCGCCACGTCCGATCCATCGTGCGGGATATGTGGCATTCAAGAAGTGCTACGTAGGTAGGTACAAAACGACATCAGAGGTGATGACCTGTTCATGCTCGACGTGTTTCGACTTTACTCTTTTCTGCCTCCCAGAGTGGAATGCGACCCTATGTTCCATGGCAATTATGGATCGTCTGGATGGAATATATATATATATATATATATATATATATATATATATATATATATATATATATATATATAGTCTTCTACTGAATACCATAGTAAATTGGGAGTTTTAATTGCAGTTAAAGTAGTATATTAAACCATATGGAATACAAGACACTCACGTGCTCACATTTTGTGTAAAAATACATGACCAATATTACATTTCCATGCAGTAATTTGCTCGTTCTTGGAATATACCATTCAAACTAATACATTTACAAAAAATATGTAGGTTTATTCAAAAACAGTTGTGTAATAAATTTATATATTATGGAATCAATTTGTATTGTAAAGTAACTATTTTTTCCCTTTTAGCTATTGCTGAACGTAAGTATAATTTAAGCTCTCCTGTTACCTTAAAATTTGTTTTTTAACAATTCACAAGTTTGTTTTCCATTCGTTACATAAAATAATCCGATTTTTCGTTAAAGAAAAATACTTAAATTTCCTTGTATGCCAATATAATAAAAAATTGAAAAAACTATAAACACTCCATAATCCTACAATTTGAAAATATGTATATTCCTACATTGTTGACTCAACAGGGGAAACGCACTAAGTCAAAAGTTTCGAGACGTGAGTCTTATTACTCCTAACCAGAATGAGAAATCCTCAAACTGAAGGTTGGAAGAGTAACGGATTAGCAACCAAGGGCTTGCGAGATTGAAACGCAGTCCAGCCAAAGACCATCATGTACACTGGGACTAGTGCACGTTAAATCCGTCGTGGCCCAAAATATCCTGAACTTGCTGTGGTGTAGAAGTTTGAAGAGTGGGGTTCTATTTCACGTGTTGCCTCGTCATCTGACCATGGTTCAAAATTACGTGGTGTCTTCCTCGGATCTTTCCCTTCGGGTTGGATCCTGGACCGTCGTTAATAGCCCGTTATCCAGTGCGACGTTTATTAACTTCCTTCCTTTGCACAGACTGAAGTCCACTAACTCAATTTTTCTATATGAAGTTTAGATTTCTGTTTGAAAAATGCACTTGGTAATTAAAGCTTAGGAAGTAGAATTTTCACCCTTCCTTTTCTCAGAATTACAATATATTTTGACTTAGTGTGTTTCATTTGTAGGTCGACGATAGGTAGACATAACGTTAACTAAATTTTTGCCATACCCAGAATTCTTGACAGACTTTGATTTTGAAAATAATTTGATTAAAATACATACTACGTATAACCTTCGAGTGTGCAAGATTCTTTTGTATTTAAAAATTAGGTAAAAAATAATTCTTAGAATGTGATGTAAATTGATCCTAAAGAATTACAGCAGCTTCTTAAGATATGGAATGAACAGTTTCTTTTAAGGTTTCTATTTAAAAGTCTTGGTGATCAAATTTATTAGGCTTAAAGAGAGGAAATAAGGGAATTGACTATATTTTTATCTTTTATTTACTCCTACTAATACAGAATTGTGAATTTTAACTAAAGTCTACACCAGAATTAATTCGTAAGGATTTCTAAAACCCTTTATTTTGTCATTACCCTGCGCATGTTATGTGGGTTATGGTGATCCAACCAAACCAGAATTAATACTCCGTTTGCAAGAATACATACTTTGTGTCAAAAACAAGGAAACCCACAAATCCGCAATTCACAACACTGTTGGGAATTTTCTCACTTCCAGCTTAAGAGGTCTTAGAAACCTCCGCGATGTGTTCTGCAGTTCAATCTTTGAGAAGCCTTATAGTGTTTACTTCTGTCCTTATGGATGGACGTTTTGAACTACCGAAATAGCTATTGACTATATTTCACGTGCTTTTAATCTTTATTTATCATATTTAGACGTTTTTAAATTTCTGCAACTTTAACAAATAATTATTTCAAATTCATCCCGTGGAGAGAGAATTTAAGATACATTATCGAAATTATCTGACAAATTCTGTAAACGATCTATGCGAATTAACTTTTAAGTTTCAGAACATTTTCATTTACATTCTTTGAAATTGAACCTGAATCCAATGGAATCCTTAATGATTATTTGTTTCTAGTATTTTTTATTTATTGTGTTTACCTATTCCATGTTCAAATTTTAACTTTTCATTCTTAAATTTTAGCATATCGAGCACCATATCAAGCACCATATCAAGCACCATATCAAGGACCATATCAAAGACCATATCAAAGACCATATCAAGCACCTAATCAAGCACCATATCAAGCACCATATCAAGCACCATATCGAGGTAAGATCAACTGAAGTATAACTCCGTATAAGATGCAAATTTTGTTTTCCACTGCTAGCTTCAAGTGTTTCCAAGAAGAATAAAATGAAAATTATTACAAATTCTTTCTTTACGTCACAAGTTTAATGAATTTCAACTGCAGAGAATTTATCAAAACAGTTGCAAGTTTTTTTTATTTAACTATTTTTATGGAGATTTGAATTGCGGATGTTTATATTTAAATTTTTTAATGTAGAGAGTCTTTAGGAAATTATTGTTTTTAGAAACGCTTTTAAATGTGCACAATATCCAAATCTGAAATTCATGAAAAATAAAATTGTAAACTGAGAATTAAGAATGTCCTTATCTCTGTTTCAATTATTTTAAAAAGAAAAGTGCATTTGAAATCAATTGATCCTGAAGTTCGTTAATACTTTTTGAATTTAGTGTATGAAATTATTCAATAATTAATTTTCTTTATATTTCTCTTGCAGACCCCCTTTTAAGTAAGTTCAGAGATATATTTCTTCATTCAGACCATTAGTAGATGATGTTGGAATTGTGAAATAATGCTTTAAAAATACCTAAAGGAAATTTTATAACGAAGGAAGTCATTTAAATAGTGTACATCATTTAAAAATGGCTGATGCTATATCTATTTCGATATTCTTTCCTAGTCTGTGTTGTCTTAAAAAGATTATTTCGATCGTATAGAGGATAATTTAATTTGAACAATGAATTCCCTCCATAGGAACAATTGAGTTATGGACAGTTCTCTAAAATTTAAATAAAAAATTTATTAAGTAAATTTTGCCAGGATAAAGGAATTGTAGCTTAGCAATTAGTGAAAAAGTGGCCCCCGACAAAAAAGAAACAGAACAAATCAATTTTTCTACCAACAATAATGTGACGCAATACTAAAAGTTCAGGGGAAAAGTTTAAGTCAAACGTTCAGACGAAAAGTTCAGGAGAAGGAGTCGTGAACCAATGGCACAAACAGAGGAAAAGATGGACTCAACCTGCACAAAAAGGTCTGGGGGAAATCGTGCGGGGTTTCGCCACGTCGGGTAATAGGCATAGTATTTCTGCACCATCCTAAATCTTGCAGCAGGCTGTGGGAGAGGTTGGTTATCCAGTGGATTCTAATTGACGTGAACCACGAGATCGCCGGAAACTCCCTAGGTCAATCCGTTCTTCAACGTTTCTTCTTCACCTCCCGATCTCCGCAGAAAAATTGTTGTGATTGTTGACGTGAACGACTTTTATCCACTTCGACTTTTGAAACCGCCAAATCACTTAACCCTGATCTAAGTAAACACTGTACAATATAAGCCCACCTGCCCAGTGGTCAACCATCAAAATCCCCTTTCACCTCACTAGTGGACAATGGTACCGCAAAAGGTCAGACATCAAAGACTTCTTAGTTGGGGGCGCAGCCTTTCCCCTCCTACCTGCCAAGTACTCCGGAACTAATAAGCGCATTCCTTTCAACGGGGACTCGCATACTTTCTATGCATTTCTTCTCACGGCGAACTCGTGAGAAAAGCTATTTAGCGCTCAAAAGTTGACGCAATATATACATTTCAAAACAAATATTACATACAATAAACAATTAATATTGAAAATTTAACCCAACAATGCCCCTGAAACAATAAAAATAAGCATACAAATTTGGGAATACATACTTTTAATTACTGCAAGACAGATCTCAGTAAGCTACCGCGCTAGGGCTGCACAAACGTTACCCTTATTCTGTGCTTATGCCCATTTCTGTGATACCAGTAATTGGAGAGAAAGAATTACACAAAATAACAAACCAAATTACAACTTGTTCTAAAAGATGTGCACCATTATAAGTGGCAACTCACAATAAGTCTGTATATTTGTTGCCTTTATATTTACTCACAATAATGGGCAAATTTTACTCCCTAAAATATAATCATTCTCTATAATGAATAGTTTCTGTAGTAGGTTAACTCCTCTATCTGACACTAAAACCTGAGGTGTTCCGCATCGAGGGATAAATTGCAGTGATACCTCAGCTTTTGTATCACTAGTTGTATCTGCTACAGAAAAAGCCTCAAACCAACGGGTAAAACAATCCGTAAACGTTATTATATACTTATTTCCCTTTTCTGTATAGGCAAAAGCCCTATAATGTCAAAAGTAACCTTTTCAAAAGGACAGTGCGGAATCAGTATTCTTTGGAAATTACCTCGATGTTTCGGATTATGAGCTCTCCTAGTCATGGCAAGATTTAACATAGTTCATTGTTTGTGCGTACATTCCATAGAAGTAATATAGTCTCCTGATTCGATTAATGGTTTTATTAATTCCCTGATGTCAAGCCATCGGTGAATCATGGCATAACATAAATACCTTAGGAATTAATTCTTGACAAAAACCAATTTTGGTTTCCTCTTATCATTATTTTCACTGGCTTATATAAATATTTCTCAAACAATTTTTACTTAAAACTTTCTTTAAAACTTAAAAAATGTTACATAATACGTATTTGTTGTCAAGATTTTATAAATGTTTAATTATATTTCCATTTTTGAACGGGTATAGGATTAGGTAAGTAAGATTAAATATTTCTTTCACAAATTTTTAAGGGTGGAAAAATCATTGATTAATAGAATGCAAACATTTTACAAAACCAGCTCAGAAAATAAAAGTACCAAAATCGTATTAAAACGTAATTAATGTAGTCAAATAATTTTTAAATAATTCTTTACCGAAATCTCACTTAATGTTAAGGAAATTTACGGAAATAAAAATTTTACTTGTTTCATATATTAAAGTTCGACTTCTTTTTTTATCATTTGTTTCATTTGTGTTGGTATTTTCTATTTTGCATGTTTGATTAACTTTTAAGAATTCTTTATTCAATTGAAGTATTCATAAACGCAAACTACAATAATTAAGCATAAGTATTGAAAATAACCAGAAATTCTCCGACAGGAATATCTTCGAGTCGTCCGCCAAATTTTGGGAGAAAACTTAAATGCATAATGTTAAGTGCCGATGGGACAAATATCCCTGGAGTATCAATAGGCTGTGTCATTTTACATCTTATTTCACACTGATTTACGTAAAAACAAAACAGGAACGATATCGCCTATACACTGCAAAATATGCAAAAAATATAATACAGAATATTAAATATTAATCTGAAGACGTATAATCATCAGACATTTTATCAATGGGGATGATTCACAAATACAAGAACCTTGCTAATAGTTAAACATTACACTAAACACATACTCCATTGCTCATAGGAGACACTGGTCACGGCACCATTTGTTGTGTTATAAAATATTTTTAGAATCGTATAGTGGATAATTTACTTTGAAAAATGAATTGCTTCCATAGGAACAATAAAGTACCTGTAACAGTTCTCTAAAATTTAGATAAGAAAATCTATTACATAAATTTTGCCAGGATAAATTAAAAGTAACTTAACAATTAGAGAAAATGGGGTCATACACTCATGGCAAGATTTAACATAGTTCATTGTTTGTGCGTACATTACCCGGAAGTAATATAATTTCCTGATTCGATATATTTAAAATTTTCTTAATTCCCTGATAACAAGCCATCGGTGAATCATGGCATAACATACCTTAGGAATTAATTCTTGACGAAAACCAATTTTGGTTTCCTCTTATCATCATTTTCTCTGGCCTATATAAACATTTCTCATACAATTTTTACTTAAAATTTTCTTTGAAACTTATAAAATGTTATATAATACGTATTTGTTTTCGTAAAGATTTTATAAATGTTTAATTATGTTTTCATTTTTGAACAGGTGGAGGAATAGGTAAGTAAGGTTTAAATATTTTTCACATATTTTTAAGGGTGGAAAAATCACTGAATAATAGGATGCACAAATTTTACAAAACCAGCTCAGCAACTAAAACTAGGAA
This sequence comes from Meta bourneti, assembly GCA_933210815.1. Lineage (NCBI taxonomy): Eukaryota > Metazoa > Arthropoda > Arachnida > Araneae > Tetragnathidae > Meta > Meta bourneti. The sequence continues at coordinate 5,436,393 of OW119924.1, read as the reverse complement.
AATCATTTTAAAACGTAATTAATGTAATCAAATAATTTTTAAATAATTCTTTATTTACCGAAATCTCTCATAGTGTTAAGGAAATTTACCGAACTAAAAATTTTACTTGTTTCAGACACTAAAGTTCGACTTGTTTTTCTTGATCATTTGTTTGATTTGTGTCGGGATTTTCTTTTTTGCATGTTTGACTAACTTTTAAGAATACTTAATTTAATTTAAGTATTCATAAACGCAAACTGCAATAATTGAATATAAGTATTGAAAATAACCAGAACCATTTGGACGCATTGTGGCAAAACCACTCTTCCCCATTTGAGCGCTGTCTTAAATAATATCCATGGTTACGCACTCTTGACGCAACCCAATTTTCCCGTAAACCAGGGAAATTTCTGCAGTCTGAACCAGGTGCAAAAAGGGACACATGTCCACTGCCCATTATTTAACTCAATCTGTTCATCTAACGGTTCATGTGGGATAAGCGTACATTCCCCTGATTTCGGCGATTCCTGATTTTTCAAATGTTTTCTCTTCTTTACAGCCATGCTCAAATTCTCTATATGCACAACCCTTTTGTAATTAGATTTTTCGGGATGCTGAATCTACACTGATACAGAAAATCCTAGTAACCGTAAACTTCCCTTCATTGGGTGTATCATATTTTCTGGAAAGCCCTGTTTTTACCGCTGGTTATACCAGTAAACCAAATCACCCACTTTGAAGTTTCTGCTTTTAGCAATCTTTCCTCGACTGGTTTGCTGCTGTTTAGTTAACTTGCTTAAACGTATCTCTGAAACTTTATAGAAGTTGGTCAGCATATTGGATATGGTCAGTATAAGAAAAAGTCTGTGAACTGTTTTAAGAATTGGTAGGTAAATCGAATTCCCTTCCATACGTTAAAAAGGCTGGTGTAAAATTCGTAGCCTGATGCTTTGCCGTCCGATAGGCAAGCAATGCAAAAGTGAGCTTTGAATCCCAATAATTATGCTGTGAGTTAAGCAGGAAACTAACTGCGTTCCCCAAAGTCGCTTGAACTCTCTCCACACATCCGTTTATATAATTGTGACCTCCAAGCAGTGGTATCAATCTTTTTAATACCCAAAGTTTTGTATATTTTTTGCATAGTAGCATTTTGTAAGTTGACTCCTCTATCTGACACTAACACCTGAGGTGTTCCGCATTGAGCTATAAATTGCAGTAAAACTTCAGCTACCGTATGACTAGCTGTATCTGCTACAGGAAAAGTTTCAAACCAAGGGATAAAATAATCTGTAAACGTTATTATATGCTTATTTCTCTTTTCTGATGTAGGCAAAAGTAATATAATGTCAAAAGCAACCTTTTCTAAAGGACCGTCGGAAATCTGTATTCATTGCAAATTAGCTCGATGTTTCCGTTTATGAGCTCTCTTAATAATACACTCATGGCAAGTTTATTGTTTGTGCGTACATTCCCGGGAAGTAATATAGTTTCCTGATTCGATATATTTAAAATTTTCTTAATTCCCCGATGAAAAGCCATCGGTGAATCATGGCATAATAAATACCTTAGGAATTAATTCTTGGCGAAAACCAATTTTGGTTTCCTCTTATCATCATTTTCCTTGGCCTATTTAAAAATTTCTCATACAATTTTTACTTAAAATGTTCTTTGAATCTTATAAAATGTTATATAATACGTATTTGTTTTCGAAAAGGTTTTATAAATGTTTAATTATGTTTTCATTTTTTGAACAGGTGGAGGATTAGGTAAGTAAGGTTTAAATATTTTTTCACATATTTTTAACGGTGGAAAAATCATTGAATAATAGAATGCACAAATTTTAAAAAACCAGCTCAGCAACTAAAACTAGCAAAATCATTTTGAAACGTAATTAATATAATCAAATAATTTTCAAATAATTCTTTACTTACCGAAATCTCTCATAATGTTAAGGAAATTTACCGAATTAAAAATTTTTCTTGTTTCAGACACTAAAGTTCGATTTCTTTTTCTTGATCATTTCTTTGATTTGTGTCAGGATTTTCTTTTTTGCATGTTTGACTAACTTTTAAGAATTCTTAATTTAATTTAAGTATTCATAAACTCAAAATGCATTGATTAAACATAAGTATTGAAAATAACCAGAAAATCTACGACATTAATGTCTTCGGGTCGTCCGTAAATTTTGAGAGAAAACTTAAATGCATAACTTTAAGTGCCGATTGGACAAATATCCCCGGGGTTTCAATACGCTGTGTCATTTTACACCCTCTATCACACTGATTTACACAAAAAAACAGGAAAGATATCTTTTATACACTTCAAAACATGCAAACAAAATAAAATACAAAATTTTAAAAATTACTCTGAAAACCTATAATCATCAAATATTTTATCAATGGGAATGATTAACAAATATAAGAACCTTGTTAAAAGTTAAATATTACACTAAACAGATACTCCATTGCTTATAAGAAGCACTGGTCACGGAACATTTGTTGTGTTAAAAAGATTTTTTTGCATCGTATAGTGGATAATTTACTTTGAAAAATGAATTGCCTCCATAGGAACAATAAAGTACCTCAACACAGTACTCTAAAATTTAAATAAGAAAATGTATTACATAAATTTTGTCAGGCTAAATAAAATGTATTTTAACAATTAAAGAAAAAGAGGATCCCGACAAGACAGTGAACAAATCAATTTATCTATCAACAATAATGTGACTCAATACTAAAAGTTCGGGAGAAAAAGTTCAAGTCAAAAGTTCAGACGAAAAGTTCAGGAGAAGGAGTCGTGGACCAATGGCACAACCCGAGGAACAGATGGACTCAACCTGCACAAAAAGATCTGGGGAAAATGGTGCGGGGTTTCGCCACTTCGGGTAATAGGCATAGGATTTCTGCACCATCCCAAATGTTGCAGCAAGCTATGGGAGAGCGGTGTTATCCAGTGAATTCTAATTAACGTGAACCATGAAATCGCCTGGGAACTTCTTAGGTCAATGCACTCCTCACCGTTTCTTCTTCACCTCCCGATCTCCGCAGAAAAGGTGTAGTGATTGTGCACGTGAACGACTATTTATCTACTTCGACTTCTGACACGCAGCCAAATCACTCAACCCTGATCAAAGGTAAACACCGTAAAATATAAGCCCACCTGCCCAAGTGGTCAACCATCGAAATTCCCTTCTCACCTCACTAGTGGACAATGGTACCGCCAATGGGTCAGACATCAAAGTCTTCTTAGTTGGGGGGGGGCAGCCCCTTCGCTCCTACCTGCCAAATACGCCGGTAATAATGAGGGCTTTCCCCCCTCAACGGGGATTCACATTCCTTCTATGCATTTCTTCTCACGGCGAGCCCGTGAGAAAACTATTTAAAGCGCAAAAGTTGACCAAAGGCGCAGCAGTATACAGCACAATATATACAACTCAAAAAACCATTACATACAAGTACTGCAAGACAAATCTCAGTTAGTTACCGCGCTAGGGCTGCACAAACGTTATCCTTATTCTGTGCTTATGCCCATTTCTGTGACACCAGTAATTCGAGAGCAAGAATTAAACAAATTAACAAACCAAAATCACAACTTTTTCTAAAGGATGTGCACCAATTTATGTGGCAACTCACAATAAGTCTGTATATTTCTTTCTTTTATATTTACTCACAATAATGAACAAATTGCTCTCCCTAAAGTATAATCATACTCTGTAATCAATAGTTTCTGTACTCAAGGTAAAAATAAGGCACAATCATAATAAGTAATAGAATCAATCGATATGAATATGAAACTAAATTTGAATACATACAGTAAATTATACCGACACATAAAATAGGTAATTCTTAAAATCAAAACATATCCACTTTCACCATTTTCAACAAATCATAGTATTCATTAATATACCCTTCTGAAACTTGTAGAATATAAATATATCTGCATTTGGACGCATTGTGGCAAAACCACTCTTCCCCCATTTGAGCGCTGTCTTAAATAATATCCATGGTTACGCACTCTTGACGCAACCCAATTTTCCCGTAAACCAGGGAAATTTCTGCAGTCTGAACCAGGTGCAAAAAGGGACACATGTCCACTGCCCATTATTTATCTCCCTTTGTTCATCTAACTGTTCATGTGGGATAAGCGTATATTCCCCTGATTTCGGCTATTCCTGATTTTTCAAATGTTTTCTCTTCTTTACAGCCTTGCTCAAATTCTCTATATGCACAACCCTTTTGTAATTAGATTTTTCGGGATGCCGAAACTACACTGATACAGAAAATCCTAGTAACCGTAAACTTCCCTTCATTGGGTGCAGCATATTATCTGGAAAGCCCTAGTTTTACCGCTGGGTTATACCAGTAAACCAAATCACACACTTTGAAGTTTTTGCTATTAGCAATCTTTCCTCGTCTGGTTTCCTTCTGTTCAACTTCATTATTTCAATTAATTCTAACTTGTTTAAACGTGTCTCTGAAACTCTGTAAAAGTAGGTCAGCAGATTCGATATGGTCAGCATAAGAAAAGTCTGTGCCTGTTTTAAGAATTGGTAGTTAAATCGAATTCCCTTCCATGTGTTAAAAAGGCAGGTGCAAAATTCGTAGCCTGATGCTCTGCCGTCCGGTAGGCAAGCAATGCAAAAGGGAGCTTTGTAGCCCAATCATGCTGTGAGTTAACCAGGAAACGAAGTGCGTTTCCCAAAGTCGCAAGAGCTCTCTCCACACATCCGTTTAATTGAGGCCTCCAAGCAGTGGTATCAATCCTTTTAATACCCAAAGACTTGTATATTTTTTGTATAGTAGCACTTAAGTAGGTTAACTCCTCTATCTGCACTAACAACTGAGTTGTTATTTATCGAGCTATAAATTGCAGTAATACCTCAGCTACCGTATCACTAGTTGTATCTGCTATAGGAAAAACCCTCAAACCAACGGGTAAAATAATCCGTTAACGTTAGTATATACTTATTTCCCTTTACTGTTATAGGCAAAGGCCCTACAATGTCTAAATCAACCTTTTCAAAAGGACTGTCGGAAATCGGTATTCTTTGCAAATTAGTTCGATGTTTCGGTTTATTAGCTCACCTAGTCATGGCAATATTTAACATAGTTCATTGTTTGTGCGAACATTTCCGGGAATTAATATAGTTTCCTGATTCGATATATTTAAAATTTTCTTAATTCCCCGATGCAAAGCCATCGGTGAATCATGCCATAATAAATACCTTAGGAATTAATTCTTGGCGAAAACCAATTTTGGTTTCCTCTTATCATCATTTTCCTTGGCCTATTTAAAAATTTCTCATACAATTTTTACTTAAAATGTTCTTTGAATCTTATAAAATGTTATATAATACGTATTTGTTTTCGTAAAGGTTTTATAAATGTTTAATTATGTTTTCATTTTTTGAACAGGTGGAGGAATAGGTAAGTAAGGTTTAAATATTTTTTCACATATTTTTAACGGTGGAAAAATCATTGAATAATAGAATGCACAAATTTTAAAAAACCAGTTCAGCAACTAAAACTAGCAAAATCATTTAAAACGTAATTAATATATTCAAATAATTTTCAAATAATTCTTTACTTACCGAAATCTCTCATAATGTTAAGGAAATTTACCGAATAAAAAATTTTTCATGTTTCAGACACTAAAGTTCGATTTCTTTTTCTTGATCATTTCTTTGATTTGTGTCGGGATTTTCTTTTTTGCATGTTTGACTAACTTTTAAGAATTCTTAATTTAATTTAAGTATTCATAAACTCAAAATGCATTAATTAAACATAAGTATTGAAAATAACCAGAAATTCTCCGACAGGAAGGTCTTCGGTTCTTCCACCAAATTTTGGGAGTAAACTTAAATGCATCACTTTAAATGCCGATTGGACAAATATCCCCGGGGTTTCAATAGGCTATGTCACTTTGCACCCTCTATTGCACTGATTTACACAAAAACAATTCAGGAACGATATCTTGTATACACTTCAATACATGCAAATAAAAATAGAATTCAAATATTACTCTGAAGAGTATAATCATCAGACATTTTACCAATGGGGAATGATACACAAATATAAGAACCTTGCTAAAAGTTAACCTTTACATTAAACAGATACTTCATTACTCATAGGAGGGACTGGTCAGTGCAATATTTGTTGTGTTAAAAAAATTTTCGATCCTATAGTGGATAATTTACTTTGAAAAATGAATTGCCACCATAGGAACAATTAAATACCTGAACACAGTTCTCTAAAATTTAAGTAAGAAAATCTATTACATAAATTTTGCAAGGGAAAATAAAATGTAGCTTAAAAATTAGAGAAAAAGAGGACCCCGACAAGACATAGAACAAATCAATTTGTCTATCAATAATAATGTGACGCAATACTAAAAGTTCAGGAGAAAAAAAGTTCAAGACAAAAGCTCAGACAAAAAGTTCAGGAGAAGGAGGCGAGGACCAATCGCACAACCCGAGGACAGATGGACCCTCCACAAAAAGATCTTGGAAAAATTATGCTGGGTTTCGGCACGCCGGGTATTAGGCATAGTATTTCCGCATCATCTCAAATCTTGTAGTAAGCTATGGGAGAACGTGGTTATCCAGTCGATTCTAATTCACGTGAACCATGAAATCGCGGGAAACTCTCTAGGTCATTCCGCTCTTCACAGTTTCTTCAACTGCCGATCTCCGCAGAAAAATGTCGTGATTGTTGGCGTGTACGCCTATTTAGCAACTTCGACTTCTGACACGCCGCCAAATCACTCAACCCTGATCAAAGGTAAACACCGTAAAATATAAGCCCACCTGCCCAAATGGCCAACCATCAAGATCCCCTCTAACTTAACTAGTGGACAATGGTACCGCCAATTGGTCAGACATCAAACTCTTATTAGTTTGGGGCACAGCCCCTACGCTCCTACCTGGAAAGTAGGCAGGAACTAATGAGTGCTTCCCCTCAACGGGGACTCACATTCCTTCTATGCATTTCTTCTCACGGCGAACCCGTGAGAAAAACTATTTAGCTCGAAAAAGTTGACCAAAGGTTGTGTACAACACAATATATACCACTCAAAAAACCATAACATACAATAAATAATAATTATTTAAAAATGAACCCAACATCTGCTTAGTAATGAATTTCATTTTAAACTCTTAAGCCGTTACATTCGTTATTTTCGCAATATATAATAGCAATCACTATGAAATCATAGTGCTCGATAAGTTTTAGTTGACATTAAAGTATAAACTGACGATGTAATTTACTATTTTATGCAATAGTATGTAAAAAAGGCATGAGTTAAAAACGCGCGTTTATTTTCAATATCAAAAAATAATCAAGTATAAGGAAAAGTATGAAAGGGATTTATAAAAGAAATTTGATATAAATGAAATCACAAAGAACACATTTCATCGCATAAATAACAGAATCTCAGTAATAATTTATCGTTTAGAATTTGCAGTTCCATATTTTAGCAATCTTCATAGCACAATACATCTTCCATGTGGGCATTAATGTTATTTTTGAAACTATAAGTACGATATAATATCACATGCTATCAATATATATATATATATATATATATTTATTTATATATTTATTTATTTATTTATTAATTGTGCGTCCATGTTTTTCAGATATTTGAAGGATTTGGATGGGGATTTCATATGAAGGATATGTAATGCAATCCCTCAGGATTAGTTCCAATCGAAATAATAAAAAAATCTTAATTTGATTGTCTGTGTATTTAATGTTCTAATATTTTAAGCTATCTTTGTTTTATCTTTGTGTAAATTGTCTGGGTTTTTGGTCTCTTGGCTTAAGGTTCCAAAATAGAGAAGATGCGCCAAACTCAAGAAAACAGTAAACGCATTGTGAAGGTGAGATAATAGTAAAAACATCAAAATATCATAAATAAACTTAGTGAGGACGTCCGCATTGATTGAGTGCACATTGTCATTTAAAATGCATTAAGTCAATGGCGTATTTACAAAAAGATTTCCCATGAAGATAAGTTATTTTATATTAATAAATATGATATGAATAAAACAATGCATTTAAACCCATCGATCAACGACATGATTGGTAAATTTGTTCAATAAAATGTATTTTAACCCTATGATGGTGACACACGCCTTTATCCGTCCTGCTATAGGCAGTCTTCTTTGCATGACTTCTCACCAGTTTTGATCTTGACCAATAAAATATTTCCAAGGATTCTTTTAATCAGTAATTGTGATTATTTATACCAGTACTATTATGGAGTTGTGGGGGAAAACAATACTATACTGCACGGAATTCTGCTGACGCTCAGAGGGATAATGTGAAAAACACATGAATAAAAAAATTCCACATGAATGGTAAATTTGTATAATAAAATGCATTTTAGGATGTGAAAGACATGTAAGGTAAAAACATAACTTGGAAAAGTCGATGGAATTAAAATGTGGATTGTGTTTTGACAATCCAATCTTGTAAGTTTGATACTTATGGAAAAATCCACGGTGATCATGTTTGAAATCGAGACGGTTGATTCGAATAGGATACACAATAAATGTTTGGTTTTTAGGGAGCAAGGTAATTAATTAACGTCGTGCTGGAGAAACACAACGTTCTATTGGAGACGGTCCAAGATCAATCCCCAAGGGAAAGATTCGAGGACATTTCGTAATTTTGAACCACGGTCAGATGACGAGGTCAACACATGAGCCGGCATCCCACTCTCCACACCACGACAACGTGAGGACATTTGAGGCCAAAATAGATTTAACGTGCACCAGCCCCTTTTGTACACGACGGTCTTTGGTTGAATTCGAATTCGCAACCTTACAGTTGCTTATCCGTTAATCTTCAACCGTGCTACCGTGGGTCCAAAGCTCAGAGTGTTAAGATGTCAGACATGAAATAAAAAAGAAAATTCAATCACGTGATTGGTACATATGTGTGATAAAGGTATTTTAAGATGTGAAAGATATACAAGGTAAAAAACACTTCGAAAAAACGATGGAATTCAAAGGATTTGGATGAGGGAATTTCCCCAATAAAATCTTGTTCGTTTAAACAGGTATTTATGAAAAATATATGGAAAGGATGACTAAAATTGAGACAAATTTGTAATAGGATTGAATAAAAAAGTTTTGTTTTCTTTCTATGTCGCAAGGGCCAGAATTGGACAGGCTGCGCCGCAATAAAAGATACCTCAAGAGTTACACTTGGAGGAGTCTGCTTAAGCAATGGAAAGAGTCCAAATGAGTGAAACATGTTTGTAATGCAAGTCTTTTTTTAGCACCAACTTCCGTCAAATCGAGTCGCGTGTTTGGACTTTTCCTAATTGGTGCATATTTTGTCTTTCTTAATTAACTTTTTCGATTTTAATTTTGTGACTTCGCTCTCAGCAACTCTAGCTAGGTGATTCTATTATTTCTATACCGATCCTAAGGTAGGAGGGGCTATCGTGACTCATCGGGTATGCCCATTGCGTTAGCAACTTGCAAATTGTGGGCGGCCCAAGTTCAATTCTTGTCAAGTGCATTCCTCATTGGGTGTATTTCTCTCTTCTATATCAGAAAATCTTTCCTTGTGCATATGTCTAGAATACATAATATTGTATGTCTCGTCTGACGCAGCATTTCCTAATAGGGCTTTTGCGTCATAAATCCCCAAAATCAACCCAACCAACCCTGAGGTATGAGCTGCTCACTTGTAATTATCAGCCAAGACTATCCCCAAAACTTCTTAAATTCTAAAAAAAGACAGTCATGGATGACCATATTTAGAAAATCAATTCGACTTTCTTTCTGTTGGTTTCCAAATACCTTAATGTTAATTGAGCTATGCGTTAATGATTTTTTACTGCTTTCAGACTGTTGATGTAGTTAGACGTCTAGTTTGACTGTTACTTTTGGAACTACGATTTTCTCTGATATAACTAGCTACGACTTATATAGTATATACTATATGTGTGTATATATACTATATGTGGTATACATGTACTATATGTATATATATACCATATGTGTATATACATATACATATATATATACTATATGTGTATATATATATATATATATGTGTGTGTATATATATTGTGAGGATTCATTGATGGACCCCTCAATTAACCCTCCTAAGGCAAACTCGCCGACAAGACTCACCGACAGAGTCGTAAAAACGGCCAATGCATTTCCATCTCTCTGGCACCAGACGGTCTGGACTTGTAGCGAAGTTGGACAAAGGGAATTCGTTCCGAAAAACACCCAGGTGATTAGGAATGCACCTGCCAGGTGATTAAGTCCACCTGCTAGGTAATCAAGCCAACCTGCGTTAAGTAGCTGATCCCATTTTACGTCAGACAGTCGCCGCCGAATCAGCAACCAATTAAAAGCAGTAACCAATCAAAAGCAATAACCCCAATCAAGAGGGAACCAATCAAAAAACCACCAGAGAACAAAGGCTGCGAGGTTTCAAAGCAAAACGAAGGGAGTCGATTCGTCAGTTCTTGCCGGTGTTCTCGTTCGAGAGGCTTGACTCAGCGACCCTTTGAGCGGTCACTCCTTAGGGAGAAAACTCATTCTTGGAAGACGGTTCTCTCACCCTGAGTACGCGTTCTTGTAGCCTGGCGTAGGCTGCCTATCTCGAGTTCCTGCTTTGTTCTCGTTCGAGAGACTCGATCCAGCGACCCTGCGAGTGGTCTAACTCCTTAGCCTGCAAATAGCTTGGAGTTGCTTTCTCACCTAGAGAAACGAAGGAACGTACTGGAGTTCCGGAAAGATACCGGTCCTGTCTTCTGCTGACCCGACGACCCCAGTGGAGCCGATCCCTGATTGTGCCGAACCGACGACCTGCGAAGAGTCCGGTGCCGACTTCTCGTCCGGCAGGGAACCTGAATCGACCCGTCATCCCGTGAGGATCCGGTGCTGATCTTGTGTAATCGTCACCCGACGAGTAGAGTCTCACCCCGAGACCATTGAGAGACCTTTCTCCCACTCAGAGACTTTCGTGCGTACCTGAGATTATGACAACCTGTCGCATCCCGTTAGCAGAGGCATCGAATTCGTGAAAGTGCCTTGTAAATAGACCCTAATATAATCAAGATATTGTTCTAAATAAAATAAATGTTTATTATTTAAGCTAGACTGTTCTCTGTAGATTTGAATCTACTACGCTACCCAGAGAAGTCGTTACAATATACATATGTGTATATATAGTAGATACTATATGTATATATATATGTGCATACATATACATATACATACATATATATATACTATATGTGTATACATATACATATACATACATATATATATGTATATATATATATATATGTATATATATATATGTGTGTATATATATACATATATATATACTATATGTGTATATATATATACTATATGTGTATATATACGTAAAACATTAGTACACGTAATGCAAGGGCTGCGGTGGCCCGGTTGGAAGAGTAACGGACTAGCATCTGAAGGGTTGCGAGTTCGAATCGAGCCAAACACCGTCGTGTACAAAGGGGGCTGGTGCACGTTAAATCTGTCGTGGCCTCAAATGTCCTCACGTTGGCGTGGTATGGAAGTTTGGAGAGTGGGGTGCCAGCTCAGGTGTTGCCTCGTCATCTGACCGTGGTTCAAAATTACGTGGTGTTGTCCTCGGATATTTCCCTTTGGGATTGATCCCGGACCGTCACCAATAGCCCGTTGTGTTGCTCCAGTGTGACGTTAATTGAAAATACCAATACCTAATGCAAACAGAAATGAAGTTCCAATCATTAAAAAGGGCAGAATTCTGAAAAATAAATGTAAAACACACACACACACTGGACCACATAAATTCAATCAGAAATGAAATTCCGGTCATTGAAAAGGTGCAGAATTCTGAAAAACGAAAGATAAGAGCAAGCATGCTGAATTTCTATTTTCTGAAAATATTCTGAAATAGAACAATTCGAAAGAAGAATTTTGAAGAATATTGATAAAGACAGTAATGATTTATTTACAAAAGAACACATATTTATAATAATACTAGGAAATGGTGGAATATGACCGCAACATTTCGCGATCAACTCAAATACATAAACACGGAATTCTAAATCAAATTAAAAATAAACAGTAATTCAGGGCTTTCCAGATACCAGGTAGCAAAATTAGGCTTGAATGAGGTTTTCGTTTAGGTTTTTCATGTTCCATTATAAAATGTAAATTGCGTAAAATTAAGTTTTCTAACTATCCTTTTTCCAATCTAATATTTATGAATTATTTATGATGAAAAGAAATAAAAATCAGTCAAAAATTAATTGGAATTTTAAATTGTTTAAATATAACGTTTCAGAAGAAATTGTTGTTTGAGCAGTAATGGTAAAACAATTTTATTGGAAAATTTGATTTTTGATAAATACTGGTATTGCAAACTGAGTTGCGTACCGCAATCGTTTTATGCTTAATGTTTTATCTATGGCAATTTCGAATTGATTTAGCCCTCACCTTATGTTAAAGAGAAGGGGGTAATATGCTGTTAGCTTGTATTACTCGGAGGGTTCCAAAGTATAAGGGTACCAAATTTGGTGTGGATTGGTCAAACGGTGTAGATTTGCATAGAGAACATACATACACATCCATACTTATATATATACAGGGTGCAACGCAAAGTCCGTGCCCGGCCTTTATTTTCGCAACCGTTGGTCGTAGACATATACTTCCAATTACAAAAATGTTTCAAATGAAGTAAAAATTCATGTTATGGTATTTTGAAATTTAAAAAATCAGTTTTGTAAAAATTACAAAATCTAACTTTTTATACAGTCCCCCGTTCCTTATAGTGATATTTAGTAAAAGTTTACACTCATCCTAACAAACGTAACACAAAAAGTTTCGCTTCTGTGTGACAAAAATTGACCAAGATATTTAATTTCAAAGTTTGGGATTTTTTTTCAGATTTGTTTTGCCTTCATTGAGGGGTCGGTTAAAATATAACTTAGAATAATTCGAGATTGAAATCAGAGTGCAACGCTATTTTACGGCGAAAGGGGGGTTCCCCGACCATAAACGATGGGTGCATGTATAGTAAAGTGGACATGCCCCATTCACAGAAAGTGATCGCAGCGCCCCTAGTGGCGAAACACGGAAGTTTGGAAATCTAACTCCGAAAATAAGCAAGATAGACAAAAGATGTGAATTAGAAAGTTGAAGACCATCGTCGAATTATGCGGGGCTATAACCCCCATGATTATGCAAATAGGGTAGTACCACAGCCACATGCTCGGGATAAAAGACGAGCCATCCAGTAGTGGGCAAACTAGTCCGCGCTGAAATCGTGATGGTAAGCTACACATCCACGTAATATGCCGAAATGATAGTGATTTATGGCGAATGTCAACGAAATGCCAGAGCTGCTGCGAGGCTTTATGGCGAACGTTTTCTTATGTCCATCGCATCGAACTATAGCTACTGTACTTTGCCGTTTCAGAGAGACCGGCGGCTTCACACCACCACCCAGATGAGGCAGACTGACAAGATCGGGCATTCGAGTGACACAGGAGAAAGTGCTGGGATACGCCCTTGGAAATCCACATCTAAGAACGGCGGAAATAAGCGAGGCATGTGGATACACGCGTCAACGTATTTGGCGATTGTTACATGCGCATGGTGCGCATCCATACCGTCTACTACTGCTATACTACTGCTGAAAGCATTGATGCCGGGTGACGACGCATGAAGATTTGACTTTTGTAATTTCCTGCTCAACACGTTGCATGACATTTCGTCGTTGTTTTCCGACATACTGTGGGCAGATGAGTCGCAATTCACATGGGATGGTATCGTCAACACCCACAATGTGCATTACTGGGCTCTGGACAACCCTAACATGGGACGCACAGCACGACAGCAGGTACGCTGGTCAACGAATGTATGGTGCGGTTTATGGGGAACCCAGATTGTTGGACCCATCTTCTACGACGGGACCTTAACGGGCAATCGTTACCTGCACCTGTTACAAGACACGGTACGTGACTGGTATGAACAGCTGCCTCTCCGAGATGCATGTCGTGTGTGGTTCCAACATGATGGTGCCCCTCCGCATAAAGCAGCAAACGTTCGTGCGTATCTAGCCACCGAATTCGACCAACAGATCATCGGATATGGAGGTCGGGTAGAGTGGCCACCGCATTCGCCGTAATTGACTCCCATGAACCTCTGGGGTTACATCAAGGAACAGATCTATGCGACCGAGCAAACCTCTCTGGATGATCTGAAACAGCGTATCAGCCTTGCTACAGTTACACCAGCTATGCTCCAACGCGTCCACGATTCAGTACTGTCACGCAATCAATTTTGCATTGCCACCCACCAATGGGAAACATTTTGAGCAGTATCTCCAGTAGATTTCTCCACTTTATGTGTTGTTTTCCGCTGTATGCTTGTCTGTAACTTGTGCGAGTTAGATTTCCAAACTTTCCATGTTTCGCCACTGGGGGCGCTGCGACCGCTTTCAGTGAATCGGGCATGTCCACTTTACTATACATGCACCCATCGTTTATGGTCGGGGAACCCCCCTTTCGCCGTAAAATAGGCGTTGCACTCTGATTTCAATCTCGAATTATTCTAAGTTATATTTTAACCGACCCCTCAATGAAGGCAAAATAAATCTGAATAAATCCCAAACTTTGAAATTAAATATCTCGGTCAATTTTTGTCACACAGAAGTGAAACTTTTTGTGTTACGTTTGTTAGGCTGATTGTAAACTTTTACTAAATATCACTATAAGGAACGGGGGACTGTATAAAAAGTTAGATTTTGTAATTTTTACAAAACTGATTTTTTAAATTTCAAAATACCATAACATGAATTTTTACTTCATTTGAAACATTTTTGTAATTGGAAGTATATGTCTACGACCAACGGTTGCGAAAATAAAGGCCGGGCACGGACTTTGTGTTGCACCCTGTATATACAGGGTGTCCCAAAAAGGTTGTTCCGCAATTTATCTTTTTACCAATTGGAGATAGGTAGGCAATGTAAATTGCAAAAGTACACCAAATAAGGTAGGTAATTAAGATATGTGAATAAAATTATCACGTGAAAACAATTTAAGCGGATTCAGTTTTTAATTTGTATACAACCCCTCTAGATAAAAATCCGAGATAGCAAAAATGTTCCTTACCTGCATCCCTATCGTTAGCAGAAAACTGCATTTCTGTAGGTTGAACAGTAACGGAAGTATAATGACGCAAAAAAGTTGACTTATACCGCTGGTGCACAGCTGTTCAAGCAGTCAGATTACGGACCGTATACACAATGCTAAAAAGCATTTTTTTTCGGTCAGAAAGTGCAACATTGTGCAAAGTAATGTAGTATTGCAACTGCAGATGAAAATCGCAGTGAATAATAGTAGACAATGTAATCTTTAATAAAATATTGTAGAAAAAATAGTTTAAATAAAAATAAAAGGAAATTTACAACGCATGTTCAAAATGTTTTCCATCTGCTGCAATGCAGAACTTCGCTCTTCATTTTTGGCCATCGTTCTAAATTAGATACGGCCCCCTTAAAATGGAAACTCTTGTATCTCCGTTACTATTCAGCCTACAGAAATATTGTTTTTACTAACGATAGGGATACAGGTAAGGAACATTTTTGCTACCTCGGATTTTTATCTAGAGGGGTTGTATACAAATTAAAAACTGTATCCGCTTAAATTGTTATCACGTGATAACTTTATTCACATATCTTAATTACTTACCTTATTTGGTGCACTTTTGCAATTTACATTGCCTACCTATCTCCAAATGGTCAAAAGATAAATTGCGGAACAACCTTTTTGGGACACCCTGTATATTGAGATAGAGAGAAGGAGAGAGATATTACTAACAGAATTACCGGCGTCGCTCGGGTTGAATTGGTTAAATTTTGATTGAAAAGTGATCAGAATAATCACTTGTATTTCATAGAGAAATTTAAGCATTATTTAAATGTACGGAAAATAATTTTTTAACATCGTTTCTACTTTTTCATAATTTCTACAATTTATTTTGGTCGCAAATATGTATACATGATATATCCATCCATATAATCCATTTCATATTCATTCATATAATCCATTTCATATTCATTCATATAATCCATTTCATATTCATTCATATAATCCATTTCATATAAATCGCCATTTGTAAGACAAACTACAAAAGTTTTTTCTAAGTTGACTACTACAGAAGTCGATTTTGAGTTTTGGAGTGATTACGAATATCCCCGTACGTTCATTTTCAATAAAAATGGTGAATTTCGACGTAGTCTTGCACTTAGATTTCCTATGAATATGTTTTACTTTTGGCATTCTTGCACCTGGTATGCGATGTATTCGAATTTCGTCATCAATATGAGAAAGTAAATTAAATTGTTATGGTATTCATGATTAATTTATTTTGGAGCAAACACATTTTTTTCTTGAAAATTCCATTCAGCACACGTGGAATAACGGTAGGTAGATAGGTAGGTATTTAATTAACATCGCACTAGGACAACACAACGGGCTAATGTCGACGGTCCAGGATCATCCCCAAAGCGAAAGATCCGAGGACCATGTGGAATAACGCATCTTGTGTTAAAAATAAATGTCATCGGTGTAGACAGAACAAAAAAATCGATTACAATTCTTCAAAAAACAGAAGGTTGATTTTACAACGTTTTTAAAAACAATCACTGCTTTCAACGAATGTTTCACATGTATCTAACCTGGGTAAGAACAGCTTCAATATGTAGAGTAAGCAACCTCGACCTTCTGTCACTTAAGACAAAAAATTTCAATTTTTCAACATTCCTCACTCTGATATTATTCCAAGACCAGTAAAGTCTGATTTAAAATTCTCTTTACTCCATTCAGTTTTAAATCGAATCCTTATGGTACTTTTTTAAATTCAGAGATTCAGTTTCTAAATGGAAACCACGTACCTATTTAGAATGATAGATATAGTTACTTGATTATGGAATACAGCTTTCAATAACATCCATGAAACATGAAAAGCAAATGTAAATTTAATTTATTTTAATCATCTTGTAATGAGAATCTAAGACAAAATTTTGAATTATATTTGAATTACAACGTATGACTACTGGTTTTAATTTAACGTAACCCATCTTATTTTAAAGTGATTTTTTTAAATTTTACTGATCATTTTAAAATAAGAAATTACACACCTTACTTAATTTTTTTAATTTATTTTTATGAAAGGGCATTATGCAAACCATTACGTATTCAACCAAAGACAGAGAAAGTTGGTCGAAATATACATATGCTGCCAAGAAATTACCCATGTCTTGTGATATTTTGCAGAAAATAAATAATTCATTAAAATTTAAATCCTAAATAATATATCTGCAATAGGCAAAATACTGGAACACATAAATACAAAAACAGAAACGAAATTCCGGTCATTCTAAAGTAAGAAGCTACGCACCTTACTTTAATATATTTAATTTTTGTATATTTAATTTATTTTATGAAACAGAATTCTACAAACAATTACTTATTCTACCAAAGATTTAAGGAAAATTGGTCGAAAGGTACACATATTGCCAAGAAATTACCCCTGTCTTAATATTTTGCAGGAAATAAATAAATCATTAAAATTTAATTCTTAAATATATCTGTAACATGTAAAATACTGGCACACATAAATACAAACAGAAACGAAATTCCGAACTTTGAAAAAAATGCAGAATTCTGAAAAAAGAAAGATGTGCAAACGTTCCGAATTTTGACTTCCTGGATATATTCTGAAAAAGAACAATTCGACTAAATACTTTTAGCCCAGTCAAATTATACAATGGTTCCTTGCCAAAGGTCGAGTTTCTATAATTTTTGGATATGCTGTAGGGACCAAGGCCACTAGTAAAAAACCAAGTTTGCGGAAACGAAAGCCCTGTGCAAGCAGAGTTATATTGAGAAAAAGTCGAAAATTTCGGACTTTTTTCGGTTTTTGCTCAATATCTCTGTTCCTACGCATCGGAGAGCAAAACTAGTTTTCTGGCTATTGTAGAAGACAAAATTTGCTAACAACTTTTGTTTCTGTGATTCTTTTCTACGGGCTATAGTTATCAAACTACAGATCAATGAAAGTGTGATAATTTTTGGAAAATTACAAAACACGCATATATTGCAAAAATATTGATGCAGAATATTATTGAATATTGATGATTACATACTATTAATTTATTATACATTAATTAAACATTAAATACTAGTAAATTTTTAAAGTAAACACAAGATTCAAAAGTAGGTAACTACAAATACAATCAAATATTAAATGTTATTACATAATGATGTAATAATGTATCGCCTGTTAAAAAGTAAATTTTTCTCTACAATCTCACTTCACTTAAATCTTGATTCATTGCAGTTTTAAAATTTAGCTAGCTTTGAAGGTCCTGGTGTTGAATGATCCTCTTCGTCACTCATTATGTTGACTGTAATGTGAGTGTGCGGAGGATTGGTTGCATGCTCCTCAATTTGCTCAAGAACATCCAGACCTGATCTTCGTCTATGTCGCTGTCTTCCAAAATAGGAGCAGGAGTGTTTTGGCATGACTGGTCAAGACAGAAAGTGCAAAGGCTTGAACATTTTAGGCCTGCTTTTCGACAGGTGCAAGTCCCACGGCACTATTTCTTGCATCGACATGATATAAATTTCAGTAAGGATTGAGATGTAGGTGATTGCTGGTCTTTGCAGTAACCTTGATGAAATGCAGGTAACGGAGGCGATCCAAATTTTGTGTGTTCATGTCATCCCCATACAAAGTGAAAAGATACTTCTCTCCTGCGTTGGATATGTCCTCAGCAGAAGAGTGTTGTTGTAAGAACACTGAAACTAATTCTTTTAGCTGAGCATTTTTCTTGAGTATAGTGCAGCATTTAGTTTTGACTTGACCAAAAATGGCGGATGTAGTGTCCCGTCCACTGACGGCATGCAGGAAAAGAACAATACCTGGAGGACAGCTTGATGAATCATATTTGAAGGAGGAACTACAACACAATACACCAGCAGACTCACCTCTCCACTCTTGTGTAGGTATACAGTGTTCACATTAGGTGAGAAGCCAAAGGTTAGGCCAAACCAGTGAGAAGCACCAGAAGGTCAGTACCTTCCCAATGATGATGATTTGTTTATAGGCTGAGGCCTTGGAAAGTGCTGTCTTCACAATGTCGACATCTGCACCTTCCACAGCCTGCTTTACGTCAATGCTGCGTTGTTGAAATGCGTTGCAAAACAATGCGATGAGACGTCGTTTGTTCCCTTCATTAGTAAGAAATTTCTCCTGTGGCACTGGGACGAGTGTTGCTTCGTCTAATAAGATGTCTGCACAACACTCCACAGTGGAACGATGCATACGTTCTGCACTCTTAGTATTGTTTTGGGCTGCATCCACTGGATAACCGTCAAAATAACGGACGCATTACTACCAGTGTTTTTGCACATACTGGATATACCTTGTGATGATTGAGCCGACAGAGTCGTTGTGATGCCAGACTATTCTGTGCAGCAGATACCCACCATCCAGTGACCTGCAGCATGAAAGAAGGGAAGCATTTTACTGACAGTGTCGAGATGTAGCTTCCAGTCTCCCGTGCACTCTGCCTGAATGAAGTGTTTTAAAAGAGTTGTCATGCGACAATACTGGACCCATAGTTTGGAGGTGGGACCATTACACTCCAGTTTATTCAGTGCAGTTCTGAATTTGGTTGCGAATGCTTGGAAGTTCTCGCTTTCCTCAATCATCCGAATCATAGATCTTTCACCTACCCCAAGCCACCTCCTCCCCTCTTCCTCATTTCTATTCAGAGACCGGCTCTATAAGAACACCTGCCACAAGGCACCTGTCACTCATATTCATCCCCCTCCCCTTCCCAGTTCCATCAGCTATTGACCCACAAACAAGCTTCATCTCATCTAATATTCCTCACTTCTGATCAATTTCCAGGTCTAATATGTTTTTTACAATATCGGCTTTGTACTCTTTAGTAAGCATACCTATACATTTCTCGTGTCTTACAACAATTAGTACATCGTTCATTTGTACCGAATAATGATAGAAAACATTGCACAGTAAATGTAATTAATTTAGTATTTAAAGAAGTTTTAGCGAAACCGGATGTAATGGGAACTTTTTCCAGATTTTGCAAAAATTATCACTTTCACTGCTATGTAGTTCGATAACTATAGCCCGTAGAAAAAAAATCATAAGTACAGAAGTTGTAGCAAATTTTGTCCTCTACAATATTGATAACTACTTTTGCTCTCCGATGCATAGGAACAGAGATGTTGAGCAAAAACCGAAAAAAGTCCGAAAATTTCGACGTTTTTTCAATATAACTCTGCTTGCACAGGGCTTTCGTTTCCGCAAACTTGGTTTTTTACTAGTGGCTTTGGTCCCAACAACATGTCCAAAAGTTATAGAAACTCGACCTTTTTTTGCAAGGAAATCCATTTTTTGGTACATATTGACTGGACTATTTTGAATAATTTCGATAAAGACAATAATGATTTATTTACAAAAAGAATACATAGTTATAATACTTGGAAATGCTTAAATATGACCACATTTCTGTCTTAACTCAAATGCACAAACACGAAATTCTAAATTTAATTTATAAAATAGAACATTAATTCTGGCGTTGCAGATACCGAATAGCAAAATTACTCTTTTATGATCAATGAGTTTTTTGTTTTGGCTTTTCGTATTCCATTACAAAGTCCAAGTTGTGCAAAATTAAATATTTTAAATATTCGTTTTTCATCATTCAAATATTCCTAAATTATTTATATTGTGGAAAGAAAGAAAAAATCAGTACAAACATAATTAGAATTTTTTAAATTGTTTAAATATAACGTTTCAGAAAAATTGTTTTTCGAGCAATACTGGTAAAATCATTTTATTAGAAATTTGACTTTTGATCAAATTGATTTGGTGCAACTAACACTCATTGACGGTTGTAGTTCATTTGCAAATCGATAGATGGCAGTACCAATTGGGAATTTTAGTAGTGATCCTTCATTATATTTTATCCTTTTACATACGCGATAGTCGTCAATAGCCCATTGTGTTGCTCCAATGCGAGACTGATTGGTAAACATTTACTGTACGGTCACCCTTGGCGACTTTTTCAAAATCTCGCCAAAATGGCGACTTCTTGCACGAGCGAGATTTAAAGAAAACAGCGTAGTGAAAAATGGGTAAAGATGTAGAATCCGAGAGATGTTTGTAGCCAAATCAAGATGGCGTCCAAAGCCAGGATGTTCTTAAAAAAACGGGGACTTTCCTACGCGAACCTTTTGTATAGGGCAATAATAAATGAGGAATGCACAAATAAGCAATAATAAGTAAAAAAAATAAAAATAACAGTCTAATTAATCCTGTGGAAGTTCTTAAAAAAACGCGGACTTTCGTACGCGAACAACCTTTTGTATAGGGCAATAATAAATGAGGAATGCACAAATAAGTAAAAAAAAAATAACGGTCTAATTAATCCTGTGGATATTCTTAAAAAAAACCGCGGAATTTCCTAAGCTAACAACCTTTTGTATAGGGCAATAATAAATGAGGAATGCACAAATACTCAATAATAAGTAAAAAATATAAAAATAACGGTGTAAATAATCCTGGGGATGTTCTTAAAAAAAACGCGGACTTTCCTACGCGAACAACCTTTTGTATAGAGTAATAATAAATGAGGAATACACAAATAAGCAATAATAAGTAAAAATAAATAAAACTTACGGTCTAATTAATCCTGTGGATGTTCTTAAAAAAAAACGCGGACTTTCCTACGCGAACAACCTTTTGAATAGGGCAATAATAAATCAATCACCTTCAAGCTCTCCGGTTTTGCTAATATATTCCGTTGCGACCCGGTGATATATTCCGTTGCGACCCGGTTAAGCGGTAACCAATTACAATCCTTCTAAAAAGCTAAGACATCAACTAACACAAAAAGAATTCAAATTTTAAAACGGTTACCAATCATAGAACGCAAAACATCGATATTTTGTTTAAAAAAATGCGTTCGTTAAAAAAAAAAAGAAGCGCTCTTTCCTTCCGAAAAACCAACCTTTTCCAAGGTCCAATAGGGTTGCTGCAATTCCTTGTCGGGTCGGATGGGGTTGCCATATAAAATAATTTATCGCCAATGCGAAAAAAATCGCGCCAAGGGTGACCGTACAGTAAATCTGATCCAAAGTTAATTTAGATGCGTGACATTGCATGGATTTAACAATTGTTTTAATATTTGGTTCGATTTTTGTAGTCGCCAAGTGCAAAATTGACTCTAAATTTCCATTAGTGAAGCTGTTCCTATTTTTCGATTTGTTAATATTCATAGCTGAAAAAGTTTGTTCACAGATATATGTAGACCCAAAGGGGCTTGCTCATTTTAATGCATTATCTAGTAACTATTTACAATTGTTTTTATCCCCGACACAACGATAAAAGTTTGATAAATTGTCTTCATTAAATTTATTTTGCAGGTTCTCATCGTTTTGTCTGTCGATGATTTCAAGCTCTATTAATTCGGGTGCATTTTCAGCCAAATGGGTTGCTAAATAAATTTAGCAACTGTTTTAATTTTTGAAAATCCTAAAAATTATCCTCGAAGGCCGATATCAATTTATTAGTCATTCCAACATATATGGTCTTGAAATTCGATTGAACTTAAAAATTACATATCGTGTGACTTGTTAATATAAAAATAGCACACTTGGTGAGGCCGCCAGGAAGTCGAAGGAGGGTCGCATACGAACCGAGGGCTGCCGTCTGCATCCCTTGCCTAAGTCCCGTTTTTCTTCTATTCATATTGAAACGGATATTAAATTATGGTATTTAATAAATGAATTCAAAGAATGTACCTCCTCTAAGCTAGCTAAAAGATTTTTAGAAACTTTAACATTTAAAAATCAACTAAAAATTCATTTCTTAGTAACTCTGATTGAAGATTAATGCATCCACTATATTACTGTGTTCCTACAAAACCTGTTTAGAAAAAGTGAAGTAGCACTTAGCGACGACTGTCTGTTTTTAAATTTTTTTAAGTGTCTAGGAACTGTAAATAAACTGCTAAACTCAAATAATAAAAATAGAAATTCATTGACTTTAATTTATTCCGTCTGTAACAGTAGGCAGAAATTCGCACGTCAAACTGAACAAATCCACGACAAACCCTCTTCCAATGATGACTGATCGTTTTTTTCTTCGAGTGTCTGAAGTTTCAGAATTATTATAAGAAAAAGTTAAGTTACAAACTGTCAATAGTGCATTAGGGCTACTTTATACGCAGAGAAACACAACAATTAGCCCAACTAAAGGTTTTATATACGTTCCGTAGCACACCATGAATAAAACCATTCACAAATTTGTATAAACGCGAAGTTCAACAGATAACATCAATTACTGAAGATATATTAATAGCATTTTCTTCGGATGGTATAGTAAAAATCATTGCTCTTTATGATTCTGACAGATATTTAACATTCACTTTCGTATCGAAAACGACTCCTTTTTGAAATATTTAGATTTGCGATCAAGGTACTGCTTTAAGATATGCATTCCAAAGGATAATAATATCGCATATTACAATAATGTACATACAAATTTCAAACGCATGCGTTAGCTGTGAATAGTTTATGATAAAAGTACAATTTACACGTACATTTACATAGACTCGTATAGGTTGGTGTGGTTTTTTTTAACCATTACAACATATAAATTATTCATAGCTCTAAAATCCATCCACGTCTATAAATTATAGATGAGAAAGAGGGTAGTCAGTTATGGCCAAAGTTAAAACCGATCAGAAACGACTCCGGCAGCCTCCACACATTTTTTATTTTGAATAAAGCCTGCCGATTTGCAGGAATATTTTTTATTTTGAATAAAGCCTGCCGATTTGCAGGGATATTTTTTATTTTGAATAAAGCCTGCCGATTTGCAAGGATATTTTTTATTTTGAATAAAGCCTGCCGATTTGCAGGGATATTTTTTATTTTGAATAAAGCCTGCCGATTTGAAGGGATATTTTTCAGCCAAAGTGGTTTTGTATAGGTCGAGTGAGGTAGAATTTATGCGTACGGATGCAGTCGAAGACGCCATGGTCAGTATCACCTACCTCACAAATATTGCTTTGATTTTGAAGCGGTATAGGCAGGCCAAAAACGGGCCATGTCCTGTAAGAAACCAGGTTAAATATCTATTCGTGGTAAAGTAGCTTGCTTAATTAAGCTTGGAGGCCTCTCTCTAGACCCTCACCTCACGACTCATCAAACGGCTTAGAGTCATTAGCGAAGAGGTGGGGAGAAGACTCCCCAGCACTGAGGGGACTAATTAAAAATATATAAATCTTAAATCGTTTCACATTACATGGGCATTCTGAGTGTTTTTAGATGTGTTTTATTAGTGCTTGCTCAATGTTCTAGGCACCAATCAGCATTTCGGACAAGGACAATATTTCCTACTCGGCACTTTGGCTTATTTGTGATATAGTATCTTGTCGAATAAAATAATTCTAACTTGTGAGCTTTCAAAAAATAAGTGTTCCAATATTTAATGGTGTATCATGAACTAAGAAAGGGCAATTGAATGAGACAAGAATTACCTTTGGTTTGCAAATGATAATACATAACATTTTTTTCTGGGATTTATTTGAATCAATTGCCATCTAGTGTTCATTTTGTATCTTTTATTGTGCTTGTCTTGTGTCTACACCCTAAATATGGCATACATTGATAAATTATCTCAATTAACTGCAAACAGAAGTGAAACATTGTTTTCAGTGTTTTGGTTGACAAATTTGAATAGCACTTATATGTTTCTAAAATTTAATTTAAATTTTTAGGTGTTATCTGCATTGAGACTCCTTGGCTCAGGGTCATTTCAAACTGTGATAGCTGATGACAATTTTGTGATGCTATCACAATCAACTATGTTGAGGAATCTTCACAGGGTATGCAATGCACTTGCAAGGAAACATGCGGCATACATAGTTTCCAACTGTGGATGAGCACGCTTGGCAAATAAGCGAGCATTCTACAATGCATCTGTATTTCCAAATGTTTTGGGTGTAATCGACTGCACGCATATTCGCTTGCAAAAACCAATGACTGGTTTGTCTATTTGAACCGTAAAAGCCAATTTTCCATAAATGTGCAGTTGGAAAGTAAAATTCTTACTCTTATGGTATTGAATGTATAAAAAGTGATTGGTTTTTCCTCAATATTCAAATTTTTAAAAGTAGGTAGTTTTAATTAACTTTGAACTGGAGCAACACGAGCTATTGGCTCCAGGATCAACCCGAAAGGAAAGATCCGAGGATAACACCTAGTAATTTCAAAACATGGTCAGATGACGAGGCTATTAAAGTATAAATTAAATAAGTATGGAGTGAAACACATTTGTAGTAAAAATGATTTCACTTACAATATGTACATTATCAAAACTTGAAAAAAGAAAAGTAATTACTAACTTGTAAATATATTGATAGTAGCACATTGAGCATTGGACACAAGCACATTGATTCAGATCCATAATATAACTACCCAACTGATATAAGTTGAATATCGTAGTATATTGTAAAATTTATTTGTAAGCATTTAATATATTTTGTCTTACTCAATTATTTATATTCAACTCTTTTTTTAAATATTGTCATTTTTAGGTTTGCGATGTTAATATGAAAATTTTGGATGCGTGGTGGGAAGATGGTCAGGGAGCAAGCTCACATGATTCCTTCATTTGGAACAAGAGTGGCTTGAGGCAGCTGTTACTGCAGGAGGAAAGAGACAACTTTCTCCTTGGTGACAGAGTATACCCACTGGAACCATGACTCATGACGTCATTTATGGATGCTACACCTTCCGAAGAGCAATTTAATGTTCGATTACGTCGTACAAGGACGGTAATCGAGAGTGCAATGGACTCTTAAAATCTAGATTTCGTTGCCTTCATGAATCGGGAGGTGTTTTAGTGTACAGGCCTGAAAAGGTCTGTTGCATAGTATTGGCAACTGCAGTGATGCACAATATTTGTATGCTTTGCAACGTACAATTGCCTGATGAAGTTCTGGAAGACCCAGACGAGCAAACTCCTTAAGTATATGATTCTTCAGCCACACAAATGAGGTTGCGAATCCGTGCATCGCAAATTAGAGATCATCTGGCTCGAAATTTGTATTTGAATCAATGAACCTTTGTGTTAATAAAATTAAATTGGTTTTGACTTCAAAGGTTGAATTGTGTAATTTAAATTCTATTTACATGAAACTTGTGAAACATGCAAGTGACAGCACAGTTTGCAGGTAGAAAGAATTGCTGCTTCTAATAAGAATCAAGACAAAACAAAATTCATTATTTGTATATAATTTATTCTAATTTTTTAAATAATGCATTAATTGCTTCAGTTAGTTTCTTGTTCTGCTCCAGATGTTGTTCGTAAAATTTCTTTTTCATATCTAACAATTCTCTCTTTAAATTAATTAAAACTTAAATGTTATCATTTTCTAACTTTCTCTTCTTCCTTCGGTGTCGCATGACCCTTGGTGTTGATGTTTCTAAAAACACGAAAAACTAGTTTAGAATTAATTAAAAGTTATGTGCAATTTATTCATTGTTTGGAAACAATTCCTGAAAGCGTAAAGTTGTAATTTTTTAAAAATTTGGATTCAAATTTCATTAAAACAAATTTACAAATAATTAAACTCTAAACCTGCACTACAGAGTACAAAAGTAAAAGCACAAATAAGATTAAAAAACGCCCATGAATGATGGATAAACAAAACAATCATTGAAATAAGAATCAACACCAGTAAGAATACATTTGAAAATGTAAATAAAATGTAGTTTTATAATTTTCTTTCATTTGGATGTATGAAATGTGTGTGTGTATATTGATGCTTATGTCTATATAAAGCAGATAACTGATTTTTTTATTTCATTCCATAATATAAAGAATTTATAAATATTTGATGAGAAAAGGATATTTAATTTTACATGACTTATATTTTGTATTAGAACACGAAAAGCCCAAGCAAAAAACTCATTGATCATAAAAGCGAAATTTTGCTATTCGGTATCTGGCAATGTCAGAATTAATGTTTTATTTTATAAATTTGATATAGAATTCAGAGTTTATGTATTTGAGTTAAGAGAGCAAAACATTAGTCATATTTGAGAATTTCCAAGCTTTATAAATTTGTGTCCTTTGTTGTAAATAAATCATTACTATCAATATTTTTCAAACGTCTTTTTTTCGAATTGCTCTCTTTTCAGAATATACTCAGGAAGTTGAAACTCGTCACGCTTGCTCATATCTTTCATTTTTCAGAATTCGTCGTTTTCGTTATTCATACATTGTAGTTCAAACATGTTTTTAAATTTTGACATAGATTTTCATTACAAGACGATTAAAACCAATTCAATTTGCATTTGTTTTTCATGTTTCATTGGCATTATTTAAAGCAACGACATCTATCATTCTAAATAGGTACATGGTTTCCATTTAGAAACTGAATCTCTGAATTGAAAAGAGTGCCACAAGTAAAAAGATATTGATAAGAAAACTAAGTGCTGCAAGACTACGCCTGTAGTTTGTCGTTTTTACTGAAAATAAACTTATGGGGCATTCGAAATCTCTCCAAAACTTAAAATCGACTTCTATAGTAGTCACAGTAGCATAAACTTTTGTAGTTTGTTTTACAGTATGAGTGCGATGAATGTGAAATAGATTATATGGATGTATATATCAAGTATGGTCATATTTGCATCCAAAGTAAATTGTAGATGCTATGAAACAGTTAAAAAGATGTTAAAAAAGTATTTTCCGTACACTTAACAGATGTTAGTATTTTCTGTGAAAGTGGTTAGTCAGACGATTTTTCAATCAACATTTAACCAATTCAATCCGAACAATGTGGGGTAATTTTGCTAGTTCATTATAAATAGATTTCAATAAAATATGGAATGTCAGATGTGTGCTGCCATCAATAGATATTAGCAAGTAAAACACTTTAGTGCAAATGCTATGCTAGTTTTGTTACTTTTACCAGTTAATAAAACAAAGGCCCTTACTACAGCAAGATGTAGCAGCTATACTTTTTACGGGCATTATTTCCGACATAATTAGAAAAAAAATTTCATTTTAAGTACAGGTCAAACATAATTGTTAGGCAAATAAGTATTAATGATTAGCCAAGCAAAATATTGACTATGATTTAAAAGCAAAACCAATTTATAAAAATGCTATGTACGTATTAAAAGTATTTCAATTTAAAAGTTAATAAGTTTAAAATTTCGTTTTCAAATTGTTACTGTATATAGGTAGTTTAAATTCTTGAGAAAATTTCATTTAGAATGTTTTTAGGTAGATAGGTATTTAATTAACGTCGCACTGGAGCAACACAATGGGCTGGGATCAACACCCAAAGGGAAAGATCCAATAACAATACCACGTAATTTTGAATCACGGTCAGATGACGAGGTCACATCTGTGCTGGCACCCCGCTCTCCAAACTTCCACACCACACCAACGTGAGGACATTTGGGGCCCTGACAGATTTAATGTGCAACAGCCCCTTTGTACACGACACTGTACAAAGGGGTACACGACACTGTACAAAGGGGTACACGACACTGTACACACGACTGTGTACTCTTTGGTTGGATTGAAACTCGCAACCCTCCGGTTGCTAGTCCGTTACTCATCCAACTGGGCTACCGTGGCCCTTCGAATGTTTTTAAATTGAAGGAAGTACGTACTATCTGGAAGGGATTCTTCCTGAAGAGAATCCTTCATTTACACACCATTGTTTGAAGAAAAGGCTGTCAAAAGTTCTCCTTTACTGGAGTTTGAGAGGGAAAATGAGCCTATAAAAGAAATTAAAAAGGGATTACTTATAAATACACATTTCATAAAGTTTAAGTTGAAAAATTAAATTTAATGAAATGCAAGAAGCTTACCGTAATCTGGACATAAGTTGTGTCAAATGATAGGCCCACAGCGCCTTCAAAGCAACTGGGCCCTATCAAGTTAATGACTCTTCCAAGAGAGTCAATTTGTCGTTCAGGGTCTCTCCTCCTCCAGTCATTGCCCGCGACTTTGAGAGCAGTGCAGCCTTTTTCTTAACCCTGTATTTCAGGCCAGTCCATTTTTTCTTGGCACCAATGCCAGCCCTTTCAATCCGGCCAGACCCCCAAGCAGGCTCGACGGCCACTGCCATTATTCGGCCAAAATGGCGTATGCACCGCCGAGTTTTCCGCTCACGAGATCCCGCCGAACTTCCAAGGCGGCAACCAAAACTTTGCTCATTCTATAATTGTTAAAAGAAATTAGGAGATTGTGAAAAGAATTAATACTTAAGATTGGGAGAGTGAAATTAAGGAACTGGTTTTAGCAACTTACGTGGGGTGTTGGAAATGAACTGGAATATTGAACAATATTTGATTTGTATCGGTATACAGAACTCTCGAAAAAGTGCATTATATATTGTGTTTGCCTTGTATACAGGGTGAGTCTAAATTGTTTTTACAAAATAAGTAGGGTGATAGTACCCATCCAGACGAGCAATAATTACCATGGAACATAGGGTCGCATTCCATTCTGAGAGGCAGAAAAGAGTAAAGTCGAAACGCATGAACAAGTCATCGCCTCTGACGTCGTTTTGTCCCTGCCTACGTAGCATATCTCCTAAGCAAGATGGCCTGGTCTGGGGGCACATGAAATCTTTAGTGTACCAGACGCCTGTGGACTCGGCTGAAGATCTCGTAGCGAGAATCGGTGTTGCCGCAGACAAAATTAACTCAACACCAGGAATCTTCGAGAGCCAGTCATTCCTTCGCCGGTGTGAACTGTGCAACCACACGCCACTTTGAGCACTTGCTGTGAGTTTATCAATCAATCAGATTGTGCAACTTTTGGTATCGTTCATTCGCTTTCCCAACACTGTTGTAAGTTCATGTTGAAATTCTAATTTGACTCTTTTCTGCCTCTCAGAGTGGAATGCGACCCTATGTTCCATGGTAATTATTACTCGTCTGGATGGGTACTATCACCCCTCTTATTTTGTAAAAACAATTTAGACTCACCCTGTATATTTATATTGTATATAATCAATTAGAGGTTTTCATTTCAAATTAATAGTGTGAGAGGACGTCCACTTTTTGGCTGCCTTTAAAATATAATTTTGGAATGGTATATGGTAAATTGTTTTAATGATTATTATGTATATATTGTGGTGTGGTATTTATTACATTTGTGTTAAATTATTTGTGCAATAGAACAACTGGGAATGAGCTATTTGGTTTGATGAGGCTCAATATCTGTATAGATGTTTCAATTGATATTTTAGGTAATATAAACTTAAATTTAGAGAATGAATATGGAATTGTGTTTGCTGTATTTAAATGACCTTGTATGCGAGTTGCATACGAAGGGAGATTGGATGTCTTATTTAATTTAATCTAAAATTATTTGATTATTTAAACTATTATAGTCTTTGTGATTTAATTTTGGAGGTGTATAATCATAATTAATTTATTCGAATACTTGTCATGTAAATGATATTAAACATAATTGTAATTCATGTAAAGAAAATTAAGAAGCGCAGTTGTTCATGTGAAGACTATACGAAGGGAGATTGGATGTCTTATTTAATTTGTTATAGCCTTAGTGATTTGATTTTGGAGGTGTGTAATCATAATTAATGTATTTGAATACATGTTATCTAAGTGATATTAAACATTTGTAATTCATGTGAATAATTCCGAGCGCTGTTGCTTGGAAAAACTAATTGTAAAATAGGACCTGTATATTTATTTTGAATAAAAGCGTGTTCGCTGTCGCAATCCCAACTCATACCGAATGGTTAAGGCGGGGTCGGTATACAAATTTAGAACTTACCAACTTACGTAATGGCGGTCGTAGAACATTTTACAGAAGTACCGAGCATCAAACTGAAGCGGCAAAAAAGGTAAACAAACATGACGCAACTTCACGTACTCTTATTGGTCAATTGACGATCATGTGACGTCACAACCATTTGAGCAATCATCTTACTGCTGTGGTAACCCTAACAGCCTCGATCGTATTTAGACGAGGAAATGAATTCCGAAAAAAGACTCGATCGTAGCGCTTTCAGTCGATCGAAGGGTTCGATCACGTTTCAGTTGAATCTGGTCCTAAGTTGTCCTGTAATATGACGTATTTGTTCTATATGAATGGATTGTATTTTGACTGTCCAATTGGGCTCAAAACCTTATGGGGCCTGACGAATATCCTCTCGTGTAACCTCACACCCTCTGGCTATGGTGGGAGGTTAGGACCTTAAAAAACAACGGGTACCAACACAAAAACAATTACAAAAGGCTCCAAATAAATTTTATTAGAATAAATTAAAATTTAGCACATCCTTCTCAAATGGTAAAAAGGTGAGTATTTACAACGACGCGCTTCACAGTCCGAAGCGCTTGGGCTTCCGCCAGGGTGTCCCAGCGTCTATCCTTCCGGGAGTGGAGATCTGCGTCTTCTTGCGGATGGAGGCCAAGACCTCCTCATCCGTCCTCCTCTTGAGCTGCAGCTCCTTCTCCGCGGACATCATCTCCTCCTCCATCTGCGATTGGCTCATCTTGGCCAGCTTCCTGTTCTCGAGGCGTGAGTGGGCGGACTCCTTGATGCTGTAGAACATGGGGCCGAGCTCCGCCAGCCAATAGCCGTCCACCGCCGTCACGCACTGCATGTACTCCTTGCTGGTCATGACCAGCTCGTGGTAGACGATGTAGTCCGGGGTGTAGCCCATCCCGAAGAGGGCGCTGGTAGGGTGCAGGTGGCACGGCATGCCCGTCCGGCAGTTCACGTACTCGCCGATGCCCTTCAGCCGCGCCGCCTGGTGGAAGTAGGCGGAGCAGATGCACTTGCGCACCACGTCCCACTCCGTCCCGCACGAGGTGACGGGCAGCTTCTGCTGCACCATGATCTCCTTCAGCTGCTGCCGGACCTCGCGCACCTTTCGCATGGCCTTCACGTGCACAAAGTGCTCGTTGCACCACGAGGACGAGAACCCGTGCTGCTTCCACTGCAGGTAAACGTTCAGGAACGTCAGGTGGTCGCTCTCGGGCACCTGGAACTTCTCGCGCACGAGGTCGCTCTCCTCCTCCCTCCCCTTGGGACGGTAGAAGATGGCCGGCACGGACAGCATGGACACCACGATCAGGACCTCGGCGCTGCACTGCATGTCGCACGACGCGATCAGCATCTTGGAGAGCGGGGGGTCGAGCGGGAACTCGATCATGCTCCTCCCCAGAGGGGTGAGGTTGCCGATGTTGTCCAGGGCCCCCAGGATCCACAGCTGGTACATGGAGTTGAGCATGTTATCCTGCGGCGGCGGGTCCATGAAGTGGAACTGGAGCAGGTTCTGGACTCCCAACGATTTCAGCAGCAGCACGACGTTGGCCAGGTTGGTCCGCTGGATCTCAGGCACCGTGGTCACGAGCATCTCGTTCTTGTACTGGCTCTCCGTGTACAGCCGGAAGCAGTGTCCGGGTCCCGTGCGTCCGGCCCGCCCGGACCGCTGGTTGGCGTTCGCTTGGCTGATGGGGTAAATCTGCAGGGCGTCCATGCCGATCCGGGGGTTGTACACCTTCAGCTTGCAGTAGCCGCTGTCCACGACGAACATGATGCCGTCCACCGTGAGGGACGTCTCCGCGATGTTGGTGGCGACCACGCATTTGCGGACCCCGTCGGGGGCCTTCTGGAAAATCTTCGCCTGCAGGTCGCTGGGCAGCTGCGAGTAGATGGGCAGGATCGCGAGCTGGGGGGCGTTCTCGATCTCCCCCAGCCTCTCCGCGACCAGCTCGCAGGTGACCTCGATGTCCTCCTGCCCGGGCATGAAGACCAGCACGTCCCCGATCGTCTGCTGCAGGTGGATCTGGAGCACCTGCTTCACGGCCGAGTCGACGTAGTCCTCGATCGGGTTCTTGCTGAAAAACAGCTCGACGGGGAACGTCCGTCCGGGAATCACGAAGGAAGGAACGTTGCCGAAGAAGTTGGCGAACTTGGAGGCGTCCATGGTGGCGGAGGTGACGATCAGCTTCAAGTCCTGCCTCCTCGCCACCACCTCTCTCAGCAAACCGAAGAGGACGTCCGTGCTCAGAGACCTTTCATGCGCCTCGTCCATGATGATGGCGCTGTAGTTGTCCAGGTCCGACTCCCGCAGCGACTCCCTCAACAGTATCCCGTCCGTCATGTATTTAATAATCGTCTTCTCGCTCGTGCAGTCCTCGAACCGGATCGCGTAACCGACCTCCTCCCCGAGCTGGACGCTCATCTCGTCAGACACGCGCTTGGCGACAGACATGGCGGCGACACGTCTGGGTTGGGTACATCCGATCATCCCGTACTTGCTGTAGCCGTCCTCGTGCAGGTACTGGGTCAGCTGAGTGGTCTTGCCGGACCCCGTCTCCCCCACGATGATCACAACGCTGTTGTCCCGGATGACGTTCAGGAGCTCCTGCCGGACGGCGAACACCGGGAGGAACTGCCGCTGTTGCAGGATGGACTTCTTCCGCGAGAAGTCACTGCTCCCCTCCGACGAATTCTTCATGTGCTCTGCGAATTTATGGTCCTCTTTGTAGTCGGCGTCGTCCTCTTTGTGTTCCTTCTCTTCCGCCTTCTTGACCCCCATGATGTCCCCCAGCCTCGTCCCGGCCAGCTCCCACTCCTTCTTCTGCGCCTTCTTCCTCTCCTTCTGTTCACGGAAAGTCCGCACGGCGAAGCTGCCCTTCCGCGCGATCATGGCCATGTCCGAGGTCGGGTCCTTCACCGGCACGATCGGCTCGGGCTGCTTGGTGAACACGATCCTCCCGTCCAGGAAAGGCGGCACCACGTTCTGCACGAGCAGGTGGACCCTGGCCTCGTTGTCCTCCTCGAAGTCCTCGTCGTACTCGAGCTTCTGCACCACCCCGCTGGTCAGCATCCGGTTGGTCTCCCACTTCTCGTTGTCCTTGTGGATCTGCCGCTGCTGCGCGGACATGCGCTTCTTCTTCTTCTGCTCGAGCGCCTCCTCCTTCTTCTTGGCGTACTCGGCCGACATACCCGAGAAGGGGTTGTTGCTGTCGTCGTACCCCTCGTCGATCGAGTACCACTCGCGGTCCAGCCGCTTTATCTCCGCCTCCCACTCCCTCCGCTCCTCCTCGGAGGACCAGGGAACGTCCTTGTCGTCGTGAGGCGTCGCGCCTGACCGCTTCCGGTCGCGCACCCAGTCGTTAAACCGGTAGGCGGGGGTCGGGACCTCGGACGCCTTGCTGCGGTAACTCCTGTCGCTCTTTCGGTCGGGGGATCGCCGCGGAGAGGGCAGGTCCCACGACGACTTGTAATTCGGCGTGAGGTCGTCCTCGTCCCAGCCGGACCGGGACGGGGAGTCCCTGGGTCTGATCCGCGGCGACGGGGGCTCGTCGATGGACTCCTCCCCCCTCCTGGAGGACGACCTGCGAGACCTCTGGCTGCTACGGTCCTCTTCCTTGTGCTTGGAGGAGGTGTAGAGGCCGCGCTCCTTGTCCCGTTTCTGCCGTCCGTGCACGCGCTTCAAGTACTCCTTGCTGACTCCTCCCGTGTAGGTCGGGGTCTCGTCCTTCGGCGAGCGGTACTTCCTCCGCTCGTCCTTCTTCTCGCCGCGGGACGACTTCTGTCGCCTGTCGGACGACGACTTTTCCTTGCGGCGCTGCTCGGCCAGGACGTCCAGACCGAGCAGGGACTTCTTGGGTGCCGGGACTTTGAAGAGGTCGTCGTCGCTCGCCTTCTTTTTGATGAAGAGTCCTCCCACCTGGTTACAGCTACCTTCCAATCTGTGGATGGACGACTGGAGGCTCATTGTTGGGGATGCCACAGATCAAATCATGAGAATTCTGAAAAAGAAACGAGACCGTTAGATCGGTTGAATTTTTTAAGGCGCAAGGTTTGGCCAAGCTACGCCAAACTATCGGTAATTAAATAAATTTCATCACGATTCATTCGTAAATTTGAAAGTAATCATCGAAATTCAACTGAGATAAAATAATGAAAAAACACATTAAAATTTAACTAAGATATAGTAGTACAAAATCACGTTTCAAATTGAAATAAAAATTTAATTTTGAGATAAAATAGTATAACACATTTCAAATTGAAATAAAAATGTAGCTGAAATATAGTACAAAACATTTCAAATTCAAACCAGAATTTCACTGACATAAAATAACTCAAAAATGCATCTCACAAATTCAAATCAGTTTTTAAATCTATATATATAGGTAATTCCATGTCAAACCACAGTCCACAACCTGACCACCTCCGACATTTTTTAAACTCAGCTAATTTCTTGTCCAGCCATATATAAGAAATTCTGGGAATTTTTAGCTTTCAACTAGCAATAGATTTTTTATGTAAATTCGTTTTAAGTTTGAAAAATTGGGCAATTTTTCATGATTTTATACTCACTAAATCTCCCTGTACCTAATAGTCCAATCACACTGAAAAGCTTATTTTGTAGAAAAATGTACAACCTTTCTAATGATGTATCATATGACCTTTCTAATTTCAAGGTTATTCAATTTGACCTTTGCCTACAATTACAAAAAAGCGTATTTTTCCTTTATTTCTAAGAAATATATGTTAAAGATACACTGTTTATCTTTGCTTTCTGAAAGTTTCATAGTAGGACACGCATGGGTTCATAGTTAAAAAATATTTAAATGTCTTTGGACGTGCTTGTCCAATCAAGATGAAAGAGGGTTTATTTTAAAGAAAAAGTATAACCTTTCTGATGATATGAACGAGTGACTTTTCTGATTTTAAGGTTACGCATAGAATCATGTAACATATCATCAGAAAGGTTACCTTGAAGGTTTGAAATTCAAAGGCTTTGAACCTTGAATAAAAAAAATGCTGTTCATTATCCTAAAATATATCAACATGTAATATATCATTAGAAGGAAAAACACTCTTTCATCTCGATTGGACCAACAGATAGGTGTTTATGGGTATTGATTGCATACTTCTATTTATTTCGAATATGTTTTGACTATGAACCCATGTTTGTCCCACTATGACACTTTCAGAAAGCAAAGATAAACAGTGTACCATAAACATATTTTTTTAGAAAATAAAAAATACCCTTTTTTGTAATTGTAGGTCAAAGGTCAAATCGAGTGACCTGAAAATCAGAAAGGTCCCTCATAGTATCATGAAATATACCATCAGAAAGGTTACATTTTTTTCTATAAAATAAGAACTCTTTCATTTTGATTGGACAGTGTTTATGGGTACTGATTATATAGTTCTATTTACTCTCTTCAATCATTTTTCGACTATGAATACATGCATATCCCACTATGAAACGTTTAGAAAGCAAAGATAAACAGTGTACCTTTAACATATATTTTTTTTTGTAATTGTAGGTCAAATTGAATGACCTTGAAATTGTCATTTAAAGTCATGATACGTCATTAGAAGGGTTGTACATTTTTCTACGAAATAAGCTTTCATTGAGTTTGATCGGATAATTAGGTTCAAAGAAATTTAGTGAGTCAGATAAAAAAAATTGCCCAATTTTTCAAACTTAAAATTAATATAGATAAAAAGTTGCCATATTGCAAGTTGGAAGCTAAAAATTTCCAGAATTTCTTATATATGATTGGGAAATAAATTAGCCGAGTTTAAAAAAAAATCGAAGGGGATCGGGCCGAAAATGACCCTTTTCTGTGCGGTTTGATATGGAATGAATGACACATATAAAGCAGAGTTGGCGGACCGTTTGACCAAACCACACCACATTTGGTACACTTATACTTTGGAACCCTACATATTAACTCCCGTTCTCTTTAACCTAGGTGTGCAGAGGGGGATAAAAACATTTCGAAATCGCCATAGGAATAACATGGTGTATTAAACGATTGCAGTACGCAACTCAGTTTGTTTTACCAGTATTAATCGAAAATCAAATTTTCCAATAAAATTGTTTTACCAGTATTGCTGGAAAAACAATTTTTCCAATATTATTTTTAAACAATTTAAAATTCTAATTATGTTTGAACTTATTTTTTATTTCTTTCCATAATATAAATTTATAAATATTTGATTGATGAAAAATAGATAGTTAAAATACATAATTTTACACAACTTACATTTTGTAATGGAACACGAAAAGCCCAAACGAAAAACTCATTGATCATAAAAGCGTAATTTTGCTACTCGGTATCTGGCAACGCCAGAATTAATGTTTTATTTTTTTAATTTCATTTAGAATTCCGTGTTTATGTATTTGAGTTAACAGCGAAATGTTGTGGTTATATTTGAGAAATTCCAAGTATTATAAATGTGTTCATTTTGTAAATAAATCATTGTTATCTTTATCAATATTGTTCAAAAGTCTTGTCGAATTGTTCTACTTCAGAATATATTCAGGAAGTCGAAATTCGAAACGTTTGCACATCTTTCTTTTTTCAGAATTCTGCATTTTTCAAGGTTCGGAATTTCGTTTCTGTTTGTATTTGTGTTCCAGTATTGCACGTTTATTATTTAGGAGTTAAATTGTAATGAAATATTTTTATTTTCTGCAAAATCTCAATAGACATGTGTAATTTCTTGGCAGTATATGCATATTTCGACCAACTTTCTTTTCGGTTGAATATGGTTTGGTAATGATTTGTAGAATGCTGTTTCATAAAAATAAACAAAATAATCAAAACAAAACCTTTTAAGTAATGTGTGTAACTTTTTATTTTAAAATGTCCGGTAAAGTTTTAAAAAAAATCACTTTAAAAAATAAGATGGGTTTCGTTAAATTAAAATGGGTAGCCATACGTTGTAGTTCAAATATATTTCAAAATTTTGACAGATTTTCATTACAAGACGATAAATCAATTAAATTTACATGTTTTTCATGGGTATTATTGTAACTGTACTCTATAGTCATGTATCTACATCTATTATTCTAAATGGGCACGTGGTTTCCATTTAGAAACCAAATTTCTGAATTTAAAAAAGTACCATAAGGATTCGATTTAAAACTGAATATCTGTTGGAGTAAAGCGAATTTTAAATAAGACTGCTAATCTTGGAACAATATCAGCTAGGAATTTTAAAAAGTTGATTTTTTTTGTCTTAAGTAACACGTCGAGGTTTCTTACTCTACAAATTGAAGCTGTTCTTACGCAACTTAGATACGTGTGAAAACATTCATTGAAAGCAGGGTATAAAATAATCATGATTTTTTAAAATAAAAAACATTGGATTTATTTGATTTAAATCAGATTTTTTATTTAAATCGTAAATTTATTATTTTAATTAATTCCTTGCCTGTACAAGTTTAAATTTGTTGGACATGAGACATGTAAATTACAGTGTAGTTTCTAGATAGTTTTGATTTATTTAAACATCAATATTTTTATGTAAAACTTTAATGTATTAGGAAATATAGCTGGGTAAATTTTTAAAAGATTAAAATGCGACATAGCAAAAAATGCGCATGCATTAGCAAAGTAAATCACATAACAGAGTAAATAGAACAGTGCCCCAAATGCCAAGCATAAGCAATGTTTTTCCATCTGGTTCTCAAGCACTTTAGATTACTTTGAGCTTAACCCACAACCCGTCAAATGAAATTTTTGGACTAGGATAAATAAAGTTAATGGGATCCCACCGACACCATACCTCATTTTTTCAACCATACAAATTTAAGAATTATATATTTATCATATATGAATAAAATGTTTTGAATTAATTATTTTGATATAAAATAGATTCAAGACTTGCTATTGAGAAAAAATCATGTCACCAATCTCTACTATTTTAAGTGTTTGTGTGTATCTGGGGTGTGTGCGGTGTCCAGACGAATCTATAGCACTTACAGCCATGAAATTTGACGCACAGGTAGTCCTAAAGGTGACTGAATGCACCTCGAAGCCCGAATTTTTATATTTAATCTAGAAATTTTTTGAATTAATTTATTGGCATATTTTTGTATTATTTGGTTTCCTAAGAATGGCAACAGCTTCTGCTCTTGGCAATAAGCCAAGGCTCTGTTTACTTTCTGAAAAGGATGTCTGATAAGTAGTGATGGGCAGAATCGAGTACTTTTGAGAATCGAATACTTCAAATATCGAGTAAGTATTCGAACACATACAAAAACGATTAATCGATGGTAAGAATAAAATAACTACGATATATGGTAGTTATTTAAAAATAACACCTAACAGTTTTGTCCTGGTTGGCATAGTGGTTAGTGCACTGGATTTGTGACATACTGGTTCTCGGTTCGAATCCGCTGCAAGAGGATTTTGATTACTTTTTTATCCGAACGATAATTTTTGACAAGACAATCAAATTTATTCTATTTTTTAAAAAAAATATTTTGATAAAGCTGTGCTTAGAAAGGGAATTTTTTTCACGAAACTCAAATTTTAAATCCAAATTATATTAAATTTTTTTCTTTTCCGAATTTATATATTAAAAAAATTTAAGTGTGATAAGTACTATTAATCTATTTGAACTATAGACAAATTGTATTTTGAACAAAAATTAATCCCATGTACAAATTGCTGCATTTTCTGGTGACGCATATATTTTCTGCAATTATAAATGTGTCAAGTATTTTTTATCTTGATTTTACAAATTATGATTTTTTAATTTTAGTTTTCGTATTGGAAAGATTTGATTTTCTACCATATTATGAGGAAATCGTTAATAATCACTTTTAACAGGGAACGTAGCCAGACTTTTATTTTGGAGGTGGCCCGAAGATAACAATGAAACTTTTTATACAACTCTTTCAAAACACTTAAAAAATTTATATGAGTGTAAAAAGTATTTTGTTTCTTTTGATATCAGAATCTGAAACTTCCAAAATTATTTCTGTAAATTTATCATAAGACACATCTCGGTTGATATAGTACAAGAATGGTTCCGTAAATATTAGCAAAATAAATTACATTAAATAATCACATCTTGTTCCTGGAAATTTACTTTCTATTTATGTTTGGATCACTGTTTGGAGTACGAAGATGTGAGAAGAGGTAGGGTCAAAGAAAAAAATATTCATAATAATTTTTAATATCGTAATAAAGATTGTCATATATTTTAAAAGAGAATTTTAGTTATCGCCAGATATTTTAAAGAAAAGAACAGCCATCTTAAGAATGAAATAATGTTATTTTACATGAAGAAAAAGAAAAGCATATCAAGCATTATGTATCTTAGCAGATATTTTAAATGTCAGAAATAAAAAAGCTTAAAAATTAAATTAAAAAAAATTAAATATAAATAATTAAAATTACAAATATAGTTGGAAATTAAAATTGAAAAAATAAAAAAAATACCAATTCGATTTTTCAAAAATAAAAGGCAAACCATTGTGTAATTTACTGATAATTAAGCCTGCCTGTTCGGGAAATTGCTTCCAGAAAATTTCAAATCCCATCCCTTAATCGATGGATTTTTTGACACTTCACGAGCAATTTCAAGACATGTAAAATTGGAAAAAGCAAAATCGAGACAAGAAACAACACTAACGCGAACCATGGATACCCATGCAATGTGACACTGATATTTAAGATGAATACTATGGTATTCGAATACACAAGGTGCGTACTTTTGGCATCCGAATACCTAGGATGAGTACTTTTGCATTCGAATACTCCCATCACTACTGATAAGACAGCTGCGGACCATCCAACGTATTCAAAACACTCTTGATTAACTTTGTTAATTTTACTAGTATGTAGTGGTTATTTCATAATTTACTTTTGAATTTCTATCATTTCTGCAATTTTATTTATTACTGCTTAATTTGGTTTCAATTTCACTGACATTGTGATTCCTTTAGGTTGTTTGTCGGAATCAGTGAGGATTTTTCTGTACTTACTTTTACTTTATCCTTTTATTTTTTAATTCAACAATTATTTTTAAAAATTTAATTGATTTTATGCAGCTTTTTCAATTCTGAAACTGGTTTCTCTGTATTGTCACTGTTTTGTCCTTTTTCGTACCACCAATGAAAAGTAAACCACTGAAGCTCCACATGTTCCTATGTCCCTACATGTTCAACTCCAAGTGTCAAGTTCCTACCCTCAAGAAATTTTCTGCAACTCGAACATCTTTCTGCTTTTATGTTTTATTCAACTGGCAGATAGAAGGCCTTCGACCCAGATGCTTCCCTTAAAATGTTGAAAGATTGAACATATTCAAAGCGCTCTTGATTAATTTTGTTAATTTTTTGTTTTGCTTTCTATTTTTGTTTGGGTATTTTTCACAATTGCATAATATTTGTTAATAAATTACATTAAATATGAAGTAACAGTGTTATTACTATTTAATTTGGTTTTGATTTTGATGACATTGTGATTCATTTAGGTTGTTTGTCAGAATCAGTGAGATGCCATAACAAGACTTTTGAAAAGTATAGTGTTATATTTAAAGATTGAATCACATTTTTATTTCAGTAGTGGTTATTTCATAATTTACTTTTGAATTTGTATAATTTCTGTATTTGTATAATACAAATCTATTGACACTACATGTGACACAGATGAGCCTGTGAACTACACAACAGAGTTTTTAAACACATTGGAGAATATCTGAAGTACCCTCGCACATATTAGAGCTGAAGATTGGAACACCCATTATACTT
The DNA here is from genome assembly GCA_933210815.1 of Meta bourneti. Classification (NCBI taxonomy): domain Eukaryota; kingdom Metazoa; phylum Arthropoda; class Arachnida; order Araneae; family Tetragnathidae; genus Meta; species Meta bourneti. Next base: position 5,394,733 of record OW119924.1, on the reverse strand, counting down.
CTCAGAAATCTGCATCCACCTTCACTCTGCAATGGAACAAGACTGTCAATATTTATGCCGAATATTATTGAAGCCAACATCATGACAGGACATGCCGCATGCCAAATGGAAGAACATTGAACATAGTGTATCATGAAGCTCTAAGCAAGAATCAGTAAGGTGGAAGGAATGAGGCGACATGGCCGTGTCATGTCGGGTGGTGGTGAGACTCATTCTTAAAATTATTGTTTTTTCTTTTTAATGTTTTCAGAATCAGTGAGGACATAACAAGAATGATGTTACGGGCAACGCAGTGCGGGTACTACTAGTAGAAAATCAAAGGAACTTGCATCATGAAAAAATTCCTACTTCTCATTAATATTTAGCTTGCAAGAATACTTATTTTGGTGGGAAAATTATTATTTTTTGTAAGTTAACAGCAAAAATGAGACGTGAAAAAACATAAATTTGAAATCAAGTATGGCTATTTTTCAAATTCTTTGAGCATTGACAAGTATTTCATAGGTATATTCGAAGCACACGAAAAAGGTTTATATATCACACAAGAAAATGAAGCTTTTCTCTATGAACACCATAGAACAAGTGTAATAGCATCATCCCCCAGAACATGCCAGTTCAATGGAATTTTGAGCTTGCAATTAAAAAATTTATCAATTCCAATAGATTTCCGCTTAAATCCATAATCTTTTCTCAATGTACTGTTTTAGGGTTATTTTGACTCTTCCCATGGAAAGGTTGGTTAGACTTAAACTGATGTCCTTTCAAGAAGGAATTTATTTCTGATAAAAGAATCTACAATTCCCAAACCTTCAGACACGTTTAACATAAATCAATATTATCTAGTTACTACACTGATTTGCATGCATAATAAGTTTAAATACATAGGGGAAAATTAATAAAATCATAAAAATTCGACAAATTTCTGATTTGAATCAAACCCAATTTTTATAAAAACACTTAAAAAAAGAATCGTGATTTTTCACTGTCTCAGATATCTCCTTTCGAATTATAGAAACTCATTTGGATTTTAATACTTGCGTAGAAGACTGGAAAGCCATTCATAAAGACTTTTCACTTTTGCTACTTCTATATTTATATAAAGAATATTTTCAACTTAACAGTTTGACTTAACTTATATAATTTTTATACTTAAAAATAAGCTGGATAAATGAAAAGTCAAGAAAATTAAAGTTGATTTAATTATTATAGGGTCATGTGGGTAGTCTATGAAAAAGCAACCTCATTAATTACAAACCCTGTTAGATGGAAAGTAAAACTCACAACATTATATATAAGTTCTTTATATTTTTTGTATCGAAAAAATTTTAGTGGTAATATCTAGACAATTCTGGTTCCCCCGAGCATTGTTTTGATCCAGTCATGTGGGTTGTAGTTATCTGGGAAACTTCCAATAATATGCCTTTCTAAAGCTATTATATATTTTTGTTCTCCTGAGCTAGATAAAGGACTTGTTAAGAGATTCCAATATACAGGCAAGAAATTACAACATTATTTTTAATGCTAGATGTTTTTATATGAAGTGGGTATAGCTTTAGGCTTAGAGACAACATTAATGAAACTTCTTTTGGAGTTCTTTTATGCTAAAGATAATTTTTAAATCAGAAAAAATGAATAGGTATATAAATATTTAACAATAATTATGGCTACCCTAATTACAAGTCGTGCCTTACATAACTGAGATGTTGGGGATTTTGCACCACTGAAAATGACATGGAAAGGAATTTCAAAAACATGGTACAAGGGAAAACAACTTGCAAAATGTTCCTAAGGTAACGTTCTCAGGTCTATTGAAATGGTTGTATGAATCATTAAAACCGACAGTGTTGTGAAAGGATTTCATTGAAGAGTTATATCCCGTAAACCGACAGACTGGAAAGCAGAATTGTGAGGATAGAAAAGGCATTAATTTCCCAGAATGAAGTTTAATGTGTATTGTAAGTTTGTCACAAAATGAAGGAAATCAAGCTTCACAGGAAGTAAAACAATCTAATTTTCAAGCAATTTACACACCAGATAAAGTATGTTCACTGTTAGGACCTGAAATTAGCAATATTAACTACCCTCTCAACTCCTATGTTGATTGATTTTAGAAATGCTGCACAGAATTCATTGAGAAAAGGGGTTCAGAATAATAGGTGAAGTATTAACAGGTTCTAGCATCCTAGAGTATTTATTTCAAGAAAGATAAAACAAGTCAAATAAAAATAAAAATGTGAAAACATAAGCTCAGGCTCTTACTGAAAATAGTGTTACGGAACCAAAAGATAATATTGAAAAACCAAAAAGTAAAATTGACAAGAGCAATATTAAGCATGGTTCTTCTGAAAATACATAGGCAAAAAATCAGTTCAATAATTCATTGAGCAAGTAGAAGTTGGGAAAGATACAAAGTAATCTTTAAAAAAATCTCGAGTTAGTCGATGATCTACTTTTCTAGAAAAGGAGGATATTGGCATAATAGATAAAGTATTTATTATTCATACTTGGCCAAAAATTATATTTGGTGTAATTGTGGACACAATTTTGATATATATGAAATCCTTCTCAAAATTCATGTTAACATAAATGTTTTGTATTGTGTAGAATTTTTGACTGCTTTTCAGTGAAATGAACACTCAAACATTGTTCAAGTACTATAGTAAAACACTATTGTTCAAGTACTATTGTACATTTTTGACTAAGCGTTAACAATTTGCTACAAATTATAAGTTTGACATTTAGAAGACAACTAGTAGCTTTAGCTCATTGAATAAAAATAGTTAATGTAATAGTAGCTCATTCAACAAAAACTGTTCTTTTAATACACTTATCAATTATTATATTGTGTTAATAAGTTTTTGACCATTTAATATGATTTTATAACTTCTATAAATTACCCACTTTACCCCACACCATGGGTATAAAAATAGCCACTCAACTAAAAATAGATTTAAATATGTAGAAAAACACATGCAACATGTTAATGAATATAATGCAATGTATATATAAAGCAGAAAAAAACAACACTTTTTTAACACATGTTATTGTTAAATTCTACTCTGAAATTGAAAACACTGTTTTTTATACCCACCTGACCCTATGTAAAAATTTATTAAATTTAAAATCCCCTTGGGTAGCAAAAAAGTTTGTAACTCAAATTTAACACAATATAGTTCACATCTAAAGTTCGAAGTTAAATAACACTAGAATGGACAGCACACTCATTACCCTAAAATGGCCACTGAACTCATTTTTCAACCCCAGTATATAAATTGTATAAAATAGTGATAATATCAAACTGACATCCTTACTACTTTTCATTTTAGCTAACTCTAAGCTTATTATACAATATTTTCATAAGCTTATTATTTAAATCACAAAAAATTAAAGTAAATCAATTGTCAAACTAGCCGAATACACGTAAGCAATGAAAATCAGAAAATGTGTTTTTTCTGGGTAATACAATATTTATGCAGATTTAACAGTTTACTCAATATATATATTATATACACACCTTGTTTACTTTTGATACAGGAATGAACAATTTTTTCGGCAGCTTCAGTGATTTACTTAATGAATGTGATTGCACAAAATTTTTTTTTTAATTTCTCATTTCCTGCACCTATCAGATATGTTTCTCACTGTGATTCTGATTGCTAATTTTGGTGCTTTAACCCATTGACTCTTGAACATGAGGTGAACTCATTGGTGTATCACTAGACAAAACCAGAGGACTTCATTTTCACATAAAACATTTCCAGCTGCATAGTAATAATTCACCCATTACATATTATCCATTCTGTGCCATTCCGAGGGATATAAATCTAAATTACTCTAGTTATTTTCAACAGCATCCATGTAACTATCTTCAGTTTCTTTTGATTTATTTTTGCTAAATTCAGATTCTTTTTCCGAATTTAATTCAGAACAGGAGAGCTCAGCACCATAAGATGAATTTTCGGATGGTTCTCGCAACAGATTTCCAATACTTTAGAACCTTTTCCGAGTTATCGTTTTTGTGTCGGATAAGTATAAAATTCATCCGTGAATAACATTGTAAAAATTGGAAATGATGCACAAGTTGAGACGCAAAACGCGATTAAGACTCATTTCAGAGGGTAGAAGGTAGTTAATTAATGTCACACTGGAGAAACACATCGGGCTATTGGCAATGGTCCGGGATCAACCTCGAAGGGAAAGATCAAAGACAACACCTCGTCATTTTGAACGACGGTCAGATGACGAGATCAACACCTGAGCTGGGGCCCCCTTTCCCAACTTCAACCACGCCAAAGTGGACATTTTGGGGCCATGACAGATTTAACATGCACTAACCTCCATGTACACAAGTCTTCGGTTGGATTGAGTGTTTGAACTCGCAACCCTCCAGTTGCCAATCCACTACTCTTCCAACCGGGCTACCACAGCCCTGCTTTTGAAAGGGGTGTTTATATATTCAAGGTCAAATACCCGAATAAAAAGCATTAAGTGAATAGTGTCTAGAAAACTGCTTGGTTTGCTATTCTATAGTCATTTTTTACTGAACTAAGGCTCTTTAGACCGGGAAATCTGCATAATGTCGTAAAGACACCAGTTGTCATTTTAAGTAAATTTAGCTTCAAAGTTTATTAAACTTAGTAACACAAAAAAATTTTGGTATGGTTTTGATATAGACTTTTGTTGCAACTCTTTCGGTGTGCTCTTTTTGTCACCGAGGAAAAATGTCTTGGAAAAAACACCATTTTAGACTTAGTGAGAAATAATTAAAAAATTAACAAAAAGAATTACAAAAGAAATTCACGCAACTGATTATCCTTATAAAAAATTTAGTGGAAAATAATTAAAAAATGAAAAGAATTTCAAAATATGGAAAAGAACATTTCAAAATATTCAAGAACAAAAAGGGTTAGAAATGAAAATTTTAACTTAGTAAAGTTAACAAGCAAAATGACGAAAGCCACACAATTGTCAAAATCTGACGAAAAATGTGAAAGGGTGAAAGTGACAAACATGCTCCAGTGTTGAAATGACTATTCTAGTGGTAAGCTCTACATACAACCTATATAAGGGTAATTGCAATCACTCAAACATATATTTTGAAAACTAAGAACCCCATTTGCAATGCTGAAAAATTATTGTGCTGTTTTTAAAGGACTACTAATTATACATTTTCAGGGAACAACTTTGATATAGGCTTTGTTGTGGAAATGCATTTTGTATTGAGTTGTGATAAGCAAAGGCAACCATGTGTTATTAGCATTATGGCAACCTCTTGATTATTTAAATCTTTTGTCAATTTTCAAACATCATGATCTTTATTATTCAACCATGCCTAAAATACTCTTGTTTCTTAAAATTATTGTAATCTTTTAAAAACTTTCATATTATAAACCTGGTTCCATTAGGCTTAAAACTAATAGAAATTATTTAACTTTGACAAACGTATATAACAATACTCCAAAAAGAGGAAATTTTTTTTCATTTTCGTAAAGTAAATACTTTTATTGTAGTAAGAATAATCAGTCATAGGGTATTTCTATTTAAAAAATGATTTTTGTTAATTTTTTCAATTGTTTTCCGCTAAGCCTAAAATGGTGCTTTTTCAAGGAAATTCTTCCTTAGCAATATAAAATTCATGACAAAAGTGTTGCCACAAAAAAAGTCCTCAAATCAAAGCTCTACCATTTTCAGTAATACAAATTTTCAATCTTAATCGACATTATGATTACTCAGACATATTCGTCAACACGCCATGCTGTAGCAAATTATTGGTCTAGAAACTGAATTTTCTACTTAGCACTTTTGTAGATCACTGTTACTGCTACATTTTACAGTTTAAGAGATTTTTTGAGTGAAAGTAAGAGTGAAGTGAGAGCTCACTTTGCAAAACCTTTTAGTTTTTTCATAAAAATTGCTTCAAAATATTACGAATAAAAATTATTTCTGTAAATTCATAAATTAAATTTAGATTTAAAAAAACAAGTCAAATTTGTGTAATTTTTTCTACACATTTGGATACAGAAACATCATAAGTGTTTGTAATTTTCTCACATGTTCAAATTCAGCTCCGCAGTTTTATTTTCAAAGATAATTCTGAAATTCATTTAATCAGTTTACACAAAATGAGAACTGCCATCCGAATGGTTCATTGGTTTGGTTTTTATAGTCCAAGGGCCATATTTGGCTATGCTATGCCAGACAGAAGACATACAATATTAATGATATATATATACAGAGTACACACACAGAGATATATACACAGAGTGATGATACATACAGAGTTTTACTGACACAGTAGAGAGAAATACACCCAGTGAGGAATCGAACCTGCACCTGTTACAACTCAGATTGCTAGCAGAGCAAGCATACCTATTGAGCCACAACTACCCCCAGTTATTTGAATGATACAGTTAAGTAACGAAAATGAACTTCTTGTGGGGTTGCCCACTGTGCTAGAAACCTGCGAGTTGTAGGCGGTGCAGGTTTGATTCCTCACTGGGTGTGTTTCTTATTTGTGTCAGGAAACTTTCTTTGTGTGTATGTTCATTACTTGATGACAATTTATAAGCAGATTCTCGACATCAAGCACAAAAATATGTGTGCACTCAATCTTCAAGTCTGAAAACTTTGGAACAAAAAGGAAGACAAGAAAGTAAGTATTTAAAAAGAGGGAATCTTTAGAATATACTAAATTTCAAATGTTTCATAAAATAAGGTCAGGTGGGGTAAAGTTGGTATAAAAAACATTGTTTTCAATTTCAAAGTAGAATTTAGCAATGACAAGTTTTAAAAAAGTGGTATTTCTTTGTATTATATATACATTGAATTATTAAAGAACATACTGCATGTTTTTTCTTCAAATTTAAACCTATATTTTTAGTTAAGTTGCTATTTTTGAACCCTTGTTTTTATACCACTTTACGACATGGTATGGAGGAAAGTGGGTAATTCATAGAAATTATAAAATCATATTAAATGGTGAAAAAATTATTAACACAGTATAATAATTGATAAGTATTAATAGAATATTTTTTGTTGAATGAGGTACTATTAAATTAACTTAGTTCAATGAGCCACTATTTTAGTGGCCTTCTAAATGCCAAACTTATAATACATAGTGATACTTATGACTGCTGTAGTGCAAGATGTACTTGAACTATGTTTGAGTGTTCACTGTAAATAGCAGTAAAAAATCCTACACAAAAATACAAAACGTGAATTATTCAAAATTCATCAAAACATTATGTTAACATTAATTTTGAGAAGGATATAGAGATTACATATTAAAACTGTCCACAATTATCAAACGTAGGTTTTGTGGCAATGTGTGTATGATAAATGCTTCCAATATCTATTACTAGCAGTACCCGCACGGCATTGCCTGTGACATCATTCTTGTTTGTCCTCACTGATTCTAAAAACATTAAAAAGAAAAAACAATAATTTTAAGAATGACAGTCCCACCACCCGACATGATACAGGCATGTCGCCTTATTCCTTCCACCTCACTGATTCTTGCTTAGAGAGCTTCATGATACACTATGTTCAATGTTCTTCCATTTGGAGCTAGGATGTAAAGATTCTCGGCTTTCCGACTCTTGAACAACCCATATACAATTGACCATGGGAGAAACACGGTTTAACGAGATCGAGTCCTACAACTTTCAGATTGTCCTTGTGCCTTGTTGATGCTCATGGCGAAACTTAAACGAACAGGGAATTGAATGTGTTTAAATTGGAATGGGGAGATCCGAAGGGATGATTGGGATCCTAAGAATGAATAAGTCTTCGTCTGCAGCATGTCCAGTCATGGTGGATTCAATATTCGGCATCAGTTTCTTGATAGTCTTGTTCCATTGCAGAGTGAAGGTGGATGCAGATTTCTGAGAAGCATAATCAGTGCCCCAATCTTCAGCTCTAATATGTGCGAGGGTACTCCAGATGGCTCTAATGTGTTCAAAAACTGTTGTGTAGTTCACAACTTCATCTATGTCGCATGTAGTGCCAATAGATTTGTATTATACAAATACAAAAATTATATAAATTCAAAAGTAAGTTATGAAAAACCACTACTGAAATAAAAATGTGATTGGATCTTTAAATATAACGCTATACTTTTAAAAAGTCTTGTTATATCACCTCACTGATTCCGACAAACAACCTGTGACAAAGCATCTTACACTCCTTTTCTCGGAGGTGTTCATCTCAGTTTGCAGACTACGGAGGCGCCAATCAGCCCAGCAGCCATGGTTCGGTGCCTGTTCTCAAAAGGTGAATGGGAACCGAAGCCCCTTCATCTCTGCCGACGCTCCCAGGGGTTGGAAGGAATTCGGGGACAGTTCGTCTCTAGAACTCTTTGAAAAAAAGAGGAAAATCCACCAAGATGAGAACTTTGGCCAATGGGGGACGAGAGGACGTCCCCCACCGCCTTTTGCCGACCCGAGTCCGGACAGAACGAAGCGGCAGACTACGCTAGGATTTCAACAGTGTTGGGAGTGTGTCTCAGAGGTCCCAGAAAAGGTACCGCACTTTAAGTCCCGTTGTGGGCAGGACATTTCGTGAACACGAGAGTCACAGAGGCAACTGAAGGGTGCCAACTAAGTCCTGGTATGGGCAAGTTTGTAATCTGTGCTTGTATAGATAGCTGTACATATTTCATGTAACTGGAGAGATTTTTTTTTCATTAAATAATCCAGAAAGCAGCACAACACTTAGCACTTATTTATACTGATTTGCCACCACATAGCGTTGAAGATGCTACAAACCTAAATGAATCACAATGTCGGTGAAATCAAAACCAAATTAAACAGCAGTAAACACTGTTACTTCATTTCATGTAACATAGTTATTTGCCTGAAATAAAAATGAGATTAAAATTGCAGAAATTATAAAAATTCAAAAGCAAGTCTTCAGTTCATCGCTTTAACCACTACGCCATCATTTCAATGTGAGGTGTTTTTAGTGAAAAGATAGCATACGCTATAAGTATCTATCAGATCAGCATGTGCAGATATGTCATAGTGGAGGAGGGGCTACATGCGCAGAACAAAATATTAATTAAAAAAATTTCTAGATTAAATTTTAAAATTCGGGCTTCGAGGGACATTCAGTCACCTTTAGAACTACCTGTGTGTCGAATTTCATGGCTGTAAGAGCTATAGATTCATCTGAACACAGCACACAGACACTTCCTTTTATAATAGTAGAGATGCTAACATTCCTCCCCTTTTCTAGAAAATATACATTAATTAACTCTAGATTTTTTAAGAAAAAATTTATCTTTTCCGACTTTCGTTACTTACTCAACAATTTGTTGAACTGATTTTTTGAACCTACATATTACCCAAGAACCTTGCTTAATATTGCTACTGTCAATTTTGCTCTGTGGTCCTTCAGTGTTTTCTTCTGGTTCCGCAACTTTATTTTCAGAAAGCCTGAGCTGATGTTCTCAAGTTTTTTCGTTTTTTGCTATGCTAGACCTATCTTATGTTGCTTGAAATAAATGGTTTAGGATGCTAGATCTTCTGTTAATACATCACCTATTTTCTGAACCCTTTCCCTTTTCCTCAATGAATTCTATACATCATTTCTAAGATCAGTAGACATAGGAGTTCAGAGGGTTGTTAATATGGTTAATTTCAGGTTTTTTAACAGTGAAAAGTAACTTTATCTGGCATGTAAATTGCTTGAAAATTATGCTATTATTTCCAGTGAAGCTCGATTCCCTTCATTTTGTGACAAGCCTACAACACACATTGAACTCCATTCTAGGAAATTAATGCCTTTTCTATCCTTAAAATTCTGCATTCCACAGCCTGTTAATTTAATGATTCATAGAACCATTTCAATCGACATGGGAATGTTACCTTAGGAACATTTTGCAAATTGTTTTCCCCTGTACCATGTTTTTGAAATTCCTTTCCATGTTATTTTCAGTGGTGCAAAATCCCCAACATCTCAGTTCTGTAAGGCACTGCTTGTAATTGGGGTAGCCATAACATTATGCCTATACATACATTTATTTATATGTATATTTTGTTAAATACTAATATACCTATTCATTTTTTCGGATTTAAAAATTATCTTTAGCATAAAAGACCCCAAAAGAAGTTTCATTAATGTTGTCTCTAAGCCTAAAGTTATATCCACTTCATATAAAAACATCTAGCATTAAAAATAATGTTGTAATATCTAGCCTGTTTATTGGAATCTGTTAACAAGTCCTTTATCTAGATCAGGAGAACAAAAAATATATAATAGTTTTAGAAAGGCATACATAAATAGAAAGTTCCCAGTCAATTACAACCCATATGACTGGATCAAAACAAACAAGAGGCAACAAGGATCTTTTAGATGTTACTAGTAAAATGTTTTTACGATTGAAAAACTTTTTAAAGAACTTAAATATATAGTTGCAAGTTTTATTTTCCATCAACATAAGGTTTGTAATGGTACTGTAGTATTAACCGAATGCCATTGGCGAATATCAACCAAGTTTTGTTTCGGGTGGAAAATGTTTAGCAATTGCCCTTAGGATGGCATCAAACATCATTATCATTTGAGGCTTCTTTTTCCCTCCACATAAACTCTGCGAGATGTTCCTCAATGTTTTTTATTTCGCCATTTTGCACTTCCCCAGATTCGTTCTATGTTCTGTGTGTGCGTGCCAGTTTCAGAATCAATAAAATTGTATTTGTGGTTCACTTGGCAGTGAATATAACCAGATTGTTCCAGTTCTTCCGTCTTATACCCCTTCCAACAGATTTGGCAATTAATCACTGTCATGCGGTTAATACAAAAGTACCTTTGTAATTAATGAGGTAGCTTTTGCATGGACTACCCACTTTACCCCACCAGATCCTATTACAGGTATTAACCCTTCAAGTGGTTTTCGACGAGATATCTCTTCCATCAAGATCTGACCAATTCTGCTAATGACATAACTTGCCACAAGGAATGCTAATTGAATTCTGAGTGAAGATATTGCCGTTTTTTGATGATGAAAACCAGATCAGATCAGTTTTTTCTAATGACGAGATACCTCGTTCATCAAGATCTGGTCTGTTTTGCTAATGAGATAAAACGTCAAGAAAAACACCAGGAAGGTTAATGAATAATGAAAATTTTTGAAGGGATTCATGAAGCACAAATTTTGTCAAATTGGCAAAAAACATAAAAATCACACAGCACTCAAAATTTTACAGGAGCACCTCTGATCATACCTGTGATGAGAGCTGTGTGGGTCATCCAGTAACATCACATTGCAAAGTAAAGGTTTACAGGTTATTCTCTAGAGCACACCACCTTGTTTATCCCTAAACTTTTTCTGCTAACCCTAGGCAAGGCCTACTTATCCCAAAGCTCTTAACCTAAATTTCTAGAATATAAGCTTTTATCACTAAGTGTCAAGGGAAAGCAATTTTAGTTACTAGTATTTTACCTTCACCCTTCTGAGTTTCGAAACTTATATTTCACTTAGTTCACAAGATCAAACTAAATACACTGACTGATGAATAGTTATTGAGTTCGTGATCAGATAAAACATACTCACGTGTTGCAATAGAGTAATGAAGAAATATGCAAACAAGACGGCGAAGACATTTGTATTTATTATTTTTCTTAACACTGACCATAGAGGTTTAGTCTCTAGAAACGATTTTTCATACCTCATTTGCTGATATTGATTTTTTGCGAGTGCAGCTAAATTCTTTTCTCAAGTTAAAAGTATAGACAAATCTTATCATTAAAAAAATTTCTGGAGCTTGGTGCTGATACAAATTTTTTTCGAATACAAAGAAAAACGTCGTAGAGCGCTGAATTCTTAATTCTCTTGGTAAGCGTGTTTTAGAATAATGTAAAATATTTTATAATACATAATATATATAAAATAATCTCAAACAAATTTAAAAATTATACATATTAAAAAAAATTCATGCAGCTCCTGTCAAAACCTTAATTTAACCCGTTGTGTTTTGCTTCATTGTAAAATTTAACAACTTACCATAATTCTAAGGGGCCGCAATGGCCCGGTTGGAAGAGTAACGGACTAGCAACCGAAGGGTTGCGAGTTCGAATCCAGCCAAACACCGTCGTGTACAAAGGGGGCTGGTGCACGTTAAATCTGTCGTGGCCTCAAATGTCCTCACGTTGGCGTGGTGTGGAAGTTTGGAGAGTGGGGTGCCAGCTCAGGTGTTGCCTCGTCATCTGACCATGGTTCAAAATTACGTGGTGTTGTCCTCGGATCTTTCCCTTTGGGATTGATCCCGGACCGTCACCAATAGCCCATTGTGTTGCTCCAGTGTGACGTTAATTGAAATACCCCCCTCATAATTCTAATTTCCACAGAGTTAATAGCTACTCTGTGGAAATTTCGGTGAAACTGGTTCTGGAACTGGCAACGTTGTAACATATTTAACTTTTAACGGTATGAAAACTAAAAAACCGCGAATTTAAAATCTAAATTTGATCTTGTTTTCATGTAACTTTTGTGTTTTTCGTAAAGAATTAAGTATGTTTTAGCGATTATTTTGAAAAGTTTACAAATTGTCCATTGTTTTATCTTGATGGAAGAGAACATTTGAAAGTAAGTGCATCAAAAAGTACTCTACGCAAGTTTCACGCATATTGATCCAATATAAAATATAATCATAAGTTAAAAAATGTTCAATGAATATTCATAGCTTGTTGAAGCCGATTGTGTATGTGTTAATAGCATTTTATATCAAATAAGCTTTTCAAACGATTCGTTTTTATTTTGTAATTGTTCATTGCTGTTAGTAAATCATTTTTACTATCATGTGCAGGTTATAGTAGAAAAACCAAGATATCATTTAGGTGGAGGGCTCAAATTAGACGAATAGTTTTTACACCAAATAAAATTTCACCTGTTCTTTTAAACTGTCCGAATTTTTCAGAGAAATCAATTCAATCGAAATGTTTAATTGCTTTGTATATTAAAAATATATGTCATATACAGCAGTTCGTTGAATTGTATGCGTCAAGTCAGAATTTTTGTATATAAAAGTTATTTTTATTTGTAAAACTGTTATTTCTTGTTTGTAACGATGTTTATTTGAACATTTAAATGCAAAACTTCTTTTTATTAATACCTAATGTGACCGTATGTCCTGTTTTGAATAGGACCATCCCGATTTTAGGTAGCCTATCCTGTTGTCCCCAAGCACAGCTTCGGAGTGCAGAAATGTCCTATTTTCAAAAAGAGAGCAAGCCATGGTAACAATTTTTAAAAAAGCGCGAAAAGTAAAAAATCCAACGCTAGTAGCGTAGCCATGACAGCATGTACAATACGTCTCACACATATGTAAGTTGGTCAGAAGTCTGCTATCTCGCTTGCTCCTCAGTTGCGAGTACATATAGACAGCTTGCGCATCTTTCTTAACGATTGATTATTGTTTTTATCAACATGTGTTATTGTTGTCAATTTAAATTTCTTGTACGTGAACCCTTCATTTTAACAATGCCTGGACGCAAGTGCACTTTTAATGATAACTTACAAACTAAGTACCCGTTTATAAAGCAAAGAAGTACTCCAGTGGATGTCAGATGTGAAAAGTGTACAGAATTTAGCGTAGCCCATGGAGGTGCCAGCGGTATTGAGCAGCATTTAAGATCCGAAAAACAAAAAAAAATTCCGATCTTGCTGCCGCTTTGAGTTCTTTGATGCTTAATTTTGTAAGAAAACGGATTCACCAACTTCGAAAGATCTGGAAGTTGCTGCGACAGAAGGCGCCTGGGCTTATCATACGGTGCAAGAGAACCACAGTTTTCGCTCAAATGATTGTGCTTCTAAGTTAACTCAAGCATGTTTTGAACAGAAATTTAGATGTGCTCGTACGAAAACAGAAGCAATTGTTGTAAATGTGTTAGCACCAATAGTAAGAGGTGAAACAAAAGATCGCCTCAGCGAAAGCAACTGTGTTACTATATTAACTAATGCTTCAAACCACAGGTCCAAGAAAATATTCCTTGTTTTAGTTCTCTTTTTACCATATGAAGGCACACAAAAACTTTTAGAATTCCAAGACTAACCGGGTGAAACATCAGACGTTATTTGTCAATTATCTAATGAAAATATTGAGAGAAAGTAATTTGACTTAAAAAATCGTGTCATTTGTGGAGGTAATAAATACTAACTGCAATTTTGGCGGATTGAAAAGACGAGCGTCAACAATGTTTATGCAAAACTAAATTTATCTCTCGGAAGAACATTGATCGGAATCGGATGTGGAGCTCACATAATTCACAATGCGATTAAAACTGCCGCGGATTGTCTACCTGTAGACTTTGAATGCGTTATTGTGAAAATATTTTCACATTTTTATGTCTATAGTGTTCGCATAGAAGCTTCGAAAGAATTTTGTAATGAAGTTGACACAGAGTATCAGAAATTGCTAGGCTATAGTAAAATTAGGTGGATTGCACTTATGCCTGCTATTGAAAGAGTTTTGAAACTGTACAAGCCATTAAAAACTACTTTATGAGTATCGATAAATGTCCAAACATATTGAGAACCTTTTTTTTTGAAAACCCTAACTCTGAATTATGGCTTTTTTTATGTATGCACAGTCAGCAACATTCCATAGAGCTGTGTTAAAGATCGAGGGTCAGAGTATTTCTGTAATTGAAGCCACGAAGGAAATAAATCAACTTAAAAAGAATTTGGCCTTGAAACAAAGTACTGTTTCTTCCCCACTATGTTCGCAATTTAATGGCAAAATTGCAAGAAAGTGGCTGCAGTGGTATTGATGAAAAATATATGAAAACTACAGCTGCTGAGTTCTATAAAATAAGCAAAGAATACTTGGAGCAGTGGACTTTGTTCTGTGAAGAATTAGAAATATTTGAATGGGCGAATTTAACCAAAAATTCAAAGTGTAATAGATGTATTGATTGAAAAGGGATTTATTAATTGTAACCAAGATACAGAAGTATTTGATGAGTATTCACTTATTTCTAACTACATTACACCGCAAAAGGTGACAAAATGGAACTCTGGGAATGTTTCAACCGAAAGTCATTGGGTGGAATTATTCAAACACTTTCACACCAATAATTTGAATCATACGAACTTTCGTATAATTATTGAATATATTTTGTCTTCCCAGCACTAATGCATCCTTAGAAAGGGTCTTTTCTCTTATGAATAAGTTGTGAACTAGCGAAAAAACACAGTTCTTAAAGCAATGTTAATTACCAAAGTAAATTTTAAGAAATCCTGCCAAGAATTTCATTCTTATTTGAAATCAACACCAAATATACTTAAGCAAACTTGTTCATCAGAAAAATATAAGACCACATAAATTATTTATTTTCACGTGTTCATTCCTGTTCTTTTCAGGAATAAATAAAAACTATGAAGAAATATGCATTTTCTTGAATACATAGACTACTACCTAAAATTAGATGTCCTGTTTCGAGTAAAAAAAATAAATGGTCACATGAATACCCCATCAATTGAGTTTTATTTGTTCAGATTTTCTCTGGAATATCATGAACTATGATTGATAATAGAGAATTTCCATTTCTTGGTCTGGTAAGCAGGGTATGAAAAACTCATGATTTTTTAAATTAAATAAAAAATAGGAATTATTTGATTTAAATAAGATTTTTATGATTTTAATTACTTCGTTGCCAGTACAAATTTAAGTTTATTGAACATGAAACATGCCAATTACAGTGTTTCTAGATGGTTTTGATTCATGTCAAGCATTAACATATACGATGGTTTAGGAAATATAGCATGGCAATTTTTTGAAACTACAGCATAAGAATTAGCAAAGTTAATTACATGATAGAGAAAAGAGCCACAAATGCAAAGTAGTGTTTTTTCATCTGGTTCTTGCATTATTTATATCACTTCTATCCTGTCCCATTACCCCTTGTGCCATAAAACTCAACCAACCTAACCCATTACTGGTAATGTAAAATTTTTGGGTCCTACAAACACCATATTAATAAGTTCTTGCGTAAAATTATGCAAAAATCGTACAAATTTCAGAATTTGTTTTCAATGAATATTTATGGTAAAAAGTATAGAATTTATCTGATGTATTTTCCAAAAATAATTAATCTATTAGACTTGTTTTTGAGAAAAAATTACATGTCACCAATAGAAAATAAAATATAAGGAACTTGTATCCAGTTTCATGTGATAAAATTACTATTAGTATACTAACTACTAATATTTAGCTGAAAAGTAGTAGTTAAAAATGAGACAAAACTTGAAATTACATAAATTGAAATCAAAAATACTTTTTTTTTTCCAAATTTTCTCTGAGCGTAGACAAGTATCATGGGTACATTCCAAGCACACGAACTTGAGTTTATACACAGCATACAAGAAAATGAAGAAAATTCTGTGGAATTTCAAACTTTCAATAAAAAATAAATCATTCCAATCATCTCTATCGCAAAATTGGCATGTGTTCTCTACAAATCTATACTGTTTGACCAATCCACACTAAATTTGGAACACTTTTTCTTTAGGACTCTGCAGGTAAATATAGTTAACATATTAACCCCATTCTATTTGTCCTAGGTGTGCAAAAGGGTATAACACCAATTTCAAAACTCTAAACCTATTTAACTTATTTATAGGAAGGATTACATTGTGTGCTCAGGAATCCTAATTTTACACTTTAAATCTTTAATGGTCATGTTTTGAAGTTTTACTGAACTAACCCATTTATCAAAAATTATTTGGTGCAGCTTTGATATAAAGACTGGTGGCAATGCTTGTGGCATACTTTTTGTAGGAAGTTATAGTAGGCAAAGGCAACCCTGCTTTATTAGGATTATGGCAATCTCATGATTATTTGAATCTTTTATTAAGTTTTGTAAATCATTATCTTTTTTTATTTTACCATGCCTAAACAACTCTAGTTTGTTATAAAAGATCGCATTAATTGTAGCATTCATATTATATAGTCCAGTTCCATTAGACTTAAAACTAATAAATTATTTAACTTAGACAAACTTCTATTACAATATTTCAGAAAAAGTAAAGATTTCTTCATTAAAGTAAATACTTACCTAGTTGTAGTAAAAACTATCGTTTTTAAAATTCTTTTTGTTAATTTTTTAATTATTTTCCACCTAATTTTTTTAATTATTTTAAGCCTAAATTTGTGTTTCCTAAGAAATTCTTTGATGACAGGAAATGCATACGAAAAGTGTTGCCACAAAAAAGGCTTTATATCAAAGCTGTTCCAATTATTTAATCTTTGTTTTCTCATTTGTATGAATCATGTGGTTCATCATTCTATCTAATTTTAAACCATTTTTCCAAAAAATGTCCCTGTCCTCAATAGTTCTTTTCATGCTAACCACACTTCAATACACCCATTTTTCAGCTCTTGTAAATTTTTCTAAAAAGGTCTGGTCTTCTGGGACAACCTTCATAGAAATTTGAAATTTTTTAACTAAACAATCTTCTGGTCTGGGGATATGCTAAAAGGGGCAGCCCTAATAGCATTTAATTTCAATGCCCTGAATCTCTAATTTCTTTGCAGGAAGGAGTCCAAGTAGACAATGAAGATGGAAAATCTGTCCTCTCTTTTCTTGGAAACTACTCAAGAGGGGATTGAGAAAGAAGGAGTTGATCTGATTAAAGCCTCTCTCCAGAAATTGTACAGTGTGTGGGAGGAATTGGATCTAGATTCAACTCAGAAAGCACAGAGAGCAAAATTCACATGGACCCATATCAATAACCTGCTCCGGGACATTCTGGATGAAGAAAACACTTTTTACAAAGACGTGAAAGATCGTGTTCATGACTACTCATCAAAAGTAGGTATTTTATCGAAGATTTTACTGATCCCCAAGAAAGAAGTCAATGGCTCATTGATTCAGAGAGAGGAGATTCTACGTCAAGAGTTGGACAGCCTGAATGCCTTGAAGGAGAAACGGAAGCAGGCCTATCAGAACTTGAAGAACACGGTGCTGAAGTATTGCCAGATCTTGAACATCAATGATAAATGCACCTCCGACCCAGACATACCCTCGGAAGACGAACTGCAGTGTCTGGAACACCGTGTGTCCGAGTTGAAGGATGAAAAAGAAAAGCGTGGTAGGAAGTTTCTGAAGCTGAAGAAGGAACTGACGACCATACTGGAGACGACTGAGTTACCTCCTGAGACACCTCTTGAGGAGGATGTTCTGTCTGGGAAGGACTTGTCGTTGTCCAATGAGACTTTCGAAGCACTGGAAGATGTGATCGACAGGGCAAAGAGAAGGCAGTCCGAGTTAGAAGCACACAAGGTAGAGTTGATGGAAAGACTTTCGGTCCTTTGGACAATCCTGAAAGTGGAGGAGGAGAAGAAGGTGGAGTTTCTGTCGAAGCACCTCGATGTCCGGCCATCGACGCTGGAATCCATCCAGGAGGAAGTGGACCGGTGCCAGCAGCTGAAGGTTCAGAACTTGAAGCTGTTTGTTGATGCGCTTTGGCAGGATCTTGAGGAGTTGTGGACCATGTGCCATGTGTCGGAACACCAGCGACGACTCCTCCGATCTGAGTCGGATGCTACCGAAGCCATTCTTGAACAGCTCGAGGCAGAGGTCCAGAAGTGGCGTCTTTATCATGAGAACGTGGTGCACATTCTGGAGAAGATAGACCGGAGGCAGCAGCTGTTTGACCAGATGATAGCCTTTGAGAACAAATCGTCTGATCCGAACAGATTCAGGAACAGAAAAGGCTACCTCCTGCAAGAGGAGCGGGAAAGAAAGAAGTTGCAGAAAGAGCTTCCAGCCCTGGAGGAGGACCTTTTTCGTGACATCCGAGCCTATGAGGCTAAGAACAAGATGCCCTTCCTGTACTATGGTGGCGACTACCAGGTCTTTGTGTCGAATCAGTGGGCCAAACGCAAGAACCAGAAAGAAGGCAAAAGGTTGGAGAGGCACAAGAAGTACTTGCTGAAGATGCAAAGTGAGCTGAGCAGCGGGGTACCAGTCAAGCGACCAAACACAAGAACTCCCCAGTCTGCACCCTGCAAGTTGTTTAAGCCAAGCACATGGGCTTTGGAGTCCACTCCAGAGACAAGTGGCTTCTTGAAGACAGCCCCCAACACGGTGGACCTTTTGACATCCAAGAAGTATCCTGCCCAAAACAAGTACCAGAAACTCGCCCTGAGGGACAGAAACAGGCCGATTCCCAACAGGGCATCGCCTGACGGGACCACGTACTCTGAATTCGCCGATGTACTCCAAGGGTCGTCTAGAAGCAGGATGCAGAGCTCTGTTTTGTCGACCAAAAAGCGGGGAGGGACTAGAATATCCGTCAGCAGGAAAAAAAAGACTGCACCAAAACAGACACAGAGATCTATTCAGAAGAGTGGGTCCAAAAAGACTCCCAAGTTCACTCCTACCCGAGGGAAGTTTGACTTGCCTTTCCTTTTGTAAGTCAATCTGGGGAATTTTTAATTTGGGTGGAATCTACTTGGATTATGTTTTGTTTTAGTAGTATTTGTGAAAGCTGGGCTGTACAGATGTCTAAAAAGCAACTGTTTGCTACCATTTGTCAATCTGACAATCTTTTTTACAAAAATACGAATAGCCCTTGAAATTGTTAATTTTGTTTGAAAAATCAACTATTTTTACAAGCTTGTAAAATTATCCATAACCATACCAAAGGGAATTAATTGCAAAAGTTACCATGCTCTATTGACTGCATGCTCTATTGACTACACTTGGTGACAGTGTATCCAGTGCTTTTGATTTAGTAAAACTTTACTGCAATATGCTACCAAATGTACCAAGTTTTTGGTGTTCCTGTGGAATGAAGTACCCCTGGTGGCAGTAAGCGGTGGGAATCTACTTCTAATTTTGTTCTCAAGAATGCCCCACACATGCTCACTGATATTCAAGCCTGCAGACCGAACTCGTCTGTGTTGATGCTTTCTTTACTTTCATGCTCCTCAAACCAAGATTGGATGCATCGAGCAATATGGATTGCAGCATTGAGATGAGTGTACAATAGTCCGCATCACACGGATCAGATTTTAGAATTATTTACATTGTTTTAAATGAGACTACGCATCCATCTGCAACCCCCTACGAAGATTCCAGAGGGAGAATAAAATCCGTTCCACAATGAGGATGGCACATTCGTACTTTCTGCACAGTGCGAGTCCTTCTTGAGGTCCTACTGATTCCCTGAATGATGTGGTCTCAGGATGTCTAGAAGGGCTGTAAACGTAGTGTGTGTCATACGAAAGTACTGAAAAAACTCAACTTAATCAGGAAATAACACGATTTCTCCATAGTCTGACCTCTTTATATTGTGTACCTCAAGTTCCGGTTTTGTTCCTCTTCTGCTATCAAGCATCTGGCAACTACTTCTTCACTGTCCATAATAGCATTTGAGCACAATAAAATTTGTTATCGCAATCTATGTTCACATGAGAAAGTTATACAATAAATTGAGATGTGTCCTGGAGGTGACCCACTTTCTTAAATGCCGATGCTCCAAATGCAGTATACTAAATTAATCCCATGCAATGCTGACTAGTGTGGACTTACCTTTGTTGACCTGGAAGGCTGCATCACTATTTGAAACCAAGACTAGGCCATGAAATGACATTTGAAAATTCCCAGATGTCTCTGGACTGTTAGTTTACCTTCAAGAAGAGTTCTATGACATGACACCCCAAATCATACAGGTACCTCTACCATGCTTGCCTGTAGATTTAACCCTCCAAGTGGTTTCGACGAGATATCTCGTACATCAAGATTTGGCCAGTTTTGCTAATACTGCGAGGGATACCTCATAGAGACAACCACCAGGAGGGTTGAGGCAGTCAACATTGTAGGCTTCACGCTGTGATCTCCAGATATATATTCAACCTGAAGTGGAATGCAGTGAACTCATCGAACCATATCTCATGTTCCTATGCCTCTGGTATCCATTTTTTGTCATCGTGCTGATAAAACATCTGTTTAAAAATTTCAGATGCATATTTTTGGTGAGTTCTGTTTCATACTAGATTTTGTGATATTTCATCTGATTTATTTGAATATGGGCTAAAATAAGCATTGGAAGAGTCTAGTTGTGCTACTATTTTATGCTACCATAACTACACTTTTTTCCAGTGCTTTTACTATGACAGCCCTGTGAGCTACTATAGGATAGGATCTCAGGGTATTTATGTACTCTCTTGTCGACCATGAAAGTTGGTGCATATTACGCCAAACTTTCGCAAATCATTTCGGCTGCCAAAAATCCCTAATGGCATTCAAAATAGCGCTACAAATGAGCCGTCTTTTTGAAGTCACTGCCACATAAATTTGGCTAAATATGAATCTAAGTGCTGTCGCGAGGTTCCATGTTTCTTATTTCGCCATACCTCAGTCTTTTCATGTTTTCGATAAAGTCCCATTAATGTATACTTTTTTTATGGAGCGATGCCGTTACTTTGAAAGTACTCCACTGCATACTGTTTCATAGAAGGTAGGTATGAAATTTGAATCATTTTTTCAAAATATGAGGCAAAAACCGGAGAAATAGCAGTTAATTTATATCCTTTACATAAAAAAATTGGCTATTAATCAGGGTTACATAAAACCAAGGCAAAGATCTTACAAGTATGTTGTGACATCACACTTATCCAATATTGGCGCTAAATCACACAATTGGCAATGATTTTTGTTTGTCGAAAATGGTCGACAGGAAAGTACTTAGGTACTGATCTCAGTATTTATTTATTCATTTTATATATCTACTCCTTTTTTAAGAATTAAAGAACCTGTTTATTATTCTTACTTAGATTATTGTGATCACAATCTCAGTATTTATATATTCATTTTATGTATAAATGAATGTATGTACAATAGGGATGCAAGGCCCACACGGGACTCTTCGTTGATTGACTGGTGGCCCGCCACCATGTGTTATTTTAATATTAACCAGTCACCTGATAGGTAATTTTTAAGTTCAATCCAAACTTCAAGACCGTATGTTGAAAAGATTGTTTATTTGACATAAGCTTTCAAGGATTATTTTTCTAATTTTCAAAAAGTAAAAGCGTTAGATTTATTTAGCAACCATTTTGCCTGGAAATGAACCCGAATCAGTACAGCTTAAACTCATTAACGTGCAAAACGATGAGAGCCTGCAAAATAAATTTAATGAAGCCAGTTGATTAAACTTCTATCATTGTGACGATAAAAACAATTGCAAATCTTGGCAATATAAAGCATTATAATGCTCAAGTCTCTGGGTCAACATATCTGAACAAACGTTTTTGGTTATGAATATTAACAAATTGAAACAGGAACCACTTGACTAATGAAAATTTGGAATCAATTTTGCACTTGGTTACTATGAAAATCGAATCCAATATTAAAACAATTGTTAAATCAATGCAATGTCATGCATCAAATTAAAGTCTTACTTTTATTATCTTTTTAACAATATAAAATAATGATAGATAACTTCATATTTTGGTGGACCTTCCATAAGTTACAGTGAATCTATGTGGCCCTTGGCCTTAACAAGTCTGCATTCCTAATGTACAATCTCAGTATTTATACATGTATATATTCTTTTTTAAGCATTTAAGACACCTGTTTATTATTTTTATGATGATTATTGTAATCCTGAATTTGTGCTGATTATTTAAAAAAACATGCCTAGATCTTATAAATATGCCCTCCATGATACAAGACTTGGCTTCTCCATCACAAGATAAGAGAAGATTTGACTAGAAAAAATAGACAGGCCACAATTGAACCTAAGGGGAGAAGTTTCCACATTTGATCTACAGTGCTCTTTATGGCAGACTACATCAGATTTGATATAAACTGTTTTCTTTGAGAGTATGATTCTGCTATAATGTTATCAGTGGATTTTTAAATGAAGTTAATAGTGATATACATTTCCAATAAATTATAAGTATGATTTTTATAGATTTAATTCTTGATGGTTGAAATATTTGCTCCCCAAAAGGTTGCTCGATTATGTTGCTTTGTTGACTAGTTATAGAAATCAGAATTTCACAATGTTCAGGTTTTTTGGCTTGCTTTGATATAATTTTTTTTGTGGCAACTCTTTTGGCATGCTTTTTATAGTGAGTTGTGGCAGGCAAAGGCAACCCCCTCTTTATTAGGATTATGGCAACCTCACCATTATTTGAAGCTCTTAATTTTTTTGTAAATCAACTTTTTCGATTTTGCCATGCCTAAATAATTCGTTTGCTAGAATTCAGGTGATCTTCATTCATATTTTGCAACCTGGTTCCATTGGACTTAAAACTAATAAATTATTTAACTTGGACACACTTCTATAACAATATTTCAGAAAAAGTAAATACTTACTAAGGAGTAGGGAGAACAGTCAGTTGTGTGATTTCTATTTTAAAATTATTTTTCACTAAGCTAAAATTCTTCCAGCCACTAAAGAAATTCTTCCTTGGTGACATACAAAAATCGCACCAAAAGTGTTGCCACAAAAGAGTATATCAAACCTATACTATTTTTTGCTTTTTACATTGTTAAAAAGTTTTTTAATGAGACAGTACAAAAAAAGAATGAAAAATTCTATTATGAAGAAAAAAGGTCCAAAGATACAAAATGGCCAGTCACTGTTTATATACATCCATGCATACAAAAATAAGGTACTTACGTATTAACCGCATGCCAGCGATTAATTGCCAAATCTGTACGTATAAATCACATACCAGCGATTAATCGCCAAATCTGTTGGAAGGGGTATAAGACGGAAGAAGTGGAACAATCTGGTTATATTCACTGCCAAGTGAACCAAATACAATTTCATTGATTCTGATTGTTTTGCAAAACTTTTTTAGAACTACAGTTCAGTGTTTGGTGCGTAGTTGCATTAAATACTCATGTTCTGTTTTATGTCGAATTAAATTTTTACGTAACGCTTGATCGTTATGAAATAATGCTGGAAAAAAATTCCCATCCCAATGGATATTTGGGGGTATTTGTCGTGAAACAAGAGAAACATTTCTTGTTATGGTCCCTGATCGTAGTGCTACCACATTAATGAACGAAATAAAACAACACATTAAAGATGGATCGATCATTTTTCCGACTGTTGGAAGGGGTATAAGACGGAAGAACTGGAACAATCTGGTTATATTCACTGCTAGGTGAACCACAAATACAATTTCATTGATTCTGAAACTGGCATGCACACACAGAATGTAGAACGCATCTGGGGAAGTGCAAAATGGCGAAATAAAAAACATTGAGGAACATCTCGCCACCACCTCGGGTCCCTGCTCGCAGTTTATAATAAATATATGTTTGATGTCATCCTAAGGGCAATATTGTAAACATTTTCCGCCCGAAACAAATTGGCTGATATTCGCCAATGGCATGCGGTTAATACGTAAGTACCCAAAATAAATTTACAATTGCACCCAAGTAGAACATTTTGGCCACTGAGGAAAATGTTTAGATACTACCTGAATTTCTGCTCCTAATTTCTAACACTATTAGAGTAGAATATTACCTAGTTACACCTTTAGACACTAATTTTCATCCATCCCCATCACTGAAAATATTTTTCAGTATTTTCTTTCCAATTATACAGGTTATTTGTTATTGGGACTTTACTGCTGTTTTAAATTTGAAAATATTTTTGTAAGTTACAAATAAATCTATGTTTTGATGGCTTGTATTTTAAAAACATTGTAGTGCACTCATTCAAATATGAAAACATAAATGTCATAATGAAAATTTTTTAATTGTAGGAATCAGTACGGATTGATACAATGTATTGATTCTTATAAGTGTACCGAAACGATATTGAAGTGTTGATATGAATGTCTCGGTAAATTATTAGTCTTGTCAAAATTTATTAAATCCTACATTTACATTTTACTGCGAGACGAAATTGTAAACACTTATTTTTTTACTTTTATAAATAAAATTGGTTTGACAATCATTGTTTGTTTTTAATATGCATACAGATATGCCAACCACTCATTTGCAATCTTTTTGCAAATGAGTTTTTCTTTAGTTACATATTTTCTAATTGCGAATGCACTCCAATAAACAACTTTTGCTGTATTTTTATTACTTTTAAATTTAAAATTTTGTAATAATTTATTCAATCTTTTTGGAGTTTCATGTTTGAAGTCAAAGTAGTAAGGCAGTTTTTGCATTCAAAATATTTGTGTAGAACATTATGTCTAAAGATGTAAAACTATTTGCAGAAGCTAAAATGAAATTCCTAACAGAAATTTGTGTTTATAGTCAAACAATAATATCAATGGCATACTGTCCATGTAAGCTCAGAAGCCTGGAATTCATTATTACTGTATCAATAGAACCACAAACAGAATCTATGAATATTTTCAATGTCAGTTTTGGTTTTCATGTCCTGAATCTTCACAAGAAGCCAATCATGGAATGTAGATGACCCATCATTTTAGCTCCTGGTGATTGTTTAATGGTGTTTATCGTGCACAATGGGTACATTCAGCACCAACCCTTTCTGTCCTGCCCATACCTCGAATGGATGATAGTATCCAGTCGAGGATTAATACCATGTATAGTTCTTGTCCAAAAAAGTAAATTTTTTTTTCGAAATAACTAACCACTAACTGAAGTTACACAAGGGATTGCTGTTGGCATAGCAAGTAGACGTTTGGTGGGAGCACCTAAGTCAAAGGCCCTCAATCTCCTGAACTTAAAGGAATTGAACGTCATTGAGTTTTCAGAGCCTTAGTTTATTGTGTAATCTCTTCTGCACTGTTTAAGAGCTGCGGTAGCCTGGTTGGAAGAGTAACGGATTAGCAACCAGAGGGTTGTGAATTCAAAGACCATCGTGTACAAAGGGGGCTGGTACATGTTAAATCTGTTGTGGCCTCAAATGTCCTCACGTTGGCATGGAAGTTTGGAGAGTGGGATGCCAGCTCAGGTGTGACCTTGATCTTTCCCTTTAGGTTTGATCCTGGACTGTCGGCAATAGCCCTTTGTGTTGCTCCATGAGACATCAATTAAAATACTTACCTAAAAACTATCTGGAAATGTCCAAGGGGTCAATACTGCAAAAATTAAGAGGAAAAAAGTGAATTAATCTTTGTCAGTGAAAATGTATTGAACATATTTAAATTTCGTTTGTAGAATTGGTGACTAGGAGCCTAAAATTTACTTGGTGCCTGTGCTTGATGCATACCACCCTGAAGTCTTGTCTATTTTTTTCAAGTAGTTGAATGTCGTACTGGAAAACAACAGGCTAATGGCGACTACCCAGGATCATATCTTTAAAGATAATTTGGCTTTCAGTCAAAAAATACTATTGTACATGACCAAAGAACTAAGATCTTTTAATATTTTGTTCATAAAATGACAAAATTATCTTCAATGTTGATTGAAGATAATTTTTCAGTCAACAGGGCACCAGTCATAATTGTGTGTCAAATGTAACTTATTTATTTCGCGAGACGATTAGCTATGCAATGACAATATTTCGAATAAGCAGCAAGAATGAACATCAATCGAAGAATCGTGGATTACACGGTTTGGTAATTGCCAATGAAAAACAGTCTGCAATTAAATTCTTCCAAGAAAAAGGTATCTTAAAGGTCTTATCTCTAGTTAAATTTCGGACACAATTATGACTGGTACCTCATTAACCAAAAACCTTTTTCCTTACATGGAAGCAGCAATTTTAATGGTAGAAAATGTTTATGAAAATGCAGTACCTAATTTTTAAATAGGTTGCAGACTTGAGCCGAGCCACAAATTTTTCAGAGAAAAATAAAATTCTGCAAATATCAGCTTAAAAGAGGTGAAATCAAGTTAATTTTGTAAACAGTGTTACCAAGAATTATATTCTTAATTATACACAACTTCATTTTTTGTTTTCACAAAGAAAAGTAGAACAAAAGGAAAGAAGTGCAATCGTTGTGTTGCAAAAAAGGTGTATGGCTACGAGAGAAGGGAAGGGCTTGTTATTTCACAATATCACGAAATTCTTTATTTGGTGATGCCATTCCAAAATTTTATCTTGTTTCTCCCCTTTACATATTTTTAAAACTTATGTTCTCTACAATTCTAAATATTTTGACGAAAAGCTTTAAGCTGATTTAATTTTTTCTACATGCTTGGAATGTCTGACATTGAATAGGACCATTTGGTCTGTTTTTTTCAGATGGAGAATCAAGTTCGTGGATTCTCCATCTGAAAAAAACATGGTCAAACTTCAAACACATGGTCTCACTCATTAAGAGATTTTGAAAGAATTGCAAATGTTGGATGAGATAGATTCGGGAAACAATGAAAGTAGCTATTCCGAGTGATTTTTTCCTGTTAATGAAGTTGTGAAAATTTTTGCAGTTCAAATGATGAATATGGTAAAACTAGATCTCAGGCTCTTTTATGCATGAATAATCCACAAAAGCCAACAGAGTTGATAAACAATCTAAAGATAAAGTATGGTGTGACGTTGCGTGATGATCCGAACCTAATTTTCTTTGGTGGAAAACTCACTTTTTGGATAGTCAGAAAGAATATCAGTTCAATTGTATTAAATAATTGCAGATAGGCTCTTAGGTTGCATACTTGGAGATGCATGCTTATTAAAAAATTGAACACGATATAAAATTATAAAGAACCATCTACTCTAACTCCATCTCTCATTCTAAATTCTTTTTTACATTCCACATCAAGGTTGCAGTTCACAATATTGTTTGTGCTTGCATAATTCTGATTGCTTACATGCAAGCAATACAAATTTAAATTCTTGAGTTGCTTGTCTCTCACACATGGCATCGACATTGTGGACCAAATTGAGAACTTTCCATTGGCTTATGCGTGAATTCTTACATTTTACACATGTTTACAGTTACTGTTTGTATATTATACAAAGTAACAAGAAAGCAAAAACTGTTGGAGAAATTTCATCCAGAAGCTATTTTAAGAGCTTCATACATCACATGGTATCTAGAATTAATAACTAAGCTAAAGAAAATGTTTCAATGCAAGTGTAATAGGTGGGTAGGTCGTCATTTAATGTCACATTGGAACAACACAATGGGGCTGTTGGCGATGGTCCAGGATCAATCCCCAAAGACAATGCATCTATAATACCTGAGCTGGTACCCCTCTCCAAACTAAGACCGAGTTTTGAACTCTCAATCCTCCTGTTCCTCTTCCAACTGGGCTACTGTGGCCTGCAAGTGTAAGAGACCATCATTACAGATTGAAATTCAGGATGTACAGATTTTGTAAAGGAAACCACACAAAATATACTTGGAGAAGCGAGACATACTGATTGAATGTCTCACCACTCCCAAGAGTCAATTTCGACACCTTCAATTTCAGTGAAACAAATATAAATGAAAAAACTTTTAATCAAAACCATTTCACAATAAAAATTTGTAATTCCAAACATGATACACTTATAGTTACGACAAAACAATCAAACACTTATAATTTTGAAAACCTTGGCGGCTCATTGGATCTAGTGATTGTTGCTTCAGCAGCTTTGAGGACATCCTCACTCTGCAACATGGTCATGTTCCAATAAGTCATAAACTCAAGACCTTCTTTGACAGAGTGATCACGTGAGTAATTCAGAGCAATCTTTGTCCCTTGCACAGCAACAGGGCTCTTCAAAGCAATAACAGCTGCGAGTCGTTCAGCTGCTTTCATCATGACTTCCTTCGACGGAAAGATTTTGCTGACAATCCCGATGTCCTTGGCACTTTTAGAATCGATCTTCTCACAGCTGTACACGTACTCTCGAAGTAGGCTGTCGTTGCCAACTGCCTTCGGCAACCGCTGCAGGATGCCGACGTCTGCCGCCATACCAATGTCGATTTCCTTGACGGCGAAGAAGGCATCTTCGGTACAGTAGCGTATATCGCAGGCACAGATGAGGTTGGCCCCTCCACCAATGCAGCCATTGTGGACTGCTGCAATGACAGGTTTCTGGCAGTCTTCGATGGCAGTGAAGGATTGCTGGTACTGCTCGATGATGGATTGTAAGTACTTCGCCTTGCGAGCTATGTCCTCTTTGCCCAGAACTTTCGATGTGAGGTCCAGCATGTCCGAGAAGTCCAGACCGGAAGAGAACATCCTTCCCGCTCCGGAAATGATGGCCACTCGGCACTCCTTGTCGTCTTTGATCTTCCTGAAGCAGTCCAAAATCTCGTGCCAGAACATTTTGTTCATGGCGTTCAGACGATCCGGCCGATTCAGCTGCACGTGCAACACATAATCCTGCTCCGAGGTGACGGAGAGAGTTTCGTACTGATAAGAGGAAGTGCTGGCCATAGCTCGGGTGAAACAGTTAAGTCTCGCGACAGAGGGATGGGAATTTTGGGTGAACTTGCTGATTGCGCGAAAAATAAGCATTACTGAAATGATACTATAGATATTCTTAGTTTCCAATCGTACGAAGTATGAGACTAGTATATTAAAAACAAACAGCTGATCTCATATCTTTTACTGAGATGGTCATGTTGTCATCCTCGCGATTGATAATCAGTTACAGTTACTTATTTCACCGAACCCAAACTGATAATTGAGGAATGAACAGCCTATTAGAAATAATTGTCGAAGAACTTTCTACAAGGTTGAAGAAAACAAAGTTAAAAGCAATTAAATGAGGTTCAACCAACACAGGAGAGAAATTCACCTACGGTAAGTTACGGGAATTGAACCTATGCATTATGCAACTCACAGGCTGTTTGTACTTACGTCCAATTTACAAATCACTGCTTTAATGTGAATATATTAAGCTTATAATTATATAAATAATCATTATATTTTGATAAATTGATTCTAATATTTATGCGTCGGTTTGAGAACATCGACTATAAACATCTGTCACAGTACAAGCCACGGAAAGCTACTCAAACAAACACAAACGGTTATTTTCAGATGGCGAAGGGTCTTGCCCTCACCTGTATTGGTATTGAGAAATCATCTTAATGGTGCTTAAATCGTGCTTGCTTTTCGAAAGAGGAAGTTGGTATTTGAGCGTTATGGTTCGTTTTTGAAGGGTTCATCCATTCCGGACAACGCCAAGATGTGCGAAGACGACGCTGTGATTGCGACGAATGACGACGCCGCAATGTGCAAGCGCTACGCTGTGTGCGCGGGCTACTGGGTCGATCCTTACATCGAGCACTTCATCAAGCTTACCTCGGACCGCAAAGCACCGGAGATCAGTCGCGGCTACTACGCCCGCGTGATGGGCATGAAGGCGCTGCTCGACCAGTTTCTCACTACGACCAACTACAATTGTCAGGTGATCAATCTAGGATCCGGGTTCGACACCCTCTACTGGCGGCTCAAAAACGAGAACGTCACGGTAAGAAGCTTCATCGAGGTCGACCTCCCTCCGGTCACCTCCCGCAAGTGCTATGTCATTCGCAACCGCAAGGACCTACTGCGGATGGTTGCGACTGAGGACGACGACATACAGTTTTCCAGCTGTGAGCTGCACGCGGGGGAGTACCA